>CM031702.1:10578258-11105758 GCA_018466805.1 Hippocampus abdominalis | reverse complement strand
GAAAAGGTGAAATGTATTCGCCTCAAATAATTGTCGCATACTCACTAGTGCCTTAATCTGTCAAGGGAAATTTCACATCATAGCAACTGGATTTACCGAGTACATTTGATAACTTTTTCGAGCTTCCACGAGGCGAGTCATATTTATTAATGATGATTTATCACCTGAGAAATACACTATTCCTGTAATACTAAAATACAAGTCACAAAAATGTTAATTATTTTAGTTATTTTTTGATTTACCAAGAAATTAAGTTTGTGTTTGAGCATTTTTGCTTGTTTTTCGTGTCTACAATGGTCAGAGGGATGAATGAGACTAATTCTGGATCTTAATGTCTGTCCACAGCACTTTACTCCATCATCCTCTTTTGTGTGTTTCTATGGATTCCTTTCGTTTATTTTTACTACGAAGAAAGAGATGATGACAACGTCAACAGATGTTCGGTAAACACTGCACTTTTCTTATGTCTTGACCATATTGTTAAGTCGTGTTCCTTATAGCCTGTGGGAGGATGTTATAGAATGTCAACATGGATCAAAAGATTTCCTGATTTAAAAGGAAAAAAATGACATTTTGCATTATAATGCGGGCCGTGAGGTAGAATAGAACAAGGAGAACAACAACGGCCATTAATATGTCTTTATGAAGAGTCATAAGCACATTATTCGGATGAAATGACATGTTGAATTTATTTGCACTGAATTGAACGGCTCTGCTGCAGACTCAAAGTCAAGACATATACTGTACAAACAAGATACACCATGAAAAAATCAGGAATCTACACAAATACACCCACACTAAGATAAGGTGCTAAAAAGCATCATATAAGAAGCAGTAGTACCAACATTTCCAGATCTACAACTGGTATTGTTTAGCACTTAACCTGCTGCTTGACACGTGTGCAGTCATGTCATTATTTGCCGGCAGATCAATTTGTACATCAAATTTCTGAGTATAGCCTGCGTGGTATTGACACTTTTATCTGCAAACTGGTGTATTTGGGGCTATTGAGTCATAATCTCAAGCCATCATTGTTGGCTGTTTTACTTTTCTGTAGGCTGGTTTTACTCTGAATGAATTTTGCGCCTTTGATGCATATCCGCGTTTGTTCGCAGCATGCACCCGGTGAGTGTGTCTGTATTTGTGCTCATGGACATGATTGACCAGTTTGTTTTTCTTTCACTACAGCAAGTGAAAAACGCCATCAAGTACACCCTCGGATTTGCCATTGTCTGTGTGGTGCTGCTATTAATTGGGTAAGTGAGATGCATGGTGGCTTCTCTTGCTGCATTTTCACAAAGACCATTCCGTGAAACAAAGAGGTTTTTTTTTTTTAAACTCAATGAATCTGTAATATGCATTGTCAAGTGTATTTGTTCTCTAGGCCAGTGTTTCCCAACGCTTATTGAGTCAACACATTATTTCCCATCAGAAAAAACGTCACGGCACACCACTTAGCAAACGGTTCACAAAACGTGGATACACAGATTAACGTTCTGTCATCTAGTGGAAGGGCATTCTGTTCTTCCCGTTACTCTAGGTCAGGGGTCGGCAACCCAAAATGTTGAAAGAACCATATAGGACAAAAAAAAAAATGTCTAGAGCCGCAAAAAAATAAAAGCCTTCGATAAAACTTACAATGAAGGAAACACATGCTGTATGTATGTAGGAGACTGGACTGTCTCAGAATTGTTTGTTATGCATTCCTTTGTTGTGTTTTCACAAACGCCCCCATAGAATTTATTTTGTAATTTCCTCGCTTGATTTTTTGTTTTGGTGCATTATTTTCGCATTTCTTAGTGTCAGTGAAGTGATCATTAATTTCCGTTTTTCGGAGGCTGTCTTTGAACGCCTCTCGAGTCGAACGAGAAAAGAGAAGGCACGGAGTCGGAAACAGACATGTCTGTGCTTGTCGAGACTGTTTAAAAGCACAAATAAAGTGTGCGTTTTAATCAACCAACACCACAGCTCTCCTTTTTCGGAGCTGCAACATGTATCTATATCTACTCGCGCTATATTAGCCTACTATCAAAATCTTTTTCCATTTTCAAACATTTTTTATAAAGCTCCAGGGAGTCACTAGATGTCGCTAAAGAGCCGCATGCGGCTCTGGAGCCGCGTGTTGCCGACCCCCGCTCTAGGTGGTTACCAAGATAAATTAACAAAAAATGTTTTTAATTGAAAATATGGATAACGCGGCACAGCTGATGATCTCTCGCGGCACACTAATGTGCAATTTATCTAAATCAGGGGTGTCAAACTCATTTCACATTGTGGGCCACATACGACCTCGGTAGATGTCAAGTGGGCCAGACCATTAAAAATTATACCATACTCTGCTATAAATAACCGAAATAACATGTCTTTCCTTTGTTTTGGTCTAAAGAAGCACAAGAACACTAGGAAAATGTTGAAATTTAATGAACATATCTTTTACAAAACATTTCATGAAGCACCTAAGATTTCCTTAGACAAATGTGCAATTTACTTTTATCATTCACATATATGCATTGCAACTGATCCCACTGACTGTACAGAGGCACAAAACCTTAACAAGTAATTGGTATTGAAAAATATAGTAATGCACAAGATTAAACGAGATTTATTAAGAAAGGAATTTTTAAACCATTTACACGTGTATATAAAATCTAAATGTAATCCCTGCCTACACCTTACAAACTAAGGAGAGTGCTATAATAGGTGTAAAGAATAAAGTACTGTATTCACATGTCTTTAATAGCGTCTGCTGTGTTGGGTCTGTCTCAGTGACAGACTGAGACTGCTGTTGTCTTTGTCTCTGATCAAAACAATGTTGTCTTTTCCTCGAATCAAAACAGTGTGTCCCCCTAGCGGATATTCCATGAATAGCACCTTATTAAAAATATTCATTCCGTGTCTTTTATGAATTTTTTCACTTTTAAATTATCCTGCGGGCCTGATCAAACCTCCTTGCGGGCCGTATGTTTGACACCCCTGATCTAAATGTTTGCTTCATGGATTGAAACAGTTGGTGTTTTGCTCTGACAAGAGTTCCAGTCTTTCTCTTTTTAATAACATGTTAGCTTTCACCCTGAATTGCCTTTTCAGCCACCAAGACAAACCAACCTTTTGTTGGGAGACAGTTCACACAGCAGTCTCTTGTTTGATGTTACAAAGCTTTGTTTATCTTTAAATGGTTTCTGACCTTTTACTGCCACATGTAGACAATTGTGATCCAAACCTTTCAGCTCTGTAAGGGGCAGTCTTTTGTCTGTATAGATTATGTGGGAACTCTGGGCAAGGCTTTTTGGGGGGAGCAGAGAGGGGGGGGGGGCACGGGGGGGGGGGGGGGGGGGTTAGGAATTCACTGGATGCATGCTATAAAACAGCTGACTGAAATACAGTTTGGGTGGTCAAGCCTGGTCTTTCACCTGTACTGTACGTGCATGCAAAATGCCTGATATCATTCTTATGGCACCTGCAATACATTCAGCAACGGTGTGTGTCCCCGCATTGTGTGCTGTATGCTATATCTGTAAACAAGTAGGCCTTGACTGTTTCTCTGGCGCAATATGATTCTTGCTCAACAGTTTTTAAAACACATTTTTCCAACATAGGCAACCAAACCAAAACTATCGCAAATCTTTGTTGTTGTTTTTCAGAGCATTTGTGCCACTCGAGGCTCCACCACAGCAAAATGCCACGCAGTGGGAGAAAGTTCAATACCTTTTTGAGGAGCTTGGCAGTGGTCGTAAGTACTGTTCTTCTATAGATTGACTACTTTATTGAACAGACTTTGTAGTGTACTGCTGTTGGTTACAGAACATGTGTTGCTGTGTCTTTCAACAAATTGCGCATGTTAACTTTTATTTCACATGTTTGCATACATGTCTTAATGTCGCGACAGGAATTTAAAAAAAAAATCTAAAATGTAATTCAAAAAAAGCCCACAGCTGATTTGTAATAGTGTAACAACATCAATGAAGCAATCATAATGATTTTTGCCCTGTATAAATATTTCGCAAGAGCTGCATTGACAGCTGGTTGTCCGATCAAAGGTCACTTCGCAGCAAATTTCCTTGTAAAATTACATTTTAAGAATAAGAATTAAGTGATCGAAGTAGTCTCCGCAGGAATCCGTGATCCCGCCATCGCGGAATTTGCTGCGGATTTCAAAACTCTCCACTGAATTGAAAGCTGTCTAAAAATTATGGCGAGGTGTCGATTATTTTTAGTATTACAAAGAGATGTTGATTGATTTCCAACCACAATGTTCCTCAGTATTTTGGTTTTGCAGATAATTTCATAGAAGAACTTCATTAGTACATTAATATGCTTTATAACTGGTCCTTTTGGGTCATGTTTTTAGCACTTTTTCTCTGCAGATTTTTGGGGTGACTTGCGAAATGAAAATATTAAAAATGTTAATCACAAAACAGTGACTGTGACGTCCTCAGGTGTCTTACTTGTTGAACTGAACATCGCCTTATATGCTTCTATATACATTCTAATTGGCGGAAAATACCAAATGTAAACTCCGAGGAGTCCTCTGGACCTCTGCCATATGCAGATCAAGAAGGAAGTTGAACCATCTGCCTCTTTTTACTCTAGTGGACCCCCACGCCATGCTTCTTAATCTTCCTCCCTTGGCACAGGGGGAAATTTCCAGACTGCCTTGGTGGAAATGCGAGGATCATCCTTGTTATGATTCGCCCCTCTCTCTACTCCCTCCAGATGGGAGGTTAATTGTGTTATGGGAAGCAATGTTTGGCACATAATGCTGCTGACTGTGTCGCTATGGCTGGTCACTCAGGTCACTGGATCGAAATTATTTAAATATTATGTTCATGACAATGTCCTCATTATACCCTTATGCTTCAAAGACCTTCGTCTATACACAGTAATGGGGAATCTCGTGTGTGTTAGGAACTAGGTGAGTGAAATTGAGGAAAATGTTATTACTCATCCCAAATGTATGGTATACTGTTGGTGCTTCCTATAAGTATATTAAGGGGAATGCAATCAAATAAAAATAATTTTGATCGATACTTAATTTTAATCAGAGGATTTAGAAAAATATGAATTTATAACACAGTTCAAAGACCAACATTTTTTTGAGCTTTAATTATACTTTATACAGAGAATTTGGTTGATTATTTGGAAATCATGGTTGATTAATTGTGTGACAATTGAAATAATTTGACGCTTGAGGCTACAACCAGAAGTGGTTGGAATTAATTCGTTTGAAACAAGTTTGTCATCAAAAGAGCAACAAAAAGCCAGCGATGTCAAATTTTGTTCCATTCACAATACCGCTCGCTGCCAGAAAGCCTTCCAACATTCCAAGTGAGAGAGGATCTCGTATTCTATTCCAACATATTTTGGAAAAAGAAAATGCATTGATGGTTCTTTAGTTTTCCCACCTGTTCAAACAAGCAAACGTACGATCAAACCCATTTCTAATTATTTGAAATAATTCCACAATTCCAGTCTCCTTTTTCACAATGTCCCCCACCTTCCCTCCAAGAGATGATGACAGATGCTATAAACAGCACACATTATCCAGGCCCTGAATATTGACTTAAATATTCCCTAATGGAACACGCCGCCACCCCCATCAAGGAGAATGTGAAGTAGAGAGCCGCCCGTGCTGACAAGCGCTCTCTGCGCTGTGAAGTTGCTTCTGAGAGGATGAGGGCTATCTGTACAATGACAACTGTGTAGCATTTTACACACAAGCCTATGACAGGTGGCATCCTGACAGGGGAGAGAGGCTATCAGTCTGTTCATCAATCCCCCTCTTCTAACTCCAGCTTTGACAGCTGCTGTGACACCTACTGTTGCCCTTGCCTGATGGGTGGTCCCCTTTATGCTTCAATCAAAGGTGGCACTCCTCAACTCCATTTACTTATATTCCTGGATCAAGCTTTTTTTTTCCAAATTTTTTTTTAAACGCCAGTTCTTAGCCGTCTCATTGTTGAAAGCAAAGGCTGAAACTTGGTGTTTCCTCACAAACAATTTCACAGCAGCATCATCTTGAAACGAATTGAGCAACAGTAAATAGCTGACGTTTCTTGTCATTCACACCTGTTTTTTTTATCATTTCTTTTGAAAATAATACGGAACATTGAAATAGCATTGACAAACACGTACAGCCAGTAGCAAAGCCTTGCATTTCAACACTTTTCTTTTGTAGCCTGGAAAATGTAGTTAACATTCTTCACTTTCTTCCTTCACTCTTTGTCTCTTAAGTGTGGGTGTATTTCTGACAGATTCAACAATATGGTGCTCTTTATGCTATGTGTGAGGCATGGCTTATCACTGTAGCGCAACTGCTCTGTACAGACACTTGAAGCAAACATGTCCTGGGGCGTTTTTTTTTTTTTTTCCTTTTCGTGCTTGTGCAACTCAGCGAGATGTCAACCTGTTTACTTTTTATTCCCACCCAATGCTTTAGCTATTGTTTATTTAGCTATTATTATTATTATGGGTCCGAGTCAGAAGTGATTTAAACGAACAATTCATTTTAACTGCGCCAAGCCAAACACTTTGACGTGTCGATGCGGAATCCGCTTCAGTGTGGGAACTGTGTAGGAAGCGCGTAACATCTTGAAACTGTTTACAGAACATTCGGTAACAAATCAAATTTTAAAAAAAAAAACGGTTCTTCAATGGCAGAAGAATATTCTCTGTTTGTTCGTGAACTGTTGTTTCTCAAAGATGTTTTTACAGGATTGCATTCATGGGAGTTCCTCTAAAATGATAAGGTCCTATTGTTTTCAAAAAGTCTGCCTTTCAAAAAGCTGTCTTTCCACTTGTAGATGGCCTTCCTGCTCTGGCTTTCTCCATCAGCTCCTTGACCTTGATTGGAATGCTGGCAGTGATCACTTACACAGTGAGTTGAGAGTGCCATGTTTTGTCATGATGCTTTATTGGTTATTTTTGCATGTACTTTGTATTATGCTTGCATTTCATTGGAATTGTTTTGCTCACCTTTACACATTGATATCGTCTGAATAACAGTCTTGTTGCTGTAAAGGACATCTAGGAGTCACACTGGTATCTCTGCATCTTGTTGTATTTGACAAATTCCCACCAAGTTACTTTTATTTATGGATCCGTTTTTGTGGCCATTAACTCATTCACTCCCAAAGACGTTTTTAAACGTCTTTTGAGACTTGGTCCAGAATTGGCTGGTATTGAATGTTAATATGTTTTTATTTTCTTATAACCATTCTGACATTTTCCATTTTTTTTTCTCCAAGAGAAACAACTTTGCCACAGCTATTGTTAATCCTGTTCATTTCTTGTAGTTATCATGATGAATATTCTTTGGAGGTTGTGGGACAGCTCTCAGTTTTAAACATAACAGTGCTGGGTGGAAAACCAGAATACGAGGAAAATACTTGGGCATCACCCCGAGCAGTGAAAGTAAAAGTGACAGCCAACCTCAATCTATCCAATTGCTGTTGAGCCCAGAGTCCCATTTGACAAATTACACAACAATTGAATCTGGAGCTCCTACTGAATAATACACAACCTACTAAGTTGTAGAACCAATCTTCCTTTGGCATCACTAATGTAGCTTAACTGGGGGTTTTACCCACTGTTCTCACACTTTTCAATAGACTGGCTTAATGATCAAGTACATTTTGAGGCGAGAGTCTCTATTGTAATTGACTTGCAATCACATGCTGTAAAAGGGATTTTTCTTTTCAAATCTGCACGTTTTATGGCCACAGTATCTGCAGTCTCAAACGTGAATCGAAATACATCCTTCATCGTGTTTCTATTCGAATATTGCACCTGACAACCAAGCCATGGTACTATCTAACGTACCGCAACCTATTTGATCATGACATTGAGATGCTGCCTTCATTGTCTTTAGTTAACTGTTCCTATTCCCGCTAAATATAATTACAACACAGATTAATGCGCTAATGACAGAGATTGCAAACAAAGCCCTTATAGTGTGAAGCTCTGGATACACCATCACATAGCAAATGTATCTGAAATTTTTTTTTTCCTGAACATCCATCTATACTAGCATATGAAATTCCTCAGTGAGTTCATTAAAAAAAAAATTCGGAGATAGATTTATGGGTCAAATGGCTCACCTGTGTGATGACCTCCCTCTTACTCAGTAATTTGCGGTCTACATATGCAAATGCCTAACCTCAAATTGAGAACATGAAACCCTGCTGATCTAATAACAGACTGTGACATTGACCTGGATGTAGTCGGTGAGGTTATATAATGAATAAGACCAATGTTCTATTTTTTATCTTCCTACACATCAGAATCCACTCATCCTTATTTCATTCACAATGTTGATTTGGAATCGTTTTTCAATTTCTCAGGCCCATACCGTTTCCCTTTTAAATGCATTGAATTTAAAGTTAAAAAAAATACTCATATTACAAAATAAAATGTTAGAAACTATTGTGGCAATCTCCCTATATGGTAAAGGATGTAGGTACACTATTATTTAAAGATTCTTAAAAAAAAAAACAACAACTTTAAAGTGTGCTTTTGGTGGAACCAGTTGTCGAAGTAGTCTAGTTTTACTGAAGCAATTACATGACATTTAAGGAAATAGTTTAAGCTTCTTGTCAAAAGCTTACAGACTTCAGCTGCCGCTATTCAGTAGGTGTCAGGTAAGACGCTCCAATGTTAATTATATAAGTGTCAGGGAAGAGGCTTAATTATTTTGCTGCCGATCGACTGCCACGCTCACGCTCATTTGTCTGCTCATTTGTTCTGCTATGGGGTCCTCAAAAGAAGATTAGCAAAAAGTTTCTCAAGATTTTTTTTAAAGATAACAGAAACACAGCAGCAGACTTGTAAGCGTATTTACACAGTTGTTCTTATGGCAGTCCGTCAACTTCCCTTTCCCTTTCGTAAATGAGCCAAATATTTCTAGGTTTTGATAAACATGCTTGGATAGCAAGAAAAGATAAAGTATCTGTATAACTAAATCCTGACTCATTCAACATGTATATTTACTGTGCGGTAAATGCTTTATGTGCAACATCCACCAGACTATTTACTGTCGAGCTGTATTTATTGAAATGCCATTTGCTTGGTTCATTCATATCACTGCAAAGCACCAGTTTCCTGTTCAGTTTTAATGAGCTGCGTGTACTTGATTGGCTTCTTTATCAAAGGATACGAAGAATGTCGGGGGCTTCTTGCTTTTTGGCCATACTAGTATCAGCGGATAAACAAAGGGGATGCTTGTGCAGGACGGCTGTCTCTACCTAGTTCCTCCTCTTCCAACTCAACAGTCACTCTCAATGAATTCAGCCAGTTACTTATCCAGAGTCCAACCCCCCCCCCCCCCCCGCACACACACACATACACACTCCCCACCGTGCTCGAAGCTATTTCAGGTTTAAAATAACTAATAAACAGTCACGATTACATGTGAACTACACATGTAGACTCCTGCAGAGGGCCAACCTTTTTTCTCTTTTATATTTCTCTCGTGTTGTTGCACATGAGGGGAGGGGAAATGTTTCTCCGGGGATCTTGGACAGGTTTTCCTTTTATGAGAGTATTTGATATTCTGGACATGCGCCGGCCTTAAGAGCTCCATGATTCATTGCAGGAGGCGACATTCGCCCGTAGCGCAGATCCACAGTCGAGACTAATAATAGGCTAGCCTTTCTTAGTATCGCATGCGACACTTACAACGCTTCATAACATGCAGAAACTATTAAAAGTTGTTTTAAAAATACAACCTGACTTTTGGAAAGTAGTGGAAAGAGGGTAGCATGTTTGTCAGGGCTGAAAGATTCGTAGCACAGACCATGTCCTTTTGTTTTATTACGAGCCCATAAATGAGACTCTCTTCTAGGTTTGTAAAAGCGAGACATGACAGGGTGAGTAAGAGCGCATTGACTTGCCTCTGTTATATGCATTTGTATTGATCGCTGCGTTGTCAGGTTTTAGAGGTGCCCCTCATTTTAAATTAAAGTTCAAACATCCCTCCAGGAGATTAAAGCCCAAATGTCAAAGATTTAAAAGCACCTTTTGAATTTCGTGCAATTTTGCGTCTTGATGTAGAGCCTTTTTCGTACTTGTCTCTTTCTATTTGTTTACATGTTTGTTTCTGTGTGTAAATTGCAATCCTGCATGACTTAAACTAATGAGGTGTATAAAATTCCACTTCATGTCATTCATCATTCATAGTACCTTGATACCCCTTCCTGTAACCTAAATTCCTCCTCCTAAAACCCTCTTAAAAAAATGCATCACATTCTGGATGGAGGCGAGAGGGCTGTCACATGGGGGCACTGTTAAGCTGTACAATTGCGGCGTGGTGTTTTAAAGAGCTACCCTTACAAAATGGTTGCAGCAAATGCAGCAGTTAGTTCTGACAACTTTGAATTCTTCCATTTTAATTTTCCTCAGCCAAAAATGACGACGCCCCATCAGGCCAGGAGGTCAGCAAATGATTATACTTTCCTTACTGTGTTCACGTTTGCTTACCTTCATCTAATGCACCACACTGTTTTTTTTTTGCAGGAGGGTAGGCATGTGTAGGTGGATGCATACGCCATATGCAACAATCCCAGCATGACAATAATGTGTGATTAATATGGAAGCTTTGGTTTATTTATTTTATTTCTTTTTCTTCTCCAGGCATACGGTATGTCTGTACTGCCTTTGAATCTGATAAAAGGCACACGGAGTGTGGCGTATGAACGCCTGGAAAACACAGAGGACATTGATGAAGTCGAGCATCAGATCGAGAAGCTGAGATCCAAGGTGTGACACAAAGATGCATCGCTGATCATGATCAATATATTTAGTTCATGATACAAAGTAAAAAGTATGTTTGAGACTATCCGAGGGGTGTTGGTTGAAAAACACTAACTCGAACCGAGGGAGCCTTGACTGTGGCTCTCATTCTAGTGAATGGGACACAGCAAGCGGTACCGTGCTAGCGAAAAATATTCCCCTAAATTTCAATTTAGATAATAAATATTGTTTTTAAAGTGGAGTAGACACAACCCATCATTTTTTTCAACCGTCACAGCATGAAGTTTGGGCGCAGCTTAGATAGCCCTGGTTCAAATAAACCACTCTGGGAAAACTAAAACCATGTTTATAAATGGCTCACTTCTTGTTACTTCTGAAGTCGCGAGCAGCTGCGCCATAATAACTCCTACATCATGCAGCAAAGGCTTGGACTCCTAAGAGTGACAGTATTCAGAGCAACATTAGTGTATTTGAGGCGACTTTTAATATCAATGTAATTTTGCTGATATCCGAATGAAACAAGTCACGCCATTTTTCCCCCCCATCGTCGGTCCAATAATTAGCCGTCTGATAGTTATCATGCATCCCTTCTTTTGGGCCATAATTCCAAATTGTAGCTTGACACAAACACAGCACTGTTCACCAAAAAGAGCCACATGTCTACAGTGAAGCATGGTGGCAGCATCATGCTTTGGAGCTGTTTTCCTTGAGCTGGAAAAAAAAAGGTTAGCAAAAGCACACTTAAAATGCAAAACTTTATTTGAGGTTGAGCAGAGGCCCTTAAAAGCCAGGTGTGTACTGTTGTCCTTTTAATTCGAGTTTGAACAGTATTGGTTAATTCTCAATGCGCAAAAAGTCATTTAAAGAGAGTTTAAAAAAACATTTTCTATTCTTGCGTACTTTAAAATCCTGTGCAGAATACGCGGCATTCCCTGCAAAAAATGACACTTTTTACATCTTGTGTAGGTGTCAAATAAAATGTTAGCTTTACTCAGTTCAATGAAGATGTTCAAGATTAAATATATCCAAATGATTTTTCGTCCCGGGCGGCCCGGTAGTCCAGTGGTTAGCACGTCGGCTTCACAGTGCTGAGGTACCGGGTTCAAATCCAGCTCCGGCCTCCCTGTGTGGAGTTTGCATGTTCTCCCTGGGCCTGCGTGGGTTTCCTCCGGGTGCTCCGGTTTCCTCCCACGTTCCAAAAACATGCATGACAGGCTGATTGTGCACTCTAAATTGTCCCTAGGTATGAGTGTGAGCGTGGATGGTTGTTCGTCTCTGTGTGCCCTGCGATTGGCTGGCAACCAATTCAGGGTGTCCCCCGCCTACTGCCCGAAGACGGCTGGGATAGGCTCCGGCACCCCCCGCGACCCTAGTGAGGATAAAGCGGTTCGGAAAATGGATGGATGGATGGATTTTTCGTCCTGTTTCTGCACAACTTCCTGGCACTTTCTTCAAAACAGGAAAGGTGCAAGTGGAGGAACTTGACCAAAACTAAAAAAAAGAGGACACATTTCAATCATCATGCTTTATAGTATATTGAGAGACTGTAATGGGAGCATTAAAAACATGCACTTGGACAAATTTAACTAGATAATAATGCATACCACCAAATCAGGGTACAGTATTATACACAGGTACAGAGAAAACAATTTTACTGACTGACCTCTTAGTAATCACAATCTTTGAAATGAAATTTGTCTTTGGGTTCAGTGTCAAGATGGACGCCCGTTGTCATCACGGGACAGACGCAATCTGCAGGAACTCGAAGGAAAGTTGCAGGTCCTACAACGGAGAGGGAGGCACCTGGAAATTGCAGAGAGGACCTGCTGTAACAAGATGGGTGGTGCTCTCAGACCTTTCAAGGTAAGGTTGATTTTTAGAATAAAATCACCAGTATAAAATTCATCTGAAAAGATTAATATATATATATATGTGTGTGTATATATATATAGTCAAACCTCGGTTTTCGAACGTCTCGGTTCTCGTACAATTCGGTTTTCGAACAAAAATTTCGAGTTTTTTATGCCTCGGATGACGAACAAATTTCGGTTCTCGAACTAACTGAGGCACTTGAATGCGTCGCTTCACTCCTCTCGGCTTCGCTTCCTCGTAGCGTCCATTGTGAGCAGACGTTTTTGTATGATAATAATAATAATACATTTTATTTATAAGCGCCTTTCAAAACACCCAAGGACACTTTACAATCAGGAACAAGAGCAATAAAACACAATGCGGCTGAGCAGCGGCAGCCAAACGCGGCAGCGTTCACTCAACCCGGAAGTCAGAAAGAAACCACAAGGGAGGGAGAGGGGGAGAAAATTGTTCAATCAAGATTTTGAAAAAAAGCAGATGAGTTTGGTGAAACGCTTCCTCGTGTAGCGGCCATTGTGAGCAGACGAGTTTTTATTGTTCAATAAAAAAAGCAGACGTGTTTGGTGAGACGCTTCTTTTAGCGAGAGTGAAACCCCCCTCTTTTCAGAATGGTTTGCCCCAGCAGCACGGGGAGAGTGCGTGCGTGCGTTTGTTTACGGCCAGCAGTTTTCAATACAGCGGCACATAATCAACACTCTGGTGTCCTGTAGCGTCCTTTATGAGCAGACGAGTTTGTATTGTTCAATAAAAAAAAAGCAAACGTGCAGACCTGTTTGGTGAGACGCTTCTGTTAGGCCGAGTGAAACCCATCTCTTTTCAGAATGGTTTGCCCCAGTAGCACGGGCGAAGTGCGTGCGTGCGTTTGTTTACGGCAGGCAGTTTTCAATACGGCAGCACATAATCAACACTCTGGTGTCCGGTGTCTCATTATTATGCAATAATCATACAGAAACAGCTTCCTCGTGTAGCATCCATTGTGAGCAGACGAGTTTGTATTGTTCAGATAGAGAGAGAGAGAGAGAGATGTTCCTTCAATTTTTATGTTACTATGTAACTGTTAAAATTGGTGAAAATAAAACATATTACAGTTTGTACAGTATTTTACATATTACCTGCTCTCCTATTACATGTGTGCAGTTTATGGTGTGAAATTATTTTAAAAAGTGGTTTAAAAAAGTTGTTTTCTTGACTTGGAACGGATTAAAATTTTTTACATTGATTCCAATGGGAAACCTGGTTTCGGTTTTCGAACAATTCGGTTTTCGAACAGTCTTCTGGAACGGATTAAGTACGAAAACCGAGGTTTGACTGTATATATATATATGTGTGTGTGTGTGTGTGTGTGTGTGTGTGTATATGTATATATATATATATATATATATATATATATATATATATATATTAATCTTTCCAGATCTAATTTTCATGATTGATTGGGATTGCTGATTTGCTCTCAGAACAGTTGGTTTCTAATATTTTGTTTTGCTCCAACATAGCCGATATAAATCTGACAATGTCAGCATTTTCCCTATACTCCGAAGTGGACTGCTCTAGATTCCCTTTTAGCTCTCCTGTATTTGTCTTTGAGAAAATTTCCCATTTTTCATGTAACGTCTTTTGGTCCCCTGGTTTCTTTATTTACATTCTCCCATGTTTATCCATTATGCAAATAGCACAACTAATCTAACTCAAACTGACCCTGGTGTATTAAAATACCACAATGCCACTCGAAAAGTGCAACTACCTAAGAGATGCCCTAAAACTGATCCATACAGATTGGCGATACTATCCATCACATGTCACATCTGCTGCGGACTATATGATGGACAACATATTTGTGAGACCTCATCCCAATAGCTGTGGAGTAGAATTCAAGAGTTTGTGTCTTACTTCTGCAGTTTGTAACCTGCCAAATACCGTATTTTCTCCAGTATAAGGCACTTCGGATTATAAGACGCACCTTCAATGAATGGCCTATTTTAAAACTGTTTTTATATTTTGGGCACACTGCATTATAAGGCACATAGAATAGAGGTTACAATAATGGCTTTGGTTGCGCTATTCATCCACTAGATGTAGCGACGCTAAAGGGAATACAATATAATACAGCTTTATTTATATAGAGCCTTCACAACCGCTGCAGCTGTAACAAAGCCATGAGAACTGGCCACAAACACGGACATGAAACATATAAATACAAATGGCATTACAAAACAATAAATGAAAGACAAAAGTTAGGAAGACAATTGAATCAACAAAAAGGCACACAGATTGTGGGCTCACATCCACAAGGGGCTAAATATCCTTAGAAGGCTTGCTTGTCTCCTTCCGTCGTTTAGTCAGCAGTTAACAATGCTTTTGGTATTCTCTTCGTTTCATAATGGCTGCGCAGGGCTCACAAAGTAGTTGTCTGTCTGACTGTGTGTTGGGGAATGCACGTGTCAATTATTTTCGGGCAGAACCCCTTTAGCTTACAATTGGTTCCTGCTAATAATCACCATTAGATGGCATAGTAACGCTAACAGGGAAACAATTCAGTGGTGGATATAAAGAGGCTATAACACCATATATAAGGCATATCGGATTATAGGGCGCACTGTCAGCTTTTGGGAAAATTGAATGCTTTTAGGTGCGCCTTATAGTGCGGAAAATACGGTGGTTATTCACTCAACTCAACTCAAATGTATTTATAGAGCACTTTCAAACAGCCATCGCTGCACACACCTGATGCGCAACCAACACTAAAACAAAGTGGTAAAAAGCCTGTGCATTTGCGCACTGCAAGACACTCGAACCCTCTTCACTCTTGTTAAAAGGTCATGGTAATATATACTGTCATCATTGCCTTATCTGTACAGGTTGAATCAAACCATTATGTCAGTGAGAAAAAAAAAATCTTCCATTCATCCATTTCCAATTAATAATGAATATTTGTTTTTAGTTTTTAGTTTTTTCCTCTCCCGCTTACAATTTTTGAAGCGCTCTCCTACTGAGTCGTGACCAGCTGGCCATTTGGCAGTCAGACACCAAAAATAAGCTTGTTTTGCTATGATTACAATGGACCCACACTTCATTAAATTAAGTATTGTTTCAATCGAACTCTATACGTTGACGTAACTGTTGCCCAATCATTTCATATTCCTGTCAGGCACAATATTTTTTCAATATGAAATGTCCCTCAAGCATTTCATAAGCTTTATTGCTTTTTTGGCTGCCGTTAAACTGCCAAGCTTGAAGCTCGATTCTCATGTCTGGGCTGTACCGCTGCGTCCCTTTGTCACCTTTGGCATCATTTTCAAACTGGAGAGCCAAGCCATATGGTCCTGCCTACACACAAGACATGATCGATTTATATGGGCCAGTCGATGCTTTTCAAAGCAATAGAATTGGCTGAGTATGTTAAATTTGTGTTGTTTTTATCACTCTCTAGTATTTCAACACATATATAGTATGTATTTATCTCTCTGTGCAGATTATACTGGGCATTTTCTTTATCCTGGTGGCTCTGCTGTTCTCTGTTGCACTGTTCATTTCAAAGTAAGTCATTTAAAAAAAAGATCTGTTTGCGTTTAAATGTGACGTGAATGTGTCTTCACCTAAAAAGGACCCTTAAAAATGTACAAGTTTTGCATTTCATGGTGCACAAAACAGTAGTTGCTTATTGACTTTTTTTTTTTTTTTTTTTTTTGGTCTTTCAGTCTGGATAAAGCTCTTCACTCGGCTGGCATGAGCTCTGGCTTTATAATCTTTGGCACCAATCTAACCAATCCTTTGAATGAACTTCTATTAGCCTTACAACCTGTAAGTATCCACTCGTGTCATATGTACGAGACACAATCATCCTCAGTTAAGATGCACTTAATTAAATATTTTACACTTTCCTTTAGTTATGGATGGTGTCCGATTTTCATTGTTCATACTGTCTGATTTGAAGTTATTGAGTCATGAATCAGTAAAAAAAAAAAATGTTGATAAGGTGGTCTGAACGTCCTTTCCTTTTTAATGTGATTGCTGTCTTTATTCTCTGATCATGACCTTACAGGTATTTCCATTGGATTACATCCTGATTACAGTCATCACAATGTATTTTGTGCTTACATCCATGGCGGGTATTCGCAACATGGGCATCTGGTTCTTTTGGATAAGGGTAAATGCCAACAATAGCTCTTTATATATATATATATATATATATATATATATATATTTTTTTTTTATATTGATGCTCACATGCATTTTCAAATGTATCTTTTCTTTCCTCTCCAGCTGTACAAAATCCGACCTAAAAGAACCCGTCCCCAGGCTCTCCTCTTCCTCTGCATGATTTTGCTATTGATTGTTCTCCATACCAGCTACATGATCTACAGTCTTGCCCCTCAATACGTCATGTATGGCAGCCAAAAATATCTCATAGAGGTGAGCGAAGCTGTTTGCTTACCTTCATCCCACTTATTTCTTTTTTGGTCTCCCTGATGAGCCTCTGCTGATGGTTCCAGAGCTGATGGTTCCAGATAGGCCGATGTGTGGTCTCCACAGAGTCAGTTTGTAGTTCTTGTTGGATTGTTAACTGTTCTGGTAAACTCATGTTTAGTATTCAAAATATTAAGGCATTAAAATACTCAAGTCTAATAAAATGAATTGTTATTTGAAGCCACTTATGTTCACGTTACACCTGGGTATCTTTCTAATGTTCCAGAACATGTTTGCCTGTGAAATTTCTCCCAGTACTTTCTGTCACTTGATTTAAAAAAAAAAAAAAAAAAAAATCTGCATTGAATGTTTTTGCTTCTGGCTATATCCTCATATTATAAATACAGTAGTAAGAATTTTTCCTAACAGATTTGTGAATTTTGTCTTGGTGTGTTTCTTCTTTTTCTTTCTCAAGAGTCCTTCAACAGGCCTTACGTCAGGCAACACTTCAGTCAGCACTACCAGGATCTGTGACGCCAATGCGCCTGAGGGTGAGTGTGTCCGTCCGTCTATGCTTGTAAGGTAGCAACGGACTAATATTGAGATGCTGCAGCATCCCGCTATACATTATCAAAGATTAATTTCTCACAAGTTGAGTGTAAGAGAGCAAGGCCAGTGTACAACAGAGCCATTTCATGTTGAACACTGTTCAGCAATCTTTATCGCCATCCATTATTTATTAAGGAGAATAATCACAAGGACAACCATTTACTAATGCGATATGTAACCTCTTGCTGTCACAATGCCAGCACCTATTACAAGCACATCAGTCACAAAAACATGAAATCGTACAGTACATTTTAGCAAGGAGCTTTATAACTATGAATTATTTATCCGGCTAATGCCCCAGTCACAGAAAGTGGTTATGATACAATTGTTATTTCAGTTAAGGTTTCGGAATACACTATATCGCCCAAAGCACTCACTCATCTGCTGTGACTCGCATATGAACTTCAGTGATAGATCATTTTTAATTTGTCTGGTTCCAAATCGACACCAAACCCTCATTTCAATCCCCAATACATTTTTTTTTGTCGAGATTTAAGGTAAAGGAGGATCTGAAAATAGCTGGTGCTGAATGAGTTAATACCTTTTTGAACCTTGTTTTGTGCACTGATGTACACTCATGTTGGAATAGGATGGGGTCTAGAATTGTACCCAGTGGAACACCTTTCGGATGAAAAGAAGCTTTTTTAGCCACAAAGTGTGGACCAACATTATCTTAATCCCTGGATTAAGAATTAGATGTCACTTAAATTCATATGTGACTCAACCCAGGTGAGTGAAAACGTATAGTGTATCTACCTAGGACAAGTATGCTTGATAATAGGCTGGGTCATTTCCCTTATTTTAAACTGTCCTGATTCCCATCCTGTTAAAAAATAAGACGGGTCATAAATAAATGTGTAATTTCATACGTTTGACATCTCACTCTCATAAAACACAGATATTTTAAGCATGATTTTGTACTGAATATGTATTTAACTCTTACCTAGGGATTCCATGATCATATTTATTGATGCAGACTTCTCTTGTATCGGAGGGCTATAAAGAAAAAAAAATAAAAGTGTGTGCCGCATAATGAAGCGGAAAAAACGACACAGGATGCCCCAGACCGTTGAGCTAAAGTTGGACATAAGCAGGAGTGGGAAAGAATTATACCTATAACACTTGAACAATTTGTGTTCTCAGTTCCTAAAAACATATTTCATGTTTTTAAACAGAAAGGTGATGCAACACAGTGGTAAACATGCCGCTGTCCCAGCATTATTGGCAAGTGTTGACGGCATCAAATTTTAAATGAGCAAATATGCTCTCCGATAACAAGGGTTTCACTGTCTACTACATTACTATCATTATATTATTATTGTTGTTGATCCTGTCTCATGTAACTCTGAAGATCGCTTCCAAGAAATGATCTGGACTCACTGTTATTTGTTGTCCTCACCTTTGACGCTTCCATCATCACATCAGCGAGCCCCGTTAGCGGGCACATGGCTCTCTTCAGCGAACCAAACCGTGATCTCAGTGACATTCTGCATTCTTTCACTCGAGAAAGGGTTCATTACTTCTTATTCTTTGAGGCGACCACATATTGTTAAAATTGTTTGAGGTGCACCTATGCCCTTTTATCTCTGCTGTTTTGGCTTGTTATACCCGCAAAGTGAATGTATTATTTTATTTATTTATTTTTTTATTTTTAAGTGTCTTCTTCTTCCTTGTCTGTTTCCTAGCAACTTGAAATTTGCTAGCACATTGTTAGAACATCTTTGTGTGAACGCTGCTTGTAATTTTATGTCGTCTTGAAAGTGTCAGGCAATTTTCAAAATGGAGAAGGAGAGGCTCTTACAACGCCATCAAAAAATAATTTTCCTTTGTATCAGACAATGGATTATGTCTGTCAGATGCTTTGGGCACTGTTGTTTATTTTAAAATCTACAGACTTGGAATATTTCTTTTCTTGTTTGGTTGTCTGTAAAAATTAGATGTACTGTATGTGTAATCCATGTTTTTATTTCATACAACACGTAATAATTATTTAATTATCATACGGGTTACTTAATGCTGTTCGAATTAAATACATCTAGCTTGAATATGTGGTATAGTTTTGTGTGAAATGTCCTATACCTTTTTTTTAAAATCAGTGCGCGTATGTGGCTTTTATTTATTTATTTTACTGCCCATTTTGGTATTTGGATTGATTTATTACTTTCATCGACCACTGAAGACCATGTAGATATTAGCATAATCATTCAGTTAGTGT
The DNA here is from genome assembly GCA_018466805.1 of Hippocampus abdominalis. Taxonomy (NCBI): domain Eukaryota; kingdom Metazoa; phylum Chordata; class Actinopteri; order Syngnathiformes; family Syngnathidae; genus Hippocampus; species Hippocampus abdominalis. Next base: position 11,085,909 of record CM031702.1, on the reverse strand, counting down.
CAGTTATGAAGTATTATGTAAACAAATTTTATGAAGCCGATGGTCCAATTTCAAGTCCCTTTAGATCACCTTTATTAATTTGGATTAGAAAATGTCACTTCTCATTTTATGGGGTAATTGCAAGTCTGTCACAGAAATGAACCTCTGTGTAAAGAATCCCTCAGAGAGTAAAGTATATATATTTTTAAATTACTTTAAGCACTGTTTGAATAGAATTGAGAATTTTGGTGAACATCAATAGTACTGACAATATTTCCATCCATTTTCTGATCCGCTTTATCCTCACAAGGGTCTCGGGGGGTGCTGAAGCCTATCCCAGCCGTCTTCGGCCAGTAGGCGGGGGACACCCTGGACTGATTGCCAGCCAATCGCAGGGCACACACAGACAAACAACCATCCATGCTCACACTCACACCGAGGGACAATTTAGAGTGTTCAATCAGCCTACCATGCATGTTTTTGGAATATGGGAGGAAATTGGAGTACCCAGAGAAAATCCACGCAGCCACGGGGAGAACATTCAAACTCCACACAGGAAGGCCGGAGCCGGGATCAAAACCACAACCTCTGAACTGTGAGGTTGACATGCTGACAATATTTACATTTTCAAATAGTACTGTCTTCAACACACTCCAAGTAAGGTATACATGATTGAATGAGAGTTCAAGTAGGTCTGGACGGTGTCTTGAATTTTTACAATACTGTACTGTAGACAGTAATACCTCGTTTTTCATGATTAATTGGTACCAACTCTGTGCCATCCTATTCCCACAGAAAAAAAAAATCTGGTGACGTCCCGTCCCAGACCATCGTAAAAAAATTAAAATAATTATTTGAGTGGATCACTGTAATCACAGCTTCCAGTTCACGTCCTGAAGTGGTTTGTTGTGTGAAGTACTTGACAAGGGAAACACAGTCATGTCTCGTGTTTGACTAAAGGACTTAAAAAACAAAATATTCTAAGTGTGCGTAGATAAAGGAAAGTGGTTGAGCCAACGGCACAAGATTGTGTAACGACCACTTACAACGTGTCGTGAACTGGTCACAAAGGTGCACTCCAGCGCACACTGCTACTTCTGGGCTTTCAACTGGCTCGTTACAGTATCCATTTGTTTTGCCACAGCAACACATTAACCGAGTTGAGAAGGTGCAACAACACTAACTGGCTTTTTCTTGAGATTGCTATTTGCTCAGTTGAATATTAATTCATATTAATTAATACATAATTAGGCAACTCTATTTTAACAAAGTGCTCAGTGGTTCTCTTAATTTGTTTTTGTTTTTTTAATAATTATTTTTCATCATGACTGTTATTATCACTATTTTTCAGAAAAGTAAAACCTTTGATTATTTTCTTGGAAAAACTACAACGTTGACTCACTTATTCTGAAACTGTTATTTTTTCAACATTTAAATTTCATTTGATTTGCAGCTGTATATTTTTTCAGCAAAGGATCATCTGCTCTTGTCCACTTCCATCGCACACATCGCCTTGTCCCAAAATGTAAGATCGTAAGGTATTTAGATCACCATTCAGCCCAAGATAATACAGTATAGGGCAGGGGTAGGGAACTCCGGTTCCTCGAGAGCCATACCCTGCCTGTTTTAGATCCCACCTTACTCCAACACACCTGATTCAAATCATCAGCTCATCAGCACGCCCTGTAGAGGCCTGAAACAATCATGAACAGTTGAATCAGGTGTGTGGAGTAGGGATGGATCTAAAACAGGCAGGATATGGCTCTCGAGGAACCGGAGTTCCCTACCCCTGGTGTAGGGATAGGACTTTTGAGCAACGCTGGCACGTTCCAAACTGAAGTAAGACTTTGTACAAAAAGTAAGAAATGTACAGGTATGTGTGGGAGTGAGTGGATGTCGGTTCAAGTGCACATTTTAAGTGCTCGTTTTTGAATGGTGCGATGGAAGTTGTACATAATGCATGGTGCTACTTGGGGCAGAGCCTCGCCAAGATGTGGTGAGTCAAGGTGAAATTACCTGTACTCACAAGCTGCCCCGCACTCATCTCAGAGTGCGCTAATGATTCCAAGGTGAGGCGGGTCAGCGGTGTACATCATAATATATTTCGGCACGCCGCCGTTGTGAACCATCTGCATGTTCCACTCGGAGCAGTGCGAGTTCAGGTGAGCAGCTGGATAGCTGCAGATGGCCCAAGTTCTGGCGGAAAATTGTGAGGTCATCGAGATGAATATAGACAAGCTTCCCCAAGGGGATGATGATGATGATGTTAAAGCTGATTGTTCTTCCCTTCACAACTTCAAAGGTTATGCTCTCTATTTTCTGTTTATGTATATGAAGACATCATATTCTTCGGTTTTGATATGCAAGGGATCCTCGGTTTTCGACAATCCCGGCAGCTCACGTTCTGAGGTTAACAAGTTCACGTTGTGAAAGAATATTTGGTCACACGAAATCATCCTCACTTCCTGCCAAACTTACTTAGTTTTTCTGTTTGATTGTTTCACATGCTCAGAATGTTATATTTTTCCCATGAGCAAGTCCATTCGCTCATGCCCTTAAGCAGAGTGCCTTTCTCTTCCATGCATTGGAGATGCATGTGACACATCACATCACGATTTGTTGTTCACATGGCTGCCAAGGACCATTGGTACACAGAAAGGGAGAGGGACTCATATGGAGAATATTTTCCCTTGCAGTTTGATCGATGCTAGTATCAGTTAAAAAAAAAAAAAGGGCCACGTGGAGCTATAAGTGCAACCCATTTATGATAAGTATACGAAACAGTCAATATCAACCAAGGTGGCTGTTATTGTCTTTATGGAAACACGTTGCCGTCTGTTTAAATTAAACGACACTCTTAGCAGTGAGGATTGCGACAGGCTTCTTATAGGGCAGACATCAATCCCAGAACCATTGGCTCCTGAAAATCACTCTTTTGGAAGAAAATAGCATTCATCAAGGGTTCTTAGTAAGATTAATGCAAGATCCAGTACTAATCATTGTACCTGGAATCCTTTGTACTGAAAAGTCCTTTCCATTTTCATTTCATGATGTACAACATTTAATGCGGATAGAGAGAGAGAGAGAGAGAGCTTCCTAACGTAACGTTAGTCCAAACGCAGTTGTACTGCCCGAGAATGAAAGGTAACATTTCCAACTCACAACCTACCTGTGAAACCATGCTTTGAGTGAGTAACAGTGCATCACTTCTCCGCACCTTCATGCATTTCAAAGTCACATTCACACTGACAGTGACACGATTTTGCTCTTTTCCAAGACCCACTTGTCTTTTTTAGTGACGCTAACAGAACAGGCCGAGGCACTCCTGAGTAGTGATGCTGTGTCGCTACCAGTGTTTTGTGTGGTTTTTTTTTCATTTTTAATTTTTTTAACGTATATGAACATGTTTAAGCACTTGTACAATGGAAAATCACGATGAGGCGGTCGCCGTTTGCACTTTTCACCGGTGGACATTTCCACGAATAAAAGAATAACTCGATCCAAAGCACTGCCAATGTTTTCAGAGGAGTTCAGCACCCCCCGTGGTTATTATTTTGGCTGTTCAAAAAAAAAAAAGAAAAGAAAAATGTGTGCGTAAAATAAGTAGTTTTATTTGTTTTTCAGACCAGTGCATTGTGACCAGGTCGTATCTTTTCCTCCACAAGTTTTGGTTCTTCAGTACCATCTACTACTTTGGAAACTGGGCCTTTATTGGGGTACGTTTTTCTTCTCAGCGGCTGTCAGTTGTCATTGTTCTTTTCTCGTCATCTATTGCACTGTATGTACACACTAAATACATATTCAACAATTATTTTCGTATATATTTGGTGATCAATGAACACGGAGTCGTAAAGATCGTAAAAGTGATCCATCACTCACAACCATACAAAATGATTATAATCCCGTGCATCCTATTAAACCGTGATATACATTTTGGCTGATCCCATATATATTCTACATATTGACATTCCAAGTAGATTTTGTGTTCATGTACTGCAATTCTCTACTTTTCTTTACTTCCTTACATCCTTCCAGAGTTTACATCAAGGCTTTTTGACTAAGATCCTAAATAGGTGGACTGAATGACATGTTTACGGTAACAGGTAGCACGCCCACGGCAGGCATTTTTTGGGCATGATTTGCAAAGATCGCGCTCTTAGTAAGTTCTGAGATCGGGTAACGTGAGGTTTTTCCAACATCCTAACAACGTTTCAAATGTGCATTGAAATGGTTCTCGTTATATTGCAACCAACATGTTTCTAAGGACACCTGACGCAGATCAGGCCTCGTCAGAGTTTACTGATAATCTGAGGTGTGTGCAACAGGGAGACTTGGAAAACATGCAGGACAGCGGCCCTCCAGTAGTGGGATTGCCCACCCCTGCGTTATATGATCGACTTTTATACTGCGTTATACATGATCCTTTTTTGGAAGATAATTCTGGATTTGGGAAATTTCCCAAACAGCCGGCAGGTCTTGAAGGAAGCAATCCTGTGGGGCCACTAGCACATTACGATAACAAGCAACACATTGATTCTTAAACAGCAGACCGCTCAGAATCATAGAGATATCAATTCATTGAATGAGGTGTCGATGACACTTTTTTTTCTTTTTTTTTTGCATCCCAAATACACCCGTGATACATTTAGAGACAAATACAACCCCATTGGCTCTTTGCGTGGATAGTGCATTATTTAACTTATTTGAATTAATGGGACACACCCCAAGCACACGTTAAATCTCGTGGATGGATCATTCCGATAGATTTTTGTTTAGCTGAGCACTCCCCAGCCATCATATTTCTAACGTGTGCCTTAAATTCTCTCCCTTAGGCTTTCCTCATCGGCCTAGTGGTGTCGTGCTTCCGAGGGAAGAAGTCTGTGATTGAAGGCGAGGTGGAGGCCGACGACTCGGATGTCAGCGATGATGAATATGTGCACTGAGGTGCAATACGCACGCACCCTCGGGGCAGCACCTCCAGCCATAACCTAAGGAGGCTACAAAGTACAATTTGGCAAGGCATTAATTTGCTTCCATTTTATTTTGATGGCTTTGAAAGAGGTCAGCTCCCATACAACGTGACTGACGATGTTGGAATTAGAACGTCCCGCAAAGCCACACGCACAGACAACCGTAGAAATTAAGACAAAGCTTCCACGCTAATTGTGCATTTTACCTTAACTGAAATGCTTTCTCCTCCAAACGTTTTTCAACTCAAAACCCACAATTCGATTCCTTCCGAGTATCCAAACGATAACATCGAAATAAAGGAACGATAAAGACATGAATTTATCGAAACAAAATCAAAAAGCCATTTGCCAAGAAATGCTTTGTCTTTTACATAATTCAGGTCTTGACCATTGGCCACCCCCCCTCGCCCCCAAAAGACGCCCATTTTGGGTCCCAGCCCTCAGTTTGGAAATCCCTGCCCTCGACCCTGAAAATGGCTGCCCATCTGCTCTAAAATTCCTTCAACTTTACTTGTGTGCTCGTGACTGTATGAAATTCACTTCACATTTTTTTTTTGTCTCTGTCATTGAAATGAAATGCTGTAAATTGCTCATATTGACCTTTCCTCCTTGTGTCACCAATTTCACTTAGAAGTCCTCAAATATGCAAGTGGTACTGAATGCACTCAAGCCGACTTTTTTCCACGTCACCCTTTATTTAATGTCCTTGTGAAAAGGATTCAACAATACTTTTGCTACCTGTATTATAAAGACATGGGGAAAAATATGGCAATTTTTTTAAGCGCTTGTGACCAACGTGCAATTTTTTGGGGCGGGGGTTCTTTTTTTAATTATCGTTGTATTGTTTTTCATTTTAAAGCAAATGCATGTTGCTGATTTCAAGAATAATCCGCTAATAAATTGACACGCGGAATATGACTATTCTTTTTCAAATGCGCACAACTGCTGGTCTGAAGCTCAGTTAAGATCATTTATGGCATGTTTTCCTCCATGAATAGTCCAAGTTATTCATTGACGCGCTGGAATTGACTACTGTGATATGTGGTACCAAGTAATATGATGTGTCCACTATTTAGTGGTACATGGATTTGACGAAATAAATGACTTCAAATATGTCTGTTGTTGTTATTGGCAAGCCACCTACTTTAAAAAAAAAAAAAAGAAAATTGTCACGGCACACCATCAAACAAGAATGTGACAAAAGTATGACTGGAAGGGAGTAAAAAAATGACAGATAGATGACAAAATTATAGATTTCTAATAAATAAATTCTTGATTCTTATGATTGACGGTATCTATTAAGCGGTGCAGTGAATGCTTTCTTTAGGTCTCATTAGGTATACCTGACATACTCTCAATTCCAAATCTCGTGTGGTAGGAATTTAAAAGGTGTTTTGTTTTTTAAACATCCTTATTTCACCCCTGACTGTGGATATGTATCAACTAAAAGTGACAGTTAAATACATCCATCCTTGGATTCGTCTTGGACACTCAGCCTTTGCCTACGGTGGATTTGCACGAAATTTGCTGGGCTTGTTCAATTAAGTGTATGTGGCATATGCACGTTGTCACCAAGTATTGTGTGAGGCCGCTTTTGAGCTTGCTTATTACGAGAATGCCACCCCCACATCGCTTGCTAATAAACGAAATATGCGCTGGAGGGGTTGGAGGGGGGAATAAATACATAAAGCAGAGATGTGACAGATCAGACTTATTAAATCTGTTCCTTCCTACGTCATCTTTTAGACAAATTCCTCCTGGGATAAAAGGATAAAACATTTTTTTTAATTAAGATTTGTTTTTTTTTTCATGAATAGTCACTAGCAAACTGCCAGGCGAGTGCGTCACGCTGTCGCCTCCCAGCAGTGAGAAACAACACTTGAGCAGCACGATGTGAGACCGGTTAGTATGTCTGCCTCACAGTTCTGAGATTTTGGGTTTGAACCCGGGACTTTGGTGTGGAATTTCTTCTAGTTGGGCCTTTGGAGTGCCTGTCTACCCTTTCAGCATGAAAATAAACACCCAAGAATATTTCTTGCTGAAAATGACCCTTAATTTACTATATAACCACCCAAACACACATTTCTCCTCCAATGACTTAGCAGCAAGGTTGGGTGAAGATCTGCTATTTTCAAGCCATTTTTGTACGACACTATCATGTCAAAAGCTAAAAAGGTCAACAAGGCTGGATAGTGTTTTCCAGTTACATAATAGATTAGCATTAGCAAAGAGCGTTAGCTTCTCATGAGCAGCAGCAAAAACCCGTGAGTAATTAACGTCCCACCTAAAAAAGTTTACAGTTGTCTATGTATGCCACAAGATGATGTCAAGGTGACGCTTTTCTATTAGGCTCCCTTCACACTGCAGGGCGTGAATCCCAATCTTTATTAAATCCGATCTTTTTCGACACTCTTTCAAGCTCTTTTAAGATAAGAACACCTTTATTAGTCTCACAATGGAGAACTTCCCAATTCACAGCAGCAAAGTTATTAAAGGAAGACGTAGAAGAACAACATATAGGAGCTGCTGTAAAGGCAGCCACTCTCGCGGCGCCAGTTTGAAGTCAAAATAATAAAATGTGAATTTATAATTTAATTAAAAAAAACAAAATAATTTGGGCGGCCCGGTAGTCCAGTGGTTAGCACGTCGGCTTCACAGTGCTGAGGTACCGGGTCAAATGTTCTCCCCGGGCCTGCGTGGGTTTTTCTCCGGGTGCTCCGGTTTCCTCCCATCCAAAAACATGCATGGCAGGCTGATTGTGCACTCTATTGTCCCTAGGTATGATGTGAGCGTGGATGGTTGTTCGTCTCTGTTGCCCTGCGATTGGCTGGCAACCAATTCAGGGTGTCCCCCGCCTACTGCCCGAAGACAGCTGGGATAGGCTCCGGCACCCACCGCGACCCTAGTGAGGATAAAGCGGTTCGGAAGATGGATGGATGGAAAATAATTTCCACTTTAATATAATTCCTTTGCACCAAACTTACCAAAGGTGATACCATACTACTACTTTTATATTAGAACAGGGCATCCCCTGAGCACCCAAAACAAAAAAAGCCAATCGTCACATTTTTAATTGAGTAATGGAGTAAACGTTCCCCCTGCAAGAATTGGCAAATAAGTACATTTGCGAGTAGTGAATCACAAGTCCGTAGGTAAACACTGTTTAACAATATCAAGCGACATCATTCGAAAAATACAAAATAACCTTCATTCAAAATTCAAATTTTTAGAACGGTTTGTTTTGCAATATCTACACTTACAATTTTTGTGCAATATGTTTTAATTGACTCACTTTTTTTTATGGTCCCATATTTAAGTGCAATAAATGGCTTCCAGTAATATTCAGTACTATAGTTTTCAGGAATGTAACCTCTCCTTTGTGATTAACACATTGGCCTATTACACGACTGTATTTTAATATTGGTCCTAAAATTTGGAGGTGGTGCTTTGATGTTAAAAAAAAAAAAAAGTTTAAGAACCACTTCTCCAATGGGTTGAGTATGGGGGATGAGACAATTCATTCCCATTATTTGTTTATTTTTGTAATTATGACACTGATGTAGCGGTTGCACCCCGGCCTGCGGCGTGTCCACAGGTTTGAGTTCACCTCACAGGACCTTCTGATGAAACAGCACTTTGCCTTCGACCCGGTGCCCGTGGGAGCAGAGTGAAGCATGAGGGATCCAATGTGATTGTTTCATTCACACTGTGGGCCCTCTCTGTGTTCAAGCAGCCTGAGGTGGGGGTGGGGTGGGGGGGGGGGGGGGGGTTGCCACACACTCCCAGGGGGGTGGGAGGTGGGGGGTCTGTCAGCATCCGCAGCTCGATTTAGTAACACGCAAACAACACGGCCAGCGTGTGGTCTCAAGGGCATGCCACCTTGAGTCAACACTATTAAACACACATCCCTATAATCATCTCATCTTCTTGCTCGCTACTTTTCTAAAATTGGTGCGGACCCCAATTTTTCCATTTAGTTCACATTTCAATACAATCTGGATAATTTCCCAGTCTTGAAAACGGCTGTCATAAGACCACTCCTACAAAAAAATGGTCTTGATGCCACTATACTGAACAGCTATCCCCGTACATCAAGTGCGTGAGAAATGTGTTTTTCAACAGCTCTCTGACTTTCTTCGACCAAATACAGTCGAATCTCGTTACAACGTAACTCGAGGGACATAACGAATCTTTACGTTATAACGGCAGTCCGTTGTAACCGTTTCCAATAAAATGGCCGCCACCTCCAGGGACATAACAAATCTTTACGTTATAATAATAATAATACATTTTATTTATAAGCGCCTTTCAAGGACACTTTACAATCAGGAACAAAAACAATAAAACACAATACGGGTTGAGCAGCGGCAGCCAAACGCGCCAGCGTTCACTCAATCCGGAAGTCAGAAATGATTGAGAATGTACACAATTCAAAGAAAATAAAGTTGAATTGATATTGTGACACCACGTTAACAATGATTTCAGCAAATGTCATTTTGGAAAATCTTTTTCTCATTTATTTTTAATATAGTTTGTTGTAACCGTTTCCAATAAAATGGCCGCCAATTCGGATGTAAAATACAGTATGAACATTTACAGATGTCAAAACATGAACGTGTGAAAGTGAGAGACAATTTCAGCCTTCACGACAGCAGCATTTGCTTCTCAGACGACATTCTCAGGAGCGCGCCGTGCCTCCGGAAGCAGAACAACGTACGAGTCGATCTGTAACGTTGCTAAGCAACGGTGGGGAAGAAGGCACTGTACATTTTATTCATAAGCAAGGTCGCGGCAGCAGTTAGCTTCCCACGGTTCGTTGTTACAAAGGCCTTTTGGTTATAATGACGTTTACGTAATAAAAGTGTTTGTTGTCAGCAAAATCGGCAAATGGAAAATGATCACGTGAAATCGGAACTTTGAAATTGGAACGGGATGAAAACGTAAACGGGGTACGTTGATAAGGGGTTTGACTGTAACTGCTTTGATGATTTTCAATCAGGCTTCAGGCCGCATCACAGCACTGAGGCTGCTCTTATCAAGGGGACAAATGACATCCATCTGTGCACTGACGCAGGTAAAATCTTATTCGTCGTCCTTCTGGATCTGAGTGCTGTATTTTCGATGCAGCCGAACATGCCATATTGTTATAGAGGTTACGGGATTGAGTCGTCATCTCACGCATGTCATCTAATTTGGTTCAAGCCATTGTTCAAATCAGAAACGGTTGCTCAGAACGCTCGCATCCTCGTCTTTTGTTCATCCTGCACATGCTGCTACGCACGTGCCCTACAGACAACTTTTCAAATGACACTCAGATTTGCCCCTTGCGAACAGAAGGTGCATGCTTTCGACGTCTCAAAAGCAGCCTTTCGAGAGACTTTGATCCTTGCGTTCATCTCTAGTAGCATAGTTGTTTCACCTCCTTCTCACGGGACTCTCTAAAGAGCCTGAAAGACAACAACTGTACTACATCCAGAAAACCGGTGCTGCAGTAGACGTACCACCAAAGCAGTTCTGTGCTAAGGTCACCGTCATGGCTTCCCGGAGCTCAGAGGACAGATTTGTGTGACCGCAAACTTTCATGGTTTCGTCTCCGCAACACTTTTAATACAATTGATGTACTTAAATCAAGCAGGTGCACTGATGCGTGTAGACACAGCTCAAATCAAAACTTTCTCAATTTTCTGACATTTAAGAGATTGAATGAAATGAAAGAGGAAGTCCCTGAAGTCGACTTTGAGACCTTCAAACAGTCCGCGTGAGGACAAGTAAACATTGTCGATCATAAAATACACCATTCGTCCTCATGCAGCCTCTTCTTGGTGATCCTCGGTCACGCTACCACCATTTTTTCCCCTTTTTTTTTGTTGCTGCAGTGCACTGAGCTGCCCACCACACAGAACTGATCACCTCATCGCATTTGTGCTCCGTCTCACCTGCGCCTTCAACGTTTAAAAGGGAAACCTTGTGGTGGTAAAGAAGCCCACTCGCCTTCTGAATGTTTTCCACTCCAAATGAAAATGTAAAAAAAAAAAATGATGGAGGGATGAACTTATTAAATATGTCAGTAAACTTTACTGTGCAAACTATCAACATGAAAGAGTGACAGTAAACTGAGCTGAAAGTCATCTCTCTCTCTCTCTCTCTCTCTCTCTCTCTGTATATGTATCTATACAGTGGACAGGGACTGAAATAGTGAAAATCTGCATATAATTGTCCACATTGAAATGCATTGGGGAGAAAAAAAACTCATAAACCTCCAATACAAGTCCCCCGCCTCAAAAAAAAAGAAAAAAAAAGGTAACGATTGGTAAAAAAAACAACTTCGCAAAAGTTTCAAAGCGTTATTATTTGAGTACAAAACCGAACGTTGTGCTGTGGAATTTTTTTAAGTCTTGTATTGGCGATAGGTCACGGTGTTCTTGTGTGAATCCAAAAGAGCAGTGAGAGAGGAATTCCAAGCAAACAACAAATTTGACACCACATCTGAAGCAGTACGAACATATTTCCTCTTTTATTTACATTCCTTTTCAAATGTTAACATTTTCGCTATAACTTTTGATCAGGTTGGCATTATTTCATTTTTTTTTCCTCATTAAAATAAATTGGCACAATTAAAACATATGTAGACAAAAGTTTATTTACACCATACAACATTTTCTTTTTTTTTTTGCTTGTTTTTGGGGGTTTTTTTTAGTTGTTTTTTTGGTTTTTTTTTATACAGGGCTGCAGATGGGAGAGCTTGCCGGGGATCCTTCAAGCGGGTTCCGCAGTATTAAAGTTGTGAAATATATTATTTATATAAAAGTGAGTATTATCTTTATTGCATTGAAAGCAATGAAGAATGTAGCCGGACAAACATTCATTTTAATATGACACAAAAGATACTCTTTGCCTCCCATGTTTCATACTAGAAAGTAAAAAGTGTCGCAATGGCCAAACGGACTGTTATAAACGTTTTAAAAACCTGCATAAATATATACATTGTGCTCCTGGGCCTAGTTAGCAACCAGACCCAACGAAGCTGGGACCACATGGCGTGTCGTTTGCTCTATGAGGTTTCTTCTTGACGTTGGATATATATAGATTTTTTTTTTTTCCGCATTCTTGCCAATTCCTCGAAAAGATAATTTGAAACAATGTGATGGTAAATATTGTACACCAGGCTGCCCCGCACTAAGTACACTAGTGAGAATACAAAAAAAGTAACACTGATGGTTTTCCTTGTCCCTTCTTCCCCATTGTTCCTCTCTCTCTCTTTTCGCCCTCATCAGTCTTGTATTGGCACATAAAGTCCCTGCCATGCTCCCAATTATCCCGACATGAATGCCAAGGCTGTTAGAAAAGTCTGTTGCTTTATTCAGTGCAAAATACATCACTTCCTCTTCTTCTTCTTTTTCTTCTTCGTCCTCTCCTCCTTCCCGAGTTTGCATTTTTCATCTTCACCTCTAGACCTCCGTTTGGAAATCCCCCTCCTGGACATCCAGGGGGAGGTTGACACACTTTTCCCACTCGGCGGGCGTCATTTCCAGTGAGTCCTTAGCGCTAGAGTCTAGTACATTCATAGTGGCGTAATTCTGGTACTCGCACGCCGGGTTGTAGCTCTCCCACGGGTTCTTGTTTGGCATTGCCTTGTCCTGTGAACACGGCCACATTCGTCAGCACCACATCGTTATCACATGGAGTTTTATACCCACATATACTATTCAGTAATTGCCCCTAATACCTCATTCACTCCCAAAGACGTTTTTAAACGTCTTTTCAGACTTGGTCCAGAATTGGCTGGTACTGAATGAGATAAGTGGGGGTGACGTTCCTGATCTACTTGCAATACCTGAAAGGCCGAGATCCAGTCTAGAGTCACCTAAAAATTTCCCCCCTCCTATTTCAAAACTTTTCCCACTAATATTGTGACGTGTAGAAAGTATTTTCAAGAGGGGAAGTAAAAATAAACAAATGAGATCACGTGCTTGCACAGGTGTGGACACCCCAATACAGCTCGGGATGTGGATGTGTTCAGAACCAGTTGTTTATTTTTTCTTCCTCTCTCTAAAATATTCTACAGGTTAGAGGTCACATTATTGATGGAAAAAGTTTTGAAATAATCTATCTCGGTCGGGTTATTTTAGATCACGAAACCCTGGCGTTCGATTAGGGGTTTGTTGATTTTTTTTTAAATCCACCGTATGCTCTTCATATGTCGGCCATTCGTCTCGGCACATCGGCAGCGACGGCCTCAAAGTCGCCGTTGCAAATAGGAAGGAGGCGCTGCTCGCAGGCAGGGAATATGAAATGGAAAGTCATTTCTGAGAGAATCACTGCAGGAGAATCATTGGGAGTGGAAGGGGCGGAGGCTGGGAAAAATAGGAGGGAGGGTATTGCGTGGGCGTGCGTGTGTGTGTGTGTGTGCTGATCTTCTATAGGTTTGCGTTTGCACGATAAGAAGGAAAGGGAGTTCACCAGCTTAATAAGATATGGCAGTACGAAAAGGCGGCATGTAAATATAAATGGATATCGTGATCATAGATGATGATGATGATTATTATTATTGCTATGGACTATTTTTACGGATCATTGTTGAGAGAAAGTCACATTAAATGAAGGTGTAAAGGTTATAGCGTATATCAACCGAAACACCAATATCCCGAAATTTTTGTGCGTCGTCTATGTCACAGCTCTGCAAAGTCTCTTTAGAAGCCCACACAATCTTCTATTTAATGGTCTGTGCACCTCATATGCTGTATTTTTGATTTAGCGCCGTGTGGCGTTTGTGGACGTGTGCGTATATCAATTGCCTTGCTGTGATTATAGACATCCGGCTCGCAAGTGACAGAGAATATCCGTCCGATATGAATCGACAGCTATCTTATTCAAATCAGATTTTTATCCTTCAATGATAGCAGCTTTTTTTTCCTGATCTGAAGATTTATGTTTCTGCCGTTTTTTAAAAATTTCTTATTACGGTGGTGCCTTTCACGCCGCCTATTAAAGGTTTCCGCTATTTTTCAAGTCACTGTTTTCCATCAGTGGCACAGACACAGAATGGCAGGGCCAAGTTGAATCGACAATTGAGTTGACATTGGAACCATGACAGAAGCATGAACGGCGTAGGTGCAAAATTAAAGACCTACATTTCATATTCACCTCTATTTTATACTGTGAAATTTAAAATGTTAAAGAATTTAAGATTTCCTTTACTGAGGATGACCACTTGAAATAAGCAACAGTGGTTCGATCTTCGAATTGTTTATTTTTATTTTTTAATGGCAAGATTTTTGTAAGCCAGACTGTCCTGAAGCGGCAACGTAACCCAGATTTGCATGTCAGAATGTGCCGTAGTCTCTCATTAATTGATGCTAACGCAGTGGTCAAGTCATAAGTACAAGACATATTTGTTCGAACAAAAGAAAATGCTTCTAAATTGTAAATATACAAACAGCCAAATGAAACTACTTATGTCCAAACCTTCGTGAACTGAGGACAACCTGTACTAAATAAAATATTCCTACAGAAACATGCGTTTCAAAGGTTTGGGATCACTTATAAATGTCCTTTTGTACGTATACACGGTGTAATCAATGACGATCACGTTAAATTAATCAGAAAGGCAGTTCTAGACACTTTTAGTGTTTTTTTTTAAAGATGAAAAACAAGCATTGCTTTTCTTAAAAACAAAAGGATTTTCGAAGTGACTTTTGAAGAGTGCTGTCATGGTGTGTTTTCATGGAAAACATGAAATTGTCACGGTGACCCCAAACTTTTGAGTCGTATTGTATGTTTACACTATTCAGCTATATCATCCAAATTAAATACAGATTCATCCAGTGATTAAACTTAAAACCAGATGCCATCGTGGTTTGTTGTGAGTGGCATTGTTAAGAAATTCGGAAACCTATGAAAAATGGCTTTTCGGATTTTAAGTCCAATTCGCATACCCTGTGTTAAAAGCCGCCGTTGCTATTTGTCAAGAATCGTATACGTCACACCAGACATCATACATCTAATGATTTAAAGCTGGGCGCCGCGAGCGAGCACAAACAGTTACATATCCCTCTGGCTCGATGGCTTCCGTGTAAAAGGCAAAGGCGGATTAATGTCAGATCATCCGTTACAGCTCTCATGCGGCTATTTTGTCGGATCTCGGTGTCAAATAGGCGACTGACATGACAAATATCCAAAGTGATTCACATGGGAGTAATAAAACTGGAATTGTGTCGTCGTGTAAATGCAGCCTTAGAAGAACAGCACACTTGAGGTCAGGTTGGGATGCTGATAGATTAAATCATCCGCCATGCATTTATGATTTAAAAAAAAAAAGGATGGTGTTTCTAAGTAGATAAATGTATATGTAAATCAAAGTGCATTCATGGCCTTGCATTGGAATGGATGCACTCTCGAGAGCAACTACGGTAGCAAACATCCTTCGTCTCTGTGACTGGCCTGGTGGAGAAAATGCATCTTTTCTTTGCAAAAAAAAAAAAGCAAAGGTGGGGGCAGGCTATCACCCGGATAACCCCCGCCACCCCCCATGGCCAGCTTCTGGCTCTGTATAACTGAAGCAACCTGTTCTACATAAACTCTCATTAGCACAATCACACACACGTAGCCTGCACTGCACATTGAAATAAACTACAGCTGGATTTGAATGTCGCTGAAATACACCCCCACCCCCAACCCCCCACTGGTTTCCTGTTACTCACCATGCTCCCCATATTTGGTATGTCTCGAAATCGGTCCAGGGTTTGAAATTTCTGATTCAGTTCCTGGAACAGCTCCATGTGTCTTTTCCTGGTGTGCATGACTTTCTGCAATGGCAAGGGTTTTTGCTTTGGTATTGACAGCCAATAATGCAAATGCATCTTCTCTCCACCCACTCACACTCTGATCAATGTGTTAGTGTCAAGGTAGTTTGCTTGTAGGCCAGGTTTCAAACAGATCTGCTCGGGTCTGCATACATATATACTGTAACACACCGCCAAAATAAAGGAAACAATGGGATGATTTGTAAGAGGACGGCAAAATGACTACATTCAAAATGGCAGGAGTAACCGAATCGAGCTTAATTCTTTTGTGACAAATTGCCTCATTTAAGGTTTTGTTGGCGTAAGAGGAACCCTTATAATCCAATCTTGGCCCAGGGCTTCCTTTAAAAGGGGATGCTGTGTCTACTTTAAAGCAAAATACTCCCCGTGCCAGAAACACTGCCAGAAGCTTTCATTCTGTTTCCTTTACTTTGAAAAGGGGGCATTATACATGTGTGTGTATGTGTGTGTGTGTGTGTGCATGTGGTATATATGTGTATATATATATATATATATATATATATATATATATATATATATATATATATATATATATATATATATATAAAAATACATTTTTATATAAAAAGGTATAAAAAACCTGATTTGGCAATGCAAAGGAATGCAAAATCCTGCCAAAAGAGGGGTGGTATTTGCATGGCAAGACTAGCGATTCAAATCAGTCATGAAATGTGCAAATGACTTTAAAAGCATATCATTGAAAAATCAGTGCAGAGGCGATGGATGGAGGAGATGGAGGACAAAATGTTGATGAACGCTCATCCTGTTTGTCAGTTGAGAGCCTTGCTTTTACCTTAACTACATAGCGTGACAATAAATCTTGTAAACTCCAATAAGCTTAAGAGGCACAACAAGTATGAGTAAATCAAATGACAAACACAAGGATGGCTTTCCTCGGTATATTTAAAAAAAAAAGGTCGATGCATGTCTTAAGCAAAGGAACGTCTTTTAACATACCTCAAAGTCCAGATCAGAATATCGTGATTTTCTTCTCTGTAAAAAGAAAAAATAATCATAAAATATGAGGAAAAGATTTATAGGGCCGCCACAGCACAGAAAAGTCTGTCTCTATGAATACAGTGGTGCCTTGACTTAAATTTGAGTTGAATTCAAGTCAAGGTACAAAGCTTTTACCATATTTTCCACACTATAAGGTGCAACCAAAAGCATTCAATTTTCTCAAAAGCCAACGGTGCGCTTTATAATCCTGATATGCCTTCTATGTGGATTAATATTCTGATTTCTTGGACATAGTATTTTAAATGTTCTGTAAAGCGCTTTCTTACAGCTGTACCAGATGTGAAATGTGTGTTTTATTGTATTGTATTCCCAATGCGTAGCTCCATCAAGTGGAATGCATAATGCAATTGCGGCCCCTATTGTAGCTTCTATTCTATGCGCACACTTATGAAAACAGTTTTAAAATAGGCCATTCATTGAAGGTGCGCCTTATACTCCAAAGCGCCTTATAATGCAGAAAATACGGTAACTCAAAACTTCCAGTACTTCTGGTTTATCCGAGTCTGAATATTATTTTATTTAGAAAAGTGAGTGGATTCTCTCCGTTACACCTGTCCATGATAGATTCTTGACGCATGTCAAGATGCTAATTGTCTCACAGGCATAATGCTCATTTTATCCACAAGCTAGCAAAATGAGCAAAAAGCAGAGCACGCACAAAGCCAACTCTGCACAATATGAGGCGATATTTATTCTATATATTTTTTCATGTATTTATATTTGTTCTGGAGTGCCTTATGTTGGAGCATTTCAAATACCTGAGTTTTTGTGCTACTCGTGTCAGTCATTCATATTATATTTGTTCCGTGGTTTCTGTTGCATGTTTATGCGTTACCATATGAAATCATTGAGGTTACCCTTGTTATGGTTCTGGTGCTGCTAGTAAAGGTAAATGAATATACACAGTGGATGTGCCGTTGTTGTCGCGTTTTATTATTCAGGCATTATTTCATTATTCTTGTGATGTCACTTAAGTGACAAAGTGTTTAGGAAATAACAAATTGTCATCTAAATAGATAAATGAATGGTCCTAAATATTTATTCATTGTTCATTTACCTTGAGTTTAGCGTAAGCTTAACCTGTAAGACCATAAAAAATTATGTATCATAACGGGTAGCAGGACATAAAATAATCGCATTGTAAATCACAATCAGTTATTTTTCAAAATCGATCCACCCGATTCCATATATTATACAGTGTATAGCATGTACCTCTAAGGAGCTCATGGAAATGGTAGAGCCCGTCTCACTCCTCGAGAGGCCAGCGCTCTCTTCCATCTCAGCAAGGAAGTTCTTGACGGCCGTGCGGGGTTCAAAGGGCAGGTTCTGCATCTGCTCGGGGGCGCTGGGGTATTGCTGCTCCAGGTTCACGTTCATGTGGTCCACGCCCGACGGGCTGATGTTGAAGTCAGGGCTCATCTTGTAATGCATCAGCCTCTCGTGCGGCAGCATATCCATGGTGATGTTCATCTTGGTGTCGTCCTTTAGGTGGGCTGGCAGGGTAGCAGACCCCGAAAGTGCCGCCGCCGCCGCCGAGGCACGTGGCATGACAATGTAGTCCGTCTCCATCATCTGACCCTGTGGCGGGTGGCCCTCCATGTCGTGGGTGCCCATGTTCTGGTCACTCTGGCGCATGGCGTCGTCGGTGCACAGGTAAACGGTGCGGCGCAGCTCGGCGTTGTTGTCGCCGGCGAGCGACTGCTCCTTTAGCTCGCCCACTCCCATGGGCATGTGCAGTGCCGAAGGCTGCTGGATGATCACTTTGGAGATGATGTTGCCGGGCAGCGTCGAGTAGTTGAGGCCTTCAGGAGCTTTCTCGTCCTCCTCGTCATTGAGGGATATGCGGGAAAGCGTGCCGGTGACGGTAGCGGCGCGACATGAGCCCATGTCCTTGTGGAGGGCTGACAGGGCGGAAGCACACGTTTGAAATCAGCGATTCGTGTCTGTGTGAGTGTGCATCTTAAAAGGAAATTTCCAGTTAATATCATCCAATTTGTAAAGGAAGTGATTTCGGTGCACTGACAGCTGATGCTTTTATTTGATCAGAAGAACCTAAAAGGCAATCATGTTCATTCAATTTTTGGAGTTAAATGTAACAAATTCGAACCTAAGCACAACATATGATCTATGATATATGAGAATATGTCATCGTTATTCATATTAATTGCTGCCAAAGGCATAATCTGGTTCAAATCCAAACAAAACATTCTGGCGTCTGACCCTGCAAACACAGCAAGATGACTTTAACAGCCTCTAAGCTTGTTATGCCTTAAGTACATTCCCATCAACGTTTACACTCGAGGCGACAGCGTCAAATGCATCTTTGTGCACCACTAATAATTGTACAAGTGTGAGCACAGAGCGTAATCTGGTCATGATTTATTCATGACACCTGACTGCTTTTGCTGCTTTTTTTTTTTTTCAGGTAGATGCACTTGACTTTGACAGGACTGCACCGTGTTGAGGGATACGGTCCAAAAAAATTTCTGAGACCTGTGAATAAGTATGATTGATTTGGTCTTAACCCTGGTATTTTTTTTAACAACTCTTAAATTCTACATACTCTTGTAAAGCGGCTCAAAAGTACAAGAGAAGAACAAAAAAAAAAAACCTAAACTAAATATTACCTTCCCAGAACTAAATATCAGGAACATTCTCCTAAGGCATGAACTCCGATTTATGATGGTGTGAAACATTTACACAAAGTCTAATGACAGCGTGCCATTCAGCACAAAGTGGCTTTGTTGAAATGCACAGCAGTCTGGTTTCACTTTAAAACTCCGTATAAAAGGAGTAGCCAACAGCTCTTTTTATATTGTTTTGTTCTCAGATTAAAGTCCGTGCTTTGGTAACTGTGAAAAAACTCCTGTGGGGATTGTTGGCTGTTATGCAACTGCGGCTATTTTTACTGTCTAACCTCTTTTTGGGGTTTTTACTTGCAAGGAGAGGAGATTGTTGTTACAGTGCTCAGCATAAATAAGCACTCCCCCTACAGAATTTGTTAAATAAAAAAAAAAAATAGATTCCTTTCAGAATCAATCTTCAATGGCATGATGTACTACAAAATGCTCCCACAAATGTAGGCCAGTGATTGCAAATGTATGTCAAGCGGGAATGTCGTCATCGAACGGATTATTTCAATGTCGCAAACATAAACGCACACTACTGAAAACCTGGCAAAGCAACATTTTCAATTCATTGAGAAACAGAGTTTACTTTCTACAGGGAGATGACTTAGGGCATTTTCAGTGGATGTGCTCTTACCTGACCGGCAGGCAATATCGACATCCTTCTCGAAATCCGTCTGCAAACGAGGAATCGTGATCAGTAAGACATTTTACATCTGGGAAACACCTCTTACTATGCTACGCGTCAGTCAAACCAAAACATTCTTCAATAAAGTCGTGTTTCAAAGGCATACCTTTCAAGATAGCAATTTGTGGCGGATCCTTATCCAACCCTAATGGAGTGGCCGGTGAGCGCATATCTATGCATGACGGTACAAATGGGAAAGGGAGGCATTTTGCACCTGCTGCAAATGACCGTATTGAACCGAGAGAGCCAGACGCCACTCTGCTTTTGTGAAGACTATTTCCCTCAAAGGGGTATTACAATACTAATGTCAGATCATTTCTCTGACATGCCACTGGTATCGTGGCGTGAGATAAAGAGACTGGCATGCCAATTTCAAAGGTTGGGCCAAGAGCGATGCTCCATTATCCCAGGAAAGGAAATGAGTGAGATGTGTGCCTGATGGGGATGGGGTCAGTTATTTCAATCAAACAAAAATAAAGGCTTGAGCTTTAAGGGCCTAAGAGGAGCACTAATGTCATGTGGTATCTATTCGGGGATAATTATGAGACAATAAAAAACAATGCAAATTATGGTAAATGTTGTTGAACCTCAAAGGTAGACAGCATTCTTTAAGATATCTACGATATAGATCTGAATTTGGCCAAGATAATCTTGGTCAAATTCAGATCCACAAACAATGTTTTGAAAAATTATATATTTTTTAAGTGGCGGCACGTCGGCTTCACAGTGCAGAGGTACCGGGTTCGATCCCAGCTCCGGCCTCCCCAAGATAATCTGGCAGGCTCGTTGGTCAAATTCAGATCCACAAGGGTGTTACGAAGACTGCTGGGATGGGCTCCAGCACCCCCCGCGACCCTAGTGAGGATGAAGCGGTTCAGAAAATGGATGGATGGATATATTTTTTTTAAAATTTTGCTCATATAATCGGTGTTAAAAAAAACGTGGGTAAGCTTTGCAAACCGTCTCACAAGAAGACTAAATGCAGTTCATTGTGTGGCGTGTATTCCATCCTCGTCTATTTATCATTATTGACTTATCCATTTTGTACTGAGCTGCCTGGACAGAGCTGCACAACTCATTTGCATAAAGAAAACAAGCTGACTCAGCAAGGTGGCAAGAACCCAGAGTTGAGTGCGCACAATTTGCTGGTGTACTTTTGCTGGTTGTTATTGTCAACTTATGTTGACATTCCCAGAATGTACTGAGCAGCCAGAACTAAAACGTGTTACAATTAACAATTAAATTTTTTGTGAAGGCATCACAAAAGCTAAGTGAGAAGTGAAAAAAAACAGATGAGTTCTTGATACTGCCCTTTTTACACCTCTAGACAATTGAAAAGCAAAAGGGGGAAAAAAAAAAAGCACAAGCAACATCCTGAAACGAATCAACCCCTGCGGCTCGATAGAAATGAGGCTATAGAAACATCAGTCGGGTTAAAGCTGTAATGATAAAAGTGGAGAAACCACACGTACCATTATCTGAGCATGGCCATTAGGAAAGCCTCCCGTTGCATCACCACTGATTGGATCTTGGCAGTTTCGGAGTCGACATCTGAATGCATCTTGGACCTAAGGAGAAGAATGTTTTTTTTTTTCCAGATTTTGTTCTAGTTTGTCGGGATAAAATCGTGACGATAATTTGCCTTTGTCCTCCCTCTGCATCCCAAATAAAAATGGCTCTACCTCTCGCCGTAGGATACAGTGCACCATCACTATGACAAAACCCTGCAGTGAGTCAAAGACCGCAAAGAGGATTTGAAAGAGGATGGAGCGCTTGTCCGTCATGGCAAGCACTGCGGACATCCAGGTCAAGGCCAGTAGTGGCAGGACGACGCAGGAGCTCCATAGGGACGCCCTGAGAGGATTAAAAAAAAGAAATAAGGCAAATTACTACATGGCATCCGTCGTCGTCTCAAGGCTGTTCAAGCACAACCGAGATTTTTTTTTTCTTTCTTTCTTTTCTTCCTGCCGTCATCTGATCTACAGCGCTAAGAGCAGTTGCCATGGCAGTGGATCTGCATTATCGAGGTGGACCTGCTGTATATGCAGCATTGTCTTATTGATTCGCAGTCACTTACATTGCGTTGCTCGCTGTAGTCGCTGACAAAGCAGTCGTTGATACAACACCGCATTTGGCGCACTTGAGAGTCAATCCCGTGTGCGGCTCACTCATCTGTCTGTGGGGCATAAGGGACAACGGCGTGACCGACCACGCTAATAACCACAAAGTGTGCAACGTCAAATATTAGCAACGGCACACGCAGCCAGCGTGTGGGCGTAATATAGTTTCATCTTGGACTTATTCTGCCAACAAAATATGTATTCATGTCGCTCCCGCGAGAAAGCTGGCCTCTTTATGTCCTGCGATTTCCACTTTCAATGAATTCCAACACTGTGTATGTTTAAGCAGCTGTAAATATTGCTTTCTTTGCGCTACAAATCCGCTACTCATAATAAAATGATCTCAATATTTTCAATCTACAGAAAAAAAAAACATTTGAAAGGAACTGGCCTCATTGGTTCAATATTTAGATAAACAGGGTAAACATTTATTCATTCATTCATTCATTCATTTTCCGAACCGCTTGATCCTCACTAGGGTCGCGGGGGGTGCTGGAGCCTATCCCAGCTGTCTTCGGGCAGTAGGCGGGAGACACCCTGAATCAGTCGCCAGCCAATCGCAGGGCACACAGAGACGAACAATCATCCACGCCCACACTCACACCTAGGGACAATTTAGAGTATTCAATCAGCCTGCCATGCATGTTTTTGGAATGTCATGCAAACTCCACACAGGGAGGCCGGAGCTGGATTCGAACCCGGTACCTCTGCACTGTGAAGCCGATGTGCTAACCACTGGACTACCGGGCCGCCCGGGGTAAACATTTAAATGAAATGAAACTAACTCATTCATACATCATGTCTTGACATAAACATTGACTATCTAAAAAGTGCAGGAAAGATTCAAAGCAGTAGGGCAAGCACATTATTGTTAGCGCCGGAACACGAGTTCAAATTAGTTGTTATTACTCATGCTGGCATTGAAATAATGAATAATAAAAGAAGAAAAATGAAGGTACTAACAAGGACGTGCTGTCATACCCTGCTCGATGCTTCATCTTCTTGTCCAGTATGCCGTCTCTGGACACTAATTTATTAAACACGAGAATACCGATCACCATGTTGACCTGGAAACGAAGCAAAGGGATCTTCAATAAATCATACCAATGCAACAATTATTTTCAATTTAATGTTAAAAGCATGGTTTGCTGAGATGACATTTTCCATTAGTAGCCAATGATTGATGTAATTGTCCCATTTTTCTCCCCACCTCAATTTTGCGTGTGTGCACTGACTGAGCTTCGACCTCTAGCTTCTGTGTGTGGGGGTGTGTTTTTTTTTTTTCTCATATCTGTCACATTTCAGCCAGCGGATGAGCATTGCCGTGCACACTCAGTCCGGCACGGCAGCCTTAGGAAAAGATGTGCCTAATAAGAAACATTTTTCCTCTCAAAGGCACCTTCATCTAACATTAGCAGCAACTTCGCTGACAGGAAACTGGAGCAGCAGTGTGCAATTTGAGGCTTTATATGTAGTTGCTTTTCAAATAAATTGAAGCGCTCCTTATTCGTGATACCATTTTAGGACTGAGGCAAAATAAAACTAGAGCAAATATGAAAAAAACATTCTCTGTGTGTCTTTGGCTCACAAACTTTTGTAAAATATGACTTGATTTCAAATTCCACCTCTGAATGTTCTTTTTCCACATAAACTGACAGCTAGTATTCCAGCGGGAGGTCCCTCTGACAGATTAAGAGCATCAATATTTTCATTTGAACAACTGAAACATCAGTCACACACATAGTAGACCATCATTTGCATGAGATGGGTTTGCTCCGATAGCTTAAAACTCATTTTCCAAAACTGAATTTATTTTGTCGGTGTTTATTGCGTCTGTCCCTCCCCAATCTGCCACCGTGTTTCTTGTGCCGTCTAAATTTCGGGTAACATTTACATTTCCCATCTATTCCCTGTCATCAAGAACCGGATCTACTGGTTGAGGCTTACCAGAACAACAGCAGCTGCAGGTCCAACAAAGGCATACAGGAGCCCCCCCTCCAAAGACAGCCAACAGCTGCAGAGAAACACAGAGTGCAACAGTTAACTTGCAGCCAGTGATTAACATCTGAGTTAATGGCACACAAAATAACAACCGCTTCTATTCCCCCCCCCCCCCCCCAATTATCAAGGGAGTAGGCGGCATATGCCGTAACTCTATTTTCAGAATTTGACACACTAAAGAGATTCTAAGCGGTGTTCACGCCATCGCTATCATGCTGCGATACAACTCGAGAAATTGGGGTCCTGCTGAGCAATCGCTGAATCGGATCACGTTCGTGGAACTGTCTTTATGGATCTGTTTAGGAGAAGTGAGCCACTGCCGAGGCACTTCATCATTTCGCTCAAGTGTTGCCATTAACGTAGCCTACAGCTTGCGCGGTGAATATTCAACGCTAGCATAAAGGACAACTTACTATAAGGGTGTCCCATAGCCCTTTGTTTTGGTGAAGCCCATCGATACAGCAACCACCAAAGCCGGTAATCCTTCAAGAGAAAACAATCAGTGATTAGTCAAGACGTCTGTGTTATGTCGTCACATTGAGAACAGTGCTGTCTGTAAAATGGAGGGAAACTTTCTTCATGAGATGTTACATCATTACACAAGAATGATACAATGAAATACTTTCAATGTGTTTATGGTGTACCATTAAAGCTGCAGAAGGACTACAAATCCCGTGTGATTGCTTATAATTGAAGTTCAGGAGGCTGTAAATGTTTTAATCATTGCACAGTTTAAAAAATAAAAAAAAGAGAGAAAAAAAGCCCAATGCTCTGGTGTGATGGAATCGGTTCCTCTTCTGTGTGCTCAGAATATTAAGGTTTTGGAAAGCCCATGCAGGTGCTATTGATGTAATCAGCATCCTGGAGGCAGGAGGCGCATGCGGCCCTCGCGGCCATCCAGAGTCCGTGTCTCTGCAGTGCTTGAGAGCTAAAGTGTGCAGAGACTACACGCGAGTCTCATAAATCATCGCCCGCAGTATTTCATATGGGTGGAATTAAGAGACCACAAGTGACATTTGGCATGCGGGTGCTTTCGTAATCCATTTTAGAATTGTTCTGACTCTTAAAGTGATGAAAAATGTCATGCATAGAACGAATCAATAAAAGTAATTGGGTACAAAAAAAAAAAGTCTGGTTTTAGCATCCAATAATCTCTTAAGGCATGTGTTTTACACACCTAAATGAATAGCTAATGCTATGCTCATGAAGCAACGGCTCTGCAATGACTAAGAGAGCCATGTTTGTTGCTAGGTAACAAGAAGAATGAACGTGGGCTCTTTCCAAATGTTTTTTTTTTTCTTTTAAAAGGAGACATTTCGGCTTGTCTGAAAGAAGGAAATCTTTGAACCAGGATTCACTCATTTTTTGCAATCATGAACGTCTGAGGTTTGTTGGAATTTGATTTGGACTGGCGGGCCATCGAAAAAAACCCCCACACCGTACAATATGTCAAAACGGTTAGAAATTACAACAATTCTATTCAAGCCCTTCAACACAACTTACAGTATCTGTTCACCTTTGTAGTACATGCACACCCTTTGCGTAACTTGCCATGGAATGTCTGCACTGTAACCGTCTGCCAACCTCCCTCCCATCCATTCCATAATTCAAGGTTGGTCCATGTTGACCGGAGTGCAAAAACACCCTAGCCTGATAGGATGACAATCTCTCCGCCTCGTGCCATTACTTTTACTAAATGAACCTTGAGTTGAAGGGCAGAAGATGTGAGCTGTCAGTGAGAAATTCTGCTCCTTACTTACCCCAGCCTAGACAGAGAAAGCGCTTGCGGATGAGCCTGGTCCGGACCTTTCCTGTCACTGCCATGTAAGACTGCCAAGCCTCCGTGAGAACCCAGCAGAACGATGCCAAGAAGAAGAAGTGCAGGAGGGCTGTTGTCATAATGCAGACGCCCTAGTCACAAAGAGGAAAATGGTAAGGGAAACATCCATTCATCCATCCATTATGTGAAACCGCTTCATCCTCATGAGGGTCGCGGGCCTGCTGGAGCCTATCCAAACTGTCTTCGGGCAGTAGGCGGGGGACACCCTGAACTGGTTGCCAATCGCAGGTAACGGATACATTTTATTAAGAAATACTTCCAAATTCTCATTGATTTGAAAACAAATCTTTTGAACATGACCAAATACAAATCAAGTGATGGTCAGCTGTAAATCAATCAGAAAGTAGCACCTCCTGCTCCAAAATGTAACAGGTTCTTCCTTCTGCCATCCTGACATGAAATAAAACCAACCTCCTTCAGCTTGATGAAAGTAACAATAAAGATCCCCTAAAAGCAGTTTAGGGGATCTTTATTGTCAGTTGGCTATGCGGCATCAGAGGTGGCAGTGGCCATAACGATCAGAGCCAGGCTGGCGGATACAGCACGCCACGTTGTTGCTTGCATTCCTCTGCATTGACCCTCATTAGTATGCCGGGGATCCCACATCCAGGCATGTGGACCAAGGTCAACTGTTGTACGTAGCGCCACGAGAGCAAATACAGCAAAACACTTCTTAAATGACATGGAAAGCTACACTGGAGGCAGGAGATAGCATTCGGGCTCAATAATGGAACGGCTCTTTGCAGCTTCATTAGCTCGTCCATCTTTGTTCCACCGAGAGACGTCGCCAGAGGGAGATTGTTTAGGAGAGGATTAGAAATAAAGAGGTATCCTTAAGAGTCTTGTCAAGGCACACTGACACTGAGTGAGGATACTTTAGGCAGTCGAGTGTGGTGTGAGGTAAAGACTCCGGTGTATCATGCCATCCCAGGGCATCCGCACAGTGACTTCCCCTGTAAGTCTCCATTGAGAGAAGCACACGATATCCACCCCCTGTTGTGTGCATGGGGTTCAAACGAGAGAGTAATCCCGTATTACCGTATACCTGACAAGCGGGTTTGTATTCGCTTCAACCCACGGGAGACATTAAGCCCATAAATGTGGATTGAAACATGACAAGACAAGCTTTAAGGTAGAGTGGGCTGTCCCAGATGCAAGAGAAATGTGAATAAACTAAGGGGAGTAAAACTATGACACGGATTGGGTTGAAAGCATGTGAGTTTACAGGCTGAGACATCACTCGAGAGAGCTGCACAGTTTAATGAGATCTTATACATCAGCTCTCTCAAAACCCTGCCTTGACAAAAATATGTGCAGTTTTGACTGGCACATCATTTATTGCATTGTACTGACAGAATACCCAAATTCTTGAAAACATTTTTTTTCAATGATATATATTTCTTTGTAAACATAATTCAGCGGTAACGCACCTCAGAGTGATGCATGTTACAAACTTTTCAAGGTGTAAGCCTCTACTCGTTACAATTGGGGTTTTTTTGTCTTGAATTGTGAGGGAAAAAATGTACCGATGAGTGCTAGATGGTGGTAGCTAATTTTACAACAAGCAGCAGTTTTGCAGATTGCTACCAATTCTTCAAAAAAGAAACAAAGTGCTTGCTTCAGGCTGTTGTCTGCCAATATCAGTTGACATTTCCCTGTAGTTTACAAACTAAACACAAGAAAAAAAAAAGCTGACTACACTGCGTATTTAGCAAAATCACATCGCTTTGCCTTATAAAAAGTCTGCTAGCGGAATGCTAACACAAATGCAAAACACCATTGACTGGTTAACAAAACTAGCAATAGTATCCCTCTATACAACGGATATTTGAGGACAAACAGTGCAGACGAACAATATAACAAACCTCAAAGACACATATTCTTTATCATCTGCAAAAAGTAATATATATTCCGACAATTTACTGAACTGGTGTGACCATCTTCTTTGTGTAAATATGTGTATATGTATTAAACTACCACCAAGGGGTACAATGCCCTTTGCATATTACTGCATGTCTAAGCCTTGAAACAACTTTGAACACATCTCTTTTAGAGGTCTTCTTCTTCGAGGGGACAGATTTAGATGTTGATGTCCTTGTACACTGTACAGGATTTTCATCTGTAGTGCAGGTGTACTAACTTAATGAAGCGTCTCGTACAGCAACTGAAGCAAACGACCCATAACTACTTACAACGCGACCATGCTCTATTGATTCCTGAAAGTGTCAAAGCAGTTCATCCAATCAAGGTCTACAGAAATCCCAAGACATACATCCACTTGCCCATGTAGTAAATTAGTGAGTAAAATGTGAGCTCATACAACTCAGCATCAGTAAGATCTCTGCCTCTACAACAGCTATTGAAAGCATTTGCCACAAAATATAATTACTTTTTTCAGTGTACATTGTAAGCTACTCGCGTGTTGAATAAACAGCTCTGCTCTTTCCTGGAAACACATCATCTGTATTCTTCTTGGTTTACTGATCTTCCTATACCATTCAACATCATCAGTGCATGCAGATGAATACTCATCATTATGTGCATTATGAAAGCACCGGACGACTGTAGCCAGTCGTACAAAACAAGCGCGGATGAAACCGGGAGTTCACACTGGCCTTTAGAAAAGCAAATGTCGGGAGCTCACTGTGTTGGTATCCATGGAAACAAAGAAAGTGAGGAAGGGACCACATTAAAATATCATACCGCAGACAAGACAACCAGAAGGAGAACAGTTAAAGTTGATTCAATGGTAGCGTGTTAAAACCAGACATGCATTTGAAGAATTAATTAGACCATTGAATAAAAGTCTAAATTTTCTCTATGGATTCGTAAATTAAAGAGAAACTCGTTGCAACACCCTCTCAAAGACCATTTTAGGTAAGATACAGTATTTGGTCTAGGTGGTAGTCAGTCTAAATATGTAAGAGGGGATTCCAGTAATACATGTGAAGAAAATAATACTCTTGAAGCATTAGGAATTGACTCTAATTGGATTAAACTCATGTTGACTTAGCGTTTCACTGTAAATCCCTTCGAGCACAAAGCAGTTTTATTTGCCAATCACCGTGAATTGTTTCATTATTTACTCTTCTTACAGATTAGAGCAGAACTTGCGAGCTGCGGGGTTCTTAGCAACAGATTCTCAACAAGAGAATCGTTATGGTATCAATCAAATCTATTTACAGTGTAATCTGCAACTTGTACACAACAAAGTTGGTTCGAAAAGCTGTCGAGTAACATTCTAAACAAATGGCACACGGTGGGGATTGTCAAGGATGTTACCATAGGAGCAGTTTGATCAGATGTGGAATTTTTTTTTTTTTTTCAAACAATGGCTCGTCAGGTTATTTGAGCACAATTTGACGTTAAACATGAGCATTGGAATTGAAAAGACTCAGGCCTTTAACAAGATGCCATCTCAATAATGGGGCACAGTGACATGCGCAATAAGCGATCATTTTGAATCCTTTAATACATCCGGATTTTAACCATGTAGCACTGAAATTATTTAAAAATTACCAACTAAACCTAGTGAAAAGACAGGTTGGCACACAGAGGAGCTCGTAGACTTCCATCTATGTTCTTACTTCATAAATTCTTACCTATTATAGTTTGACAATTTGATAGAATAATCCCAAAGTGCAAGATCTTAATGTTTATAAATCACAACTGTGCCTATATGTTTCTTGATTTGCCTTCTTCCCACAAAGCAAGATGAACACAGAGCGAGGACAAAGGCAAAGCACAGAGAAGCAAAGGTGACTCACTGAATCTGCTGGTCCCTGGAGGGCACCTCCACAGCTTTGAAATGATTTCTATTAGATGACTCCGAATCCACAAACAATGAGGCCAATTACATGCACTTCTTTCAAGGGTTGGAGCAACAGCAAGTGAGGCGATGTCATGTAGCACGGCAATTAAACCCACACCAGGGTTGTGTTTTCGCTGGCCTACCGCTCTAAAACGAGGTCTGATCAAAAACGTGGAATATTTCTCAAATATTACAACAACACGCAGGAAAAAAAAACAACAAAAGGAAAGGCAATAATCATTCTGCTTCATTCTTTCTCTTCCACAGCACTGAAGGATGGGAAGAATCCAGCTTGGCAATTGTTGGTGGAACACTTGGTTCTTGGTAACCGACTGAGGCATACCTCTGAAAATAGTGCATAGTTTGCAGTATCTTTAAATCTAATCAACTTCAGACTCACATACTAGTCACATTTGTAATTTGGTGGGATTGTTTAAAACAGCATTTGACTGACTTTCTTGTTCTGCAATAAATTGCAATAGAACTGCTGTATGAACAGCGATACCGCAGCTCTGTTAGCAAACAGCTACCAACAGTATTACGAAACAGCATCAGCTCTTTTCATGGAATGTAAGGGATTATGCTGATCTTCTATTAAGTAAGTCAGGTAAATCATATAAGAGATAGGAGGCATACTGTGCTACAATGTCATACTAATAATTCATTCATTTTCCGAACCACTCTATCCTCACTAGGGTCGCGGAGGGTGCTGGAGCCTATCCCAGACGTCTTCGAGCAGTAGGCGGGGGACACCCTGAACCGGTTGCCAGCCAATTGCAGGGCGCACAAAGACGAACAACCATCCACGCTCACACTCAAACCTAAGGACAATTTTAGAGCGTTCAATCAGCCTGCCATGCATGTTTTTAGAATGTGGGAGGAAACCGGAGTACCCGGAGAAAACCCACGCAGGCCCAGGGAGAACATGCAAGCTCCACACAGGGAGGCCGGAACTGGAATTGAACCAAGTACCTCTGCACTGTGAGGTCGATGCGCTAACCACTGGACCACCGGGCCGTCACACTAACAATGGTTTTTGGGTTTTTTTTTTTGGTAAAAGCAACTGTTATGTATGACAGTGTTTACGTCAACATGAACAGGATTTTTCTTTTAAATGTCTGCTGAATGCCAGAACCTTCTTATGGGGTACCGTGATGAGGGGTTGCCATGACAATGACAGAGCTCAGCATTGCCTTCCTAGTCATTTTACAATGAGGTGAGGTCAATTAAACACATAATGTTGCTATCACGTACTGGCACAGATTTGTCATCTACTTTAATGAAAAAATGGATCACCATAAACACTTTGGTTGGAGGAGTTTACATAAACCCCTCTTTGAGATAGCTGTGTTTGTTTGGTGAGAGTTGCATTTTCATGATGCTCGTGGATTTTGATATACCAACAGAAGATTTTGGATGCAAATATGTAATTAGGGGGACTCACGTGGTCGTTATCAAGACCTCAAGATGGCTTGATTCAATCAGACAAGGCTTCGAATTAGCCCAGCTTTAAAAGACCTTCACGGCTCAATTCTGTGCATTTATCATCTTGGCTGCTACAGTGCACCTGATAAATGTGTACCGGATGTGTGGATACAGATTTTGAATGAAACGGGCAGAAATGTTCCTCATACAATGCTAATGATCAACATCTTCACTTTGCTTTGAAGATTCAATCATTTTATGCAAATCCTGCAATCACTTATTATCTATGATTCCGTTTTCACTGAACATAATTAAATAGAGGTAGAACGCTGATTTATGAACAATGTCTTGTAAAAACTACTGGCAAGGCCATCTGCTTCCTGATAAGTCGTACCTTCCCATAAGGGATCGTCAAGTCACAATGAAGTTTGATGAGCACTCACCAAAACAAAGAATGCGGACTAATGAGGCAGGACAGTGGAGAAAGGGGAAAATCAGTGAGCTGGGTAAAAAGTAAACCTTCAATCCTGCTACACAATGACATGTCTTTGTAATCTGACAATGTGTCAGTGTAGTGCTGCCAAATGACTGAGGAGGGCATCTGCGTGGGCAGCTCGTAAATCAGAATAACTGTTTGCCAAACTTGTTTTTTTAAAAATGTTTTACAGGCCACTAACCAAAGCTGGAGTGCTAATACATATTTATGAGGAGCTACCATTGTCCTTTTGAGTCCTGCTCACTTAGACGTCAACTTCAGCCCTTCATTAACAACAACAACAAAACTAACATGTCTGAATCATCACACTCAATTCAGCCAAGTGCAAGAATTGCTTTTAAGCTGCAGCTTAACTTTTTGGATTGGTGAAGAACTTCTCTCAACTGCTTCATTAGTCTTTGATTCAGTGGTGCATCATGTTCCCTGGTGTCATGTGCTTAAAAAACCCCACTGGCAAACTATTGCAGAGCTGCACGGTTGAACCCCCCCCCCCCCAAAAAAAAATCAATTCAAGTTATCATTTCTAAATCATCTGTCCTTTTGTAACATTTTTTGGGTGGGGTGGGGGTGGGGGAACAAATGCCACCCTTGCCTCGATGTGCCCCATTTGGTTTGTCACTGTGGCAAAGGGCAATACTGTATAACGCTTAATTCAAGACCATCTGAGTAAAGTCGCACGTTCATCCTTGAACTGCAAGAGATACTTTATTTTCCATTGAGATTTTACACCAGAGGCTTCTTTAGCACGGTACGCAAAACAAAAGGAGCTATTTGCTTGAAAGGAGCTGCACCAAAGCTGCTACATTCTTGTTTGTTTGCACTCTATAACACAGACAACAGCTGGCATAACAAAACGCACGATAAAACAGATTACACTTCCGATAAATGCCCTTGTTTTCCCCCTCCTAAGTTCTCTCATCTTCCACCTCTTAAAAAGTCACACATAGACACTTCTGAACCACTTTTTGGCCTGCCTGCACTTTACTCTTTAAAAGTTATGCATACTTAATCATGGCGTTATGCTAAAAACCTTTTGGTTCCTTCAGTTAAAAGTTGAGGGAGGACAGGGTTTATGAAAAAATAAATACAAATCCAATATTCTCAATGGGGACATTTGGTTGCATTTTGTCTAATTATTTATACTACATATCTCTAGATGTTGTGGGTATTGAGCATTATGATGCTGCCTCGAGGTGTTGTGCATCTCTTCCTTAGCTGATGTCATGTAATTGTCGTCCTTTTGGTTGGGAAACAGTTGAGGCTTAATCATTTGTGCCCCTGCTAGTTCCATACAAGTTCCAAGTAAAGCGCAGTGCATATTGCCTCAAGCCTTAGTAATCAACTATATGGAGGCATAACTAATTCCCTGATATGGAGAGAATTCTTGAAGATTGCTGGACTACAGTGCCCATCCCTACTTTTCAAAGTTCGAACCATCTCAAAAGAGTCCTGAAAGTTACAAGGAATGTTGCATTTCCTTGTGACATCAAACATAAGGTTAGCATGGAAAGCACAAACCCCCAAATTGATTTCATATTGTTCCAGTTTGTTTGTGTTTACAAACAATCACCGGGCCTCTGTGTTTTGAGATTAGCTCGGGAATCAGAAAATGGGCAGATGACACTTACCACATTATGTGTCTGCGTTTGACCCACAAGGATCAATATATTGGAGCAGATGATAGATAAGCAGAAGTTAAGCAGGATCATGGAACGTTCCGAGCGGATGTATCTAAGGGAAGAAGAGGACGTAAAAATGTGACGACACTTGTAAATAGAAGACGCACATAGTTTAAACGTTTCGTCATCATGGGGCCTTCGGTTATTACCTCCATAACACGCCGTATATCACCGCCAACGTGATCAAGGCGAGGCATGACAGACCGCAGCCAACTATCAGCGTCACAGATGGGACCCCTGAGTATTCCATGGTCTGTGGAGAAGACAGAGCAGGTCAGTGGATGCTACCACATGGTGCATGCAGGACCATCAATCTTATCTGATACACACAGAGGGGAGCAGTCAAAAAAAATACGCCACAACATTTTAGGCACATAATGTTGGTTTGCATTGCTTCGATTGCATTGGAAAAGCTGCTATCTATCCATTCATCCATCTATCATAATGAGGGGTAGATAGTTGAAAACAGTACTACAGTGTAGTGGTCATAGTATTCATCCTCTAGGGAGGTTTCAGGGGTGTGTGATGCGTTGCTAGGTGTGTCCAGGTAACAGAATACAGAGGTGTGAATACTAAACGATGGAAATATTTTATGCACACGCTACTGTGTGGGTCTTGTTGGGGGAGAGAGTCGGCCTTTCTCTTCCTCCGCGTGTTCGTTAATTTCGGATGATGACGATGTTGGTTATCCAAATACAGGCTGGAGACGATGAACATTACCTTCGAAGGTTTTATTTTTCTTTTCTGCAGTTTAACACAATACGAATCGATCGGGCTCCTGAGAGTGTCAGATTTCGTCAGGAAGCCCCCCCAAAAAATACAGTCATGAGAATATATTGAGACAATATGATAATGAGAGGCGGGGAGTTACGCCTCCATGCAAATCCCGGAAACAAAGAAACTAACATGTCATCTGACCCGGTGTGGCTGGAAAAAGTTGGGAATGGTGAGGTGAGACCAGACCACCTCTACCCACCACTGTCTTCCGTCTGAGCTTTGATATGATGGCGGCAACACCACAGATACTTGAGATAACACTTCCTCTTTTGATGTTAAACATGCCCTCTGGAGGGGTCCTAAAAGTGGTGGAGGTTGAGGGGGCACTAAAGGTGATTGTAATCACAGTAAGTAGGATATACCCTCAAGAGCATACTACATTCTTGCTTTCAAGTGTTTGAACAGATCCAACAACAGAGAGGGGCTAAACAAATAAGGAATAGATTCCTTAACAGTCTTTTCTCATCTCTGTTGAAAAGTTACAAAACTGACAAACACAGTAGTCTGTAGTGTGTGACTTATCTGTTATCAGCTAATCTCACCATCCGTGACGAATATGTGTTATTATTATTATTAAAATGGTTCAATAATATTTTTTTGAGTGGTATGACTGAGGCCTAGTAGTAACATGCTCTCTGTGCACTTTCTTTAGTAAACCAAGGCAGGCCACACCGTACAGTACTCCATGTTCTCACGGTTAATTACTTCAATAACACAAACTGGGATTTTTTTCCAATCCATTCCCACCCACCGTCTTTCGAGCCACAAAATGGGAGATGATTTAAAAAAAAAAGTATCTCAACTTTCTGGTTCCTTTCATGGGAAAAGTGTATTGGATGACAAGCACAGAGAGTGTGTATACACTAGAAAAGACCCCCCACCACTGCCACACAAATATACACACATCAACTCCACCCTCAGCACCGAATTAACTGGAATAGCTCACCCTTTTTTCATCCCACCCTCAAAAAGACAATATGAATAAGAAAGACGAATCACTTACCATTTCTCTGGGTTGCTGAGCCAAAATGGCGAAGGTAGACACACGATCACATAAGCATTTTGTATGCGAGGCATCTGTCAGCACAGTTCTACACGCCTTTGTGGACCAAGCTCCCCAAGAATCGTTCCTGCAAACACAAGAAGCCGATTTTTCAAACACGTTCGTGGCGTTTTAAGTGACCGGTGTGCTTCTTCTTTTTTTGCATTCATGTATTATGGATACGACTCGGAACATGCGCGAGGACTACAGAACATAATGAAATAAACAAATGAAAGAGAAAAAGCGCCGCAGCTCTCGGAGCATACAGCTGTACGGCGCCAAGAGAGCAGAAAGAGGTTCGGAGGAAAGAAGAAGGAGGGGGTTGTTGGTTAAGGGAGCTGTCCAGACACCCTGGTGCTGATTCCAACACAAACATCTCGCGCCGGTATCAATAATGCTTAAAAACGAGCGGTCATATTTACCTGCATCTCTTCCTGTGCTTCCTTTTTTTAAATTAGTATTATTCCATCCGCTTGTCTCCGTTCGGAACGGCCACTTCTCCCCCCCCCCCCCCCCCACACCTCCTTTCGCACCTGTTATTCCGTTCTTTTCCTTGCTTTCCCCACCCTCCCTCTGCACTGCTTTAATTAGCAGCCCTTTGGACGTTTCCTAGCAAGGATTTTTCACCCTGGAATCCGACTAATGCTGCGCGGCTCCTAGCCGGCGTCAGAGAAGGGGGAGGCTAGCCCAATGACAGCAGCTGTGCGCGCTAACGCGGAGTGTGTTGAATTGGCCGGACGTCCGCTTCCAAAACGGGGATGATAATGCTTCGGGATAATTCCTCAAAGTCATTTTACGCCTAAAAGGGTGGTCGCCCCCGGGCAAGAAGCGAGCGAGATTAGAAGCCCGCGACAGAGAGACCACCCCGCTGGAGCAGCGCGAATGGTTGCTACCGGTATCCACTTCACACCACTGTGGCAGGGAGATGAGGAGGAGCACCTTTTCTTTAAATGTATTTTTCATATCAATCGCTGATTATCCCGCTTGTGTTTATTTTCTACACAGCGTAAACAAATAGTAGAAATAAATACAAACAATAACAAGTGCGTGACTGTGGATTTCTCCATACTAAAATAAATACTGGAAATCAATAACCTGTTGTATCACAACGTCAAAAACATAATTTCTGACAAAACATGCTGTACAATTTAGAGCACTACTGCACTCCATGAAGCACACCTGCTAATCTGATCCACTAAAATAATTTTCAAAAAGTAGGTCTTTAGAAAATTACCTCTGCCAAGGCAAAAGCAATAAGAATATATAAGTGGTAGCTTCCTCACTAAAGAGTAACTATGCAAAAACTAGCAGTGCTTGTGAGCTTGTTCCCTAAGTCGGAAAAATAAATCATGACAGGTTGATTCCTAAGGGTGTGTCTTTTCAAAGCTAACTAGAAAGCCGCTGATAGAGAAAATACGTCCACCAAGTTCAAAACAATCAGAACATTTACCAAATAAGAATAATTGGTCATTTTGTCACATTCTCTCTTTAAGGTTAGTCAGAAGAGCAGTCAGGGATGACGCTATGGGAGCTATAACATCTGTGTGGTCTCAGTTAAGATCCACCAGGATTTTATTTAATATTCTATAAAAAAAAAATAAAGATAAATTATTTTCTCTGCCCCTGTATTGGTCAAACCCCCTTTGAGCTGGGAAAGCAAAGACATCCTGGAGTCATGCCTTGTAACAGTGTGAAAACTAGCGGAACTTGTTAACCTCTTGTGAAAGTGGAAAAAATAAATTGTGACTGGTTGAATTGTGAGTGATTCCAAAAGTGTCTCTACAACTCTAATAAGCAAGCCACTCACAGAGGAATTACCACTGCCTAGGCCAAAACAATAATGACATGGAGTCAAAACAAGTGGAAATAGTAGAA
This sequence comes from Hippocampus abdominalis, assembly GCA_018466805.1. Taxonomy (NCBI): domain Eukaryota; kingdom Metazoa; phylum Chordata; class Actinopteri; order Syngnathiformes; family Syngnathidae; genus Hippocampus; species Hippocampus abdominalis. Next base: position 11,048,736 of record CM031702.1, on the reverse strand, counting down.
AGATATTAACACTGTGTGTAAAAGAAACAGTTGTTCATTTCTGTTGATCATTTTCCAATCTATTCTTATGGGTGGCAGTTAATGCTCATTGGAAAGGAGCTGCCAAGAGCATTGGGTCTAAAGGGGAGCTAATTCAAAGATTTAACCAATCAAACTAAAAAATGGCTTCCATTTGACGTCCTTGGCCATTGTCACGACGGGAATCAAATGAATATGTTAACATAAAAAAAAAACATTGCATTGTCCCTTCACCTATGGTGACAATTAACATTATTGCTCATTAGTGTTTGAATGCAATGTTAACATTTCATCATCTCTATAGTGTCCGTTGTCGATTGCAGTGGCGTATAACTGCATTATCCCGTTCCTATGATTCTGAACCTCACCATGCAGTGCACAAACAACAATCACCAGAGCCCAGAGACCTACACCAATGCTAGACAATCCTAAATTGAATCAGGAGAAGATTTATAGATAACGACTTCCTGTATATCCCTGAGTGTTGTCATTGAGATTCATACATTATTTACTGGAAAGTAAAACAAGCAACAATAAAAAAAGTGCAATGTCAACAAAAGTGAATAATACCTCCCTGCCAGTCTAAACTAAATTTAAGCATTGCTATCAGTGTAAAGGCACATTACGTGATACAGCTCTTGTTTTAAATCCAAATCAATCCTGCAGGTTAATGTTATGGCTGGTGAGTGTATAGCTGTGTATTAGTGCACCAAGCAACTTCTGCTGTGTCATTTGATCAATATGGCAGCGATGTTTATTATTCCAGGAAGGGACACAGTGGAGACTGTAGTCTGAATTTCCCAAAAGGAATGAGCAGCTCCAGCATGTCTGTTCACACTCGCACATCAATAAAATAAAATCTACTATGCGGTCCCTTGTCATTTCTTCTCTCTCGTCGTGAGCTTGAATTAACAAGTGCGACACGTTTTTTGTTCTTATCTCTTGCTATTCAGCTGACGCATTGGACCAATTCAAATCATTTTTAAGGAGGACTCATCTGACTGAGACGGACAAGATAATAATTAATTCAGCTGAGTGGACGGCTAAAGTGTGGATCTACTTGAGATATATAAGGTGTTAGGATGTGGACTAAAATCCCCTCTAGCTCTGGTTCAAGGATTTCTGCATAAACATAAAATCATTCACTCTAAGTGGGTATTGTGCAGGCCATGGTCATGATCGCAGGGCGGGCTGTCAATAAGGCTCCTCACTCCAGCAACAGTCTGGCTACTTTGTCACTCAACAGAAGCTCTGGAAACTGGCTTTTAATCATAAATATACACTGGAGAAAAAATTATGTGTTGAATTTACTCAATTTTGTTTTAGAGGCCGCACACAATAGAATCATCTGGATTTAGATTTTTTTTTTTTAAATTGAACTATGGTCAACTTTTAAAAAATGCTTCTGGATTCAGATGATTTTATTTCGTGCAAAAATCATGTAAATTCGACAGCGTACAAATCAAAGCAATTGCTACACTCAGTTTACTCTCTCTCTCTCTCTCTCTCTCTCTCTCACACACACACACACACTCACACAGACACACACATCACGTCTATCTGGCAATTAACCTTCAGTTATTCCCAAGAGGTCTGTAAAATCTTAGAAATTACAAAAAAAAAACAGCATGGATTCACTCCATTGTGGCCACACGTCCATCATCCATGTAAAAAAAAAAATCCAGATAATTGTGAGTCTCTGCAGCAGTTTTTTCCCCCTTTTTTCAGTTTTTAAGGCTGAGAAGGCGTTGAACCAAGTAAGCTAGGCGAAGAAGCATAATTTTGTGACTGCAGGGGAGATTGGGTTGCACACAGTCATCAATAATGAAACCCAAACATAGCCCATTCTGGAATTCAGCAAATGTTTCCTGTATTAGTCGAACAGACTTTTTTTTTTATTGTTCCAGGTAATTCCATGTAGGGCTGTGATGAAGTGCTACTCACAGCCTTCAAACAGCCACAGGTACTGATTGATGACTTCCAGTTGCTTGAAATGAAGTCACAACTTCCCTGGTGGGAACTGCGCAAGATCATTTTCCAACTTTGCAGAAGCTTGTGCGGGGCCAAGAGAGGCTATCTTGCTGAGGTTTAATATTTGTCACATTGGCTTTAGTCTCTGACCGTCGCAGTGTGACTCTTAATGTGAAGAAAGGCACATACACGTTGTTGACCACGAGGTGCCAATGTCAACTTGGTGTTAGAACATCCAGGAATAACATTTGTGACAGAATTGGATCAAACTCCGATTGAACATTTTTAGACATCAATATATAAGACACAGGTGGCCCGGTGGTCCAATGGTTATTTTATTGAAGTACCGTAATTTCTGGACTATAGACCGCACCTGATTATAAGCCGCACCACTACATTTTTAAAGGAAAAAAAACATTTTGTACACACATAAGCCGCACCTGCCTATAAGCCGCAGGTGCCCATATTGTTATATTTACAAAGAAAGACGGTACACAGGCGGCCGTTAAAAAAGTCTTTATATAGGCCGCTTCATTAAATAAGCCGCAGAGTTGAAAGCGTGTGACAAAAGTCGCGGCTTATAGTCCGGAAATTACGGTATTTATTTTTTAAGCAGGAGCCATTTGCCAGTGGGTCTTCCCTCCTAATTTTATGAGTAAAATATGATGCAAGATGAAGCAAATACTGCTGATTATATATGAGGCGCATTTGTGGGTTAAATGTTTTGGGGCTTTTTGTAACAGTGTCTCTGAGGTTTGATTTGTTTTTCGGATCGCATGTTCGGTCAGATCAAATGCTCTCAGAAGCCTTACATGGCCCACGGGCCTTCCATTACCCGCCCTAAATAGTTCCTTGTCCGCGATGCTTTTGTTTATATATGCAACTCATTTGCAATATTTCCTCACAGCAATAGGGCTTTAAATTTTTGTGTGTTTATTGCAAATTAGGCAAACACTGAACACCGAAGTCCTTGATGTACCGATGACAGGCAATTTAATGACTGTCAGCCTAAGGGCCTGAGTGGGTGAACATACAGAATATCAAACCATGCATTTTCACGTTTCAAAATCCATTTCAACAGACTGAAAATGTAAGTTCAAAAGGCAATAAATATAGATGTTCTTGCAGCTGCAATTCAACATGAGCAGGAATGTTGTGCAAAACATGGACAGACACTCAACAAGCGCGCTAACAGAACATAAGCAATGCCCTGGCTGGTCCACCAATATTCAAGAACTTATCTGGGGTTTGCAAGGGCAACAACTGAGTGCAAGTTCATTATTATAGGACGCAGTGGGCCAAGTTGCTATTTTAAGGTACAATTACTTTGTTCATATAATTGATTTAATGTATCATATAAGCCAATGCTTATGTAGCTAGTTACCTGAATGCGCACAAACAATAAGACCTCCTTAGGCATCTTCTTTTTTTTTTTTTTTTTACTGCAGCAGAACTAAAATTCTTGTTGAACATCATTGCACTCCCACCTCTTATTCCTGCTCTATCTTTTGATACAGATATCATCAAAATAAGGATACCATTGTGCTCTTCCTATCTGCAGAGCACTTTCCATTAAAAGCCCAAACTAACGGCAACAAAAGCTCACGCTCTCTCGCTGGGACTAAATCTGATCAAGGGCACGTCTGTGGTGCAAATGCAGCAATTGGATGACTGTGACGTCAAAACTTTGACAGCCGCCGATTTCAGATATGGAAATGTCAAAGAAACCTGGCGACAAAAGAGAGAAACTATTAAAAAGGCCCTTTGTCACACGGCATCCAAAGTGAAGCAAATTGGACCCAAATAAAAAACTTTCACACAGAGCAAAATCAGAGTCGAGTATCTTCAGCTTTTCAGATGCATCGCCGACTTTCAGCTGCAATTGTACATCTTTAACTTGTAGAGCAGCTTAGCTTCTTGCTCCCTGGCCTTCTTTTCTTTGCCAAATTCAGTGATACGGCAACAGCACATGAGATAATTGCGTCACTATTAATTTCATGATATGACTGAAGTCATCTCTTGAATCCATTTCATATGCCGTTCCACCTTGGCCCCTTCCATGTCTCATGTCACTGTGTAGGACGTTGTCTCGGGCGTAAGCCTGCTGAGTCGGCAAACGAGCATCACTAGGATGACTTGACCCACATGGTCATTGATGTGACATGCAAATAATGCTCCAGACAGGGTTGAGATAACACCACCGCTGCAAATAGATGCTGTCCTGTCACTCCCACAGTTAAATCCCTCACCGACAATTTCTTTGTCTAATTTGAAGGGTGGCTCAAGAACACACAATCCAAGAACAAGTCTTGCCTCAGACCTGAACTCACCAAGACCAAGAAAAGACCAAAACATCTGGAAGTCCAAATTAAGTAGAGACCAAGTACATAAAAATCAATTTTAAAAACCATAACCAGGTTGAATAGTTAGACCATTCTTTCTGTAATTGTGATTTCCATTTAAAAACATTTGACAGTCCATAAAATGTGTCTGCAGCTCTTCTAAAGAACATAAAAACATTTTAAATGTGTTGATGCTGCTTTTACAATGAATAAATAAGCAGCATGTCTTGGGCAATGTTCAGCACTATTGATTCCATGATTAACTTTGCTTTTATACATAAAACCATGTGAGACTGATTCCGTTCGTGTTTTCTTTTTCTTAGCAGGAATTTGAAATAATAGTTTTCATGAAATGTTTTTGCTTGAGGGAGGCAAATACTTCTAATGAAAATGGAGAAATCATAAAGTTGGCAACACTGACTTTGCTTTCATTAACTCGGTCTTCTCTCTTCACCGCCATTACGTTAGTGTAAGCAGTGCACATCAGCAGAGGACACTCTTTCAACAATGGAAGCTGGAAAAAAAAAGAAACCTGATAAACGAAGAAAAAATAATGGGTACAAATCGACGGATTATCTAGCACACAAGTCTATCGGAAGAGTTTCATAATGGAGTTCATCTTGCATCTTTAGTCTAAATTTAGTCGTATCTTGCAGTGTTTACATGCGGCCCGTTTGGCTTCTAGCCAGGATAAAGCTGCAGCAGATGCTTCTCACCACTCCAAATGTGAATTATTGATCAGCCTTGATTCCGGAGGTAATTCCAGATGTACAGTTTGTGCTCCACCAAAATTTCACTTACATGAATGTTGCAGGTCAAAAAGAGAGAATGAACATCACCTTAGACAAATCCTTTCAAATCCTTTACTTTAAAGAGAGAGGTCCTTTGTCTTATTTCGTTACAAAACTTCAACGGTATTGTTCACAAAAATCTTTCCGCTTCTCTCTCTAAGTAGCTCAGAGAATAAATCCTGAGTAAATCCAGCATGAGTCTTGGCATTACAGTCAAAATGAAACAAAACATTTTGCAAAGGCAATTTAGTTTTATATCATAATGTAAGAAATGGAACAGAAGGAAACAACAGCTAAATAACAGGATACGTTTTCAGCATGTAAAATGCTGTGCGTTTTCGAAATGTGTTAAAACGGTGGTGAGATGCGGTTAATCCTGACGTGGCAAATTCCAGATTAGTGGAACCCTTTACTACACTTTGAGGATAATCTGTGAAGGAACACAATTTAGAAATCAAGACGATAATCATTTGGCTCGCTTCACAGTGGTTAGCCGGGATTGAGTAGATTTGAAGCATTAAATGGCAGGGGTCTTTTAAAACGGTTGAAGCTGGATTGAAATGTCATTCTGAACTTCACTTTCAGTCATAGTTTAGAGGCAATCTGGACCCTTTAAATACTGGACTTAACCTATGTTCAAGACACCATGTGTTTAAACTCTGCAAAATAGTTTCAAAAAGTAATGAATGTAAAGTTAAAAAAATAGATATAAGCAGATTAAGTACATAATTTAGATTTGAAACATCAGTTAATTCAAATTAAAAATATGATGACTATCTTCTAGTTATTTGTTTTACAATTTTTGTATTATGTTAGTTGTCATGAGCAGTGTGCTTGTTGATTTGTTTATAATTGGATTTTGTTTTGTCATGTTATTCCTGTGTCCCTTTTTCAACGTCTTGTGGGGCGGTCTTGTCACAGTGCAGAGGTGCAGGGTTCAATTCCAGCTCCGACTTCCTATGTGGAGTTTGAATGTGTTTCCCCCTGCCCGCGTGGATTTTCTCCGGGTACTCCGGTTTCCTCCCACATTCCAAAAACATGCATGGCAGGTTAATGGAAGAATCTAAATCAGGGGTAGGGAACTCCGGTTCCTGTTTTAGATCCCTCCCTACTCCAACACACCTGATTCAAACAATCAGCTCATCAGCAAGCTCTGTAGAAGCCTGAAATGATCATGAGCAATTGAGTCAGGTGTATTGGAATAGGGAGAGCTCTGAAACGGGCAGGATATGGCTGTTGAGGAGCCGGAGTTCCTTACCCCTTCTCCAAATTATACGTGTCAAACTCAAATCTACCTGTTGCAACACAGCTGATTCAAATGATCTGATCATTCGCAAGATGTGCGGAAGCCTGATATCGAACCTGATATCGAAGCCTGATTTGAATCAGGTGTGTTGCAGCAGGGAGAGTTGGAAAAATGGAGGGCAGTGGCCCTTCAGGATCTGAGCTTGACACCTATGCTCTAAATTGTTCCTAGGAATGACTGTGAGTGTGAATGGTTGTTTGTCTCTGTGTGCCCTGTGATTGACTGGCAAGCAGTTCAGGGTGTACCCCGCTTATTGCCCGAAGACAGCTGTGACGCGCCTGCGACCCTTGTGAAGATGAGCGGATTAGAAAATCGATTCATGGATGTCTGTTTTGGTAAGTTTTGTGTCCACCTGTTCTTGTCAGATCCCTCGGCCACTCTTTCCTGTCCAGGTGTTCCTCATAGTCTCGTCAGTTGGCTTGGATTTGGATTCCTGCTTTCGTTCTGTTTTTGTCAGATCATTGCCTGTTGTTGTCAATTCTATTCCCGTTTTTTTAGTTGTTGTTATTTGAACATTATTTTTTGGGACTTTTGTTATGTGACATTAGTGATCACTGATACATTGGTGCATTCCAGTTACGTCAGTGCAAACAGTGTGGGTCCAGTGACCATCAGGTACCGCTTTAAAGCTACCACTAGCATCCTCAAGGTCTGACATAGACTTATAATTATTCAGTGCGTGGAGCAACATATAAACAAAACTCACATCCTTACACTGTGGTGTTGTTTGAAACAACATGTCAGACAGATGGTATGTTTCCCCTCCTCTATGGGCCTCTGAGCGCAGCTCCTATTTTAATCGGACCAGCCAACTGTGTGCTACGCTAATCGCCCTGTGGAGCCATTTGCCGATGGAAATGACTGGGTGTGGATCATAAAATAATGGCGGTAATAAACACTGGCTTTGCTGAAAGTCAGACAAACACATGGAGAGTTGTCCCAGTTGTGCCTTTCCTGTTCTGAAATAGACCAGATGCCCTCAAACATCACGATAGAGGAGAAAATGTGTTCAATCGATGCTATTTTGCCATAAAAAATGCTGTCTTCATTGGAGACTGCTACTTAAAGGCTTTCTAATGAATGCAAATGCACTTACATCTTTAAGTAAAAACATCCGGTTAATGGGTTATACTGACGCTATATGGACCAAAGTATTGGGACAGCCTGCTATCACACCAACTGAAACTTGAAGAAAAGATGGAATGATAGGCTACATTATTCTGTGAGTGTGGCAATGTTTATCTATTCATCCGGGTGACCATTTATAAGTTCAGAGGTCACTCATATTAGACTCTCTGTTGTCGTTTAGGTCAGGTCCTTTTCACGTGAAACTCATCAAAGTAAACCATAATAGGGGGACAATCATGCCAATATATTGGTAAACAAAATCCTTAATATTTAGGCAAAGGTAATGAGTGTAGTCCATCACCTCATTGAAAAATCAACTGAGTAAGAGGTTGTTATCCCATACAGTGCATACAATCCATCGGTGGTTGATTTCGTAACACCTGTGGTCAGTGAGGGTAAAATAAATAAATGAGTAAATAAACCCAAGATTAGTTTCAATTGTGTCTTGCATTCATTTCGAATGGAATGTGTGCAAACAGCAGCTACTTTGTGAAAGATGCAAAAGAAAAGGGCTGCATACATCCACGCACACACACAAACACACACACTAATGTGGCCTGAGAGGATCCAGCACATTCAACAATGTCATCCAGTAAGCCTGCATTATGTAAAATGTGGGCAAGCAACTGCTTCAGTGTTGTGCCTCACATTCAACACACTGAGTCATGGGATTCCTTTGTGTAATGGCTATGAGCAGCAACAGTTTGAACCAATACAGTACATGAAGATTGTCCATTGGAGCATACTGAAACATTACAGTACGATGAAACCACACTTTGCAAATTAACGTCATTCTGCAAGAGTGCTGGCAAAAGCAATGTCAGCCGGAAAAGTGAAAAGCACATCATCACATATAGCACAGCATTATGACGTCAACCAATATCGACGAGAAATCCATCCACCCATTCATCTATTAATCGGAAACATACAGAATATAAAATATGCACATGCGGAGTGGGTGAAAAAGAAAATGTTCATTTTGAAAGTATGGTTAATGCAGCCATATGTGTTGTGGCATCCTCATGGCTTGTGCTGTGTTATTCAGCTCTGAAGTATTTGTGGCCTTGACACTTCAGGTGGTCCATTTTTAATCCCTTGCAAATGTCTTTATGTGTTTTCCATCTAATTGGACATTGACTTAATGGTGTTCCGTGTAAAACTGGGGTTGCGTAACCACTTATATACTGTAGCTGTGGTTTGAAGGAGCGACTGTCCTGAGTCATGGCTGACTCATATTTGTTTTGATGTAATCGTGGCAGCATCTCCTCGACAGAAACATTGCAGAGCATAAAGCAATACTTGGCTATTCTTGTTTCCATAAAGACACAAGGCTACACGTTGTCCAAAGTTTGTCTTCAGTGCTCGAGGAGTTTCTGATCAAAAGCTTATTTCTCAATGTCAAACCAAGAATACCACGTGATTGAGAATTGTAAAAGATGGCTCATGTAGATGAAGTGAAGGGTCCAATTGGCACATTTCTCATTTTCCGCACTCTTCCAGTCACAAATCTTTCAAGCTTTTTCAAACTGATAAAATTGTATTTTATAGCCAACAGGAACCTGACTGCTTTTAAGGCTTGATGCAGCTGACAGTTGAGTGAGGAAATCACGGTATCTCGCAGCAAAAATCAATTTAGCAAATGTTTTCCTTTTTATGACATCCCCTCTCATAAATCCTGTTGATGTTCTAACCTCCAATTATTGTTGGTGTTGTACACAACCCATGGGCATTATAGGTTTTCAATTATGTCTGATACACCAAGCCTAACATACTGTAGTTCAAGTCAAACCTCAAATCATTTTTCAATCATTTTTGATATCTCTTTTTTCATCCTTCCCTTTGATATTATTCGGCTGTATCAGGAGCAAGACTTTGAATGCTGGCGGATACAACATGTCTGGGATGCTGGTATTCATCATGGGTAAACCATTTGCAATTTGCCCTAGGCCTAAACGACGACACTAACCGTACATTACAGAATAATATTTTTCAACATTATAATATTAGCATCCAAAAAATCCAAATAATTAAATTCAACAGCAATCCAGGAATGATTAAGACGTCACCGCTGTAACCAGAAGCATTTGGCTTCTTATCTTCACGTACAGCCATAATTTCGTATTACTCAGTGAACTGACTGAAATCTCTCCAACTTGCTTGCTTCACTGCTGAAAGCTTCACATGTAACTGAACGAGTGGCTCCGGTTGTACTCACATTATGCTGTTGTCCCACAGTGCACAGTGAGGGTTGAGGGTTCCCTGAAAGAAATAGAAATGGGAAAAATGTTTACCAAAAAGTGATTACAGTGAATGATAACATCAATTAATCTTCATGGCCACCGTTGTCAGAATTCTAATTAACCTATGGCACAATTTGTTTGTCCTTCAACGCATTTTGACAACTTACAAACACTTCATTACCCAGAGAATTAAAATAAAAAAAAGGAATCATCAAACATTTTTGTGGCTAACTATGAATATTTATAATCATCAAACTGAGAGTGCTTTGGTGATCGTGTGAGCCTGTGCTTACATTGGCCAGGTGAGCCAGTTCAATCTCCAGGTGGGACTGGATGGCCTTGGGCTCCGGCCTGACAGTGACAGCAATGACCTTGGAGTTCACGACTGTGTGGTTCCTGAAACGCCCACAAAAATATGACAGAAGGAATAAATGTCATTTTTTTAATTATCCTCTCGACAAGACTTTATTTTACTTTGTAACCTCAACGGCTCAATAATTGGATAACCTTAACCTGCACAATCCAATAAGAGTCCAGTCCAAGAACAACATCAAAAACATTGCCTTTAAAAGGATAACTATAAAAGCCTCGTTGTAGCCAAGTATAATGCATCATTTTGGACAGCTTTTGGATTTTCGCATGTATACCAATATAGGTATAGATAAAAATTCCAATGAAAGCTCAACCTACTCAGCTTGTTGTTGGCAAGTGACGGTTTCATCAACACTCTTAAATTTGCCAAAGCTAGTTGCAGATGCCACATTTGGCCCTTATTTATCTCAATACTCTTACTTATGCGCACATTTTTTTCCTGAATGAAGTTGCGACCGAAGACTCTAGGTTGCCTCTAATGGTTGTTTGTTTATATGCGCCCTATGAAGAGTGTACCCTGCCTCTCACCCAAAGAGAGCTGGGTGAGCCTCCAGCCTACCCGTGAACGTAATGAGAACGTGCACAATTGAAAGATGATAGATGGATAGATAAACCAGCAACTTGTGTTTTGCACACCTGAATAATTATTGATTCATGTACAGCTGCCATGCACACCTGCGTATACAGTATAAATGTATTCATGTACAGTTTCCACTGGCATCTGCATGTATGAATATTGAGATTATAACTGATGTACAATTGTCCCATACATTGCCGCTACTCAGACTATTCACTCTCATTGCCTAATGAGTACATATGTACATACCCGCACATATTTTAGTGACACTCGATATTGTTATTCTATTGATCTGGCACCGTTCCTTTTTTGTGGTTAAAATTTAAATTCCCCCGCAAACCAATACAATGCTAACTGGTACCCTATTTTATTCAACTCTGTTGTCAAACTGCGCCAGGGGTATTGACTTTTGTTATACTGTACCGTTTTGCTTTTTGTACCAGAAAAGCAATACATGCAGTTTTTTGAATTGACATGCCCTTTTTGCAGGCATATTTTTATGTTTCTGTCTGGTTACATTTGGTTTTGTAAACTCATGTGCCCTTTTTTGTCCCCACCTGTTCTCGTTATCAGTGTCCCCGGTGTTTAACCAATTGGCTCCCTCAACCATTTGTGTCTTGTCCAGGTGTTTCTCGTTGTCTCGTCACTTTGCTTGTATTTAGTTCCCTGAGTTCTGTCAGTCTTGGTTGGGTCATTGTGAGCATATGTGTGCTCCTGTCATGTCATGTCATGTCATGTCATGTCATGTTTTGTTTCCTGTTATAGTTTTGTTTGTTCCTTGTGATTTCCAGGCATTTTTTGGGTACTTTGACTTTGTGTTTTTTCCATTGTACTCCTGTGTGTATTTTTTGTTAAATACATTTTGGTCAATCTACCCTGCTCCTCCCTGCCTCCCTGCTTTTTGGGGTACGACTCCGACAACCACATTACAAAACGTGACACATACTGTATATTCCATAATAAAAAAAAACATTATTGCGCTACACCACAATGCTTTCATGCAATTTCTTTTTTGAATTTAAACACAAATACCCTGTAAGTAACAGTAGCATCATACACATGAAAAATCGAGCATTTGCCATCCGCGTTCCTAATGTACGAGTACAACAGATACCAGGGAGAACAAATCAAAGCTTTGTCAGTAATGAACATGATGCTTTTTTTACTCCTCTACTACTCTACTAAGATGTGATGTTTTCAAAATCCTTACTCGTGATTTTACAGACTGACTGATGAGCCTCTCTTTAGATGTAAGCAGGAGTGAGGAAGCAACACAAAGGATGGCTCTCCTTCCAACACAAGTAGAGCTAAGAATATTTTTGTCAGACCTTTTATATGCTTTGAATCTCTTTTCGTAACATTCTGTAAAATGGATGTCAATGGACTTTTTGTTAAACTCTGCGGTGCACTTGAATGACTGCATTTCAAGGAAAGTTGTGGGGTTGTTTTTTGTTTTTAGCACTTCGCAAACTTGACATTTGGAAAAAAGGATCTTCAGTCTGACAATTCAATTGCATTGTATGCACTGTAAGGCCAGCTGCTGAAGATGAAAATGCTGGCCTGGTCCACTGCAATGGCTGCTCTGTCTTTGGACGATGGTCCGATTATGTATTGAGAACGGGTTTTAGCTTTGGGAGAGCATCCTGGTGGTCTTTTTAGGAATATCAGAGCTAATTAACTGCATTTTTGGTGGTAGGTGTGTGCTGACTTCCATTTCACATGAGTTTGAACATGACTGGATGATTCTGAACATAGCCAGATCCCCGATTATAAGAGTGTTCATGTGATTTCATCTGAGGCAATGTAGCAACATGTGCCCGCATGCAACATTTAAAGCATCTTGAATATAGAGGAGGAGACAGACGTTTGAGGGTGACCGACAGGTAAAAGTATATAACTTAAAGAGTAGCTACTCCACAGTGCGGTGTGAAAATGTGTGATTTTGCCAGAGAGCTATGATTCCGAAACAGTTGGGATCAGGGGATACCATGAAGCTATTTCAAAAATTGTTGAAACGTTTTGTCCGATTTTAACATTTTGGATCCTCTCAAACTCTTGTGAGAACGGGCTGGTACAACATATTATGATCCCTTTAGACAACGATACAACATTCAAATGACAAAACAAAGACTTTTTCGTTGGATTTCAGGAGGAAATATCACAAAGTTCTCACTTTGGTGATGGTAGCATGAGTCCAAGGGTCTTGTAAAGAACTGTTCCCAAAATGAAGACAGGGGATCCCTCCATATCTAAAGGGAAACAAGAGGTCACAATAGATAGAGTTAGTTAAAGTAGTGCAGCGTAAGCATGCATGTGTGCTGAAATATAATTTGTAAACATTTCATGAATAAAGTCTGTATTATTTTCTTTAAATCTAAAATTGCATTGATTAGGCTAATGATGTTTATGATTTGGTTTATTTATGAGAGGTATTTTTACAACTTCTTTACTCATCCGAAGGTTGAAACTTTGAAATCTAAACTAGCCACAGCAGTTAGGATGAAGAATGTGTCACAGTTTCTCCTGCAGGCATTTATTCTGTAATCAGATAACAGCAATTAACCTAATACTCTAAACGGCGTGTGATTGATAAGGAAGAAGGAAATGCTGAGTTGACTGTGACTACACAAGCCCGGCAAGGCAGGCTGGCCTCGCTTCCTCGACGGTATTCAGAAATTTGGCAGCGGGTGATTTTTATTTTCCATCTTTCATAATGGCCTCCAGGTTTATCATTATGTAGTCAGTCGGAAATAAACTCAGAAGGCAATGAATTGAAAAATAGGAAAGCCACTGCACTGAATAATATGCCTGAATAAATGTACAATCAAGAGATTATTTCTTCGACTTGGGGAAGCTCTGTGAAATATTGGGAAACCAACCTGCACTTTGGGAGACGAAGAGGGCTTTTGGGATGACCACCTTATCTTCAGAGTTCCTTGCCCAGTCCACCATGCCTTTACGACCCTTCATGGGGAAGTTGATATCAGTCATCACTGACACGGCTGGAAGTCTCTGGATGCTGGCCACTGCACAAATAACACAATATTTGTACGTCGCTATAGATGAACTCAAAGCACGTTGTGTGACTTTAAGTCCCATTTAAATTCCATCGGAAACTGGTCACCAATCACAGGTCACATAGTGACAGACAACTCTTCACACTCTGGGCTCTATTTTCATAGGTTGGATAAACTCCACCTGATGTACTCTATATGCAGACGCATCGGATATATACAGTCAAACCTCAGTTTTCGAACGTCTCGGTTCTCGACCAATTCGGTTTTCGACCAAAAATTTTAGAGTTTTTTATGCCTTAGATGACGAACAAATTTCGGTTCTCGAACAAACTGAGCGCACTTGAACGCACCATTTGACTCCTCTCGCCTTCCTTACACGAGGAAGTGACGCTTCCTCGTATTGCTTTCCGTTGTGAGCAGACGTGTTCAATAAACATTTATATTTTAAAAAGAGCGTGGTTTCGGTTTTCGAACAGCCTTCTGGAACGGATTATGAACGAAAACCGAGGTTTGACTGTAAATCCAAATTATACTTCTCATTATCAATCACAAGTCCTTTTTTTCTTGATATAATTTATACTTCAGCATATGTGTATGCAAAAAACAATATCTGACAAACGTGACCTCAATGAAATGAAACAACTGTTGGGGGGGAGCCCTGGAGCAAAATCAAGCATATCCTGAGTGTTCCCAACAGAAATGGCCTCATCTGAGCTAGAACTGGCAGCTGACAACTAGTATAAAATGTAATCTCCTTATTCGGTCTCTCCTTTTCTCACCTCCCTGTTGAGGCGCCACAAAGGGTCTGTCCGTGCACGGCGGCAATGCTCCAGATCAAGCAAACGAGCCTCGGCATTACAAGTGGAGGATAAAGCTGGCCTGTTCTCCACCTGCTATCACAGCCTGTGCCAGTCAGGTGCTGCTTCAGAGAGGGGAATATGAGGCTAATCCCCATTGATGCAAAAGCTCCATTGTTCATCGCTCTTTGCCAACAATACCATTTGGATCCTGGCAAGGCTCCACGCTGGGATGAAGACTGTGACGAGGAAGGCGTGTCTGTATGTTTGGGATGATCCAGGAGCGGCCATGAAATCACATTGCACCAAGTGTGTAAGAAGATGCCAGATGCTGGGTGCGACAGCGGTTTGGGTGCCTTATTCAGTCACGGGGCACAGCATGAAAGGCAACACTATAGAGGAAAGGCTGCTTTTCACAGTGCAGGGTAATTCTGCATGTAAATGGGGCTCTGCATCTGCCCGATGGGGCTCGGCAACACAAATAAAGCAATCATTCAGGATTGTGATGCGATTCAGTGCACCGAAAATGCGGTTCATTTTCACATGGAGGGAGTTTATGGCACTGCGCTCATTGTGTTTGAATGCTGCATTGATGCACTCAGCCGTAGCTACGGTACTTGCAGAAAAGTTAGAGAGAGTGGGCTTTCAGGTGACAATTCAGGATGAACCCAGAATACATTCTAAACTTTACAAATGAACTGAATTTGACTTTCTGTCAACTTTTGAATGCACATGTCCATGTGTGCAAAATTAGTTTGAAGTATAAATCTACCAATACATTTCCTGGTTCAATTTGCTTTTAAATAGTTCTTCCTTGTGCTATTCACATTTTGGCACCAAGATGACACAGAGCAAGCAATGCATTGCCAGTGCCTAGTCAATGCAGAACTTTAAACGGGATGCTGTCAGAGGGACGTGGCTATTGACCTTCCAATTGAGTGTCACAGAATATCAACGAGAGGTTTCAACGGAGACAGACAGAAGAGTCACAAAAAGGCATAGAAGTGGACGTTATTGGGAATGTTTTGATCAATTCATGGGTCAAACGCTTGTGAATATTGCCTTGCACGGTCCATTGCATGTTGAGTCACTGCCTCACCAGTCATGAACCACATGCCACTGCTTGCACCTCCTGGTTCAAGAACAAAAACTTGTGTCAAACGTACAGACAAACTGAACAATTAGATGTTTTAATTCAAAAGTTTTGAGAAGGTCAAATTAAGGTCAGATTGGAATTAGAAATTCAAATATTTGTTATGTGAGTACGAAGTTATCTAAAGCAACACACAGTACGAGCACAAAAAATGTAGTAAACCCTTGAATCATGGAACATTGGCTTTGAAATTCAGATATATACTTGTACATCTGACTATTATGTTATAAATATGTGAGCCAGAGCTAAAATGTCCTTCATAATCTCCCACCGTGTCCAAAGTACCACTTTGTCCTTTGAATGCTCACAAGAAAAGAAAAAGAGCTGGAGTGGAAAGCTTTTGCGAACAATGACCTCATTCAGCAATGAAAAAATGTGTTCTTTGGATAAGAAAGTTGATGTCAGATTCAAAATGGTAGCTTGCTAATTAACCTTTTTTGATCCATAACCTTGTAAATTGCAAGCAAATGCTGCCTGTGATGCACTGCCTTTAGTTTAAACCTGCATTTTTATTAGAGCTGTTTACTATGTCAAAATGATTGTGAGAAAAGGTCAAATATCAGCTAAAAAGCTAACGCCCGTCAGAGGGCAAGAAGATAATAATAATAATAATAATAATAATACATTTTATTTGTGGGCGCCTTTCTCAGAACTCAAGGACACCTTACAACAAGCAGTTAAAAAACACAAATACAATGTTAAAAACAACATCAAATGGAATAAATAAAATAAAACAAAATAAAGACAATAGATTTATGGTCGGAGTGAATAAGCTTTTCTGAACAGATGTGTTTTGAGGCTGGATTTGAAATGATGTGCTTGATCTCAAATATGAGTCACAAAAACTTTCAAATTGACACCTCAAAGTGAAGAATTAAAAAATAAACAAATAAAATATACTGACGCCATTACTTTATTTTAACAATGCACTGTAATTCAAAAAGGAGAAAAGAAATGTTCTTGCGCAATACTCATTCATAGGATACTGTTGTAATTATTATCTCAACATGAGAGTAACCTACAGATGTTTGATTTGACGTGACTACAAGCATATTTAACAGGACTACTGTACAATCAAGAACAAGCTTCAACCAGTTTTCCAAAACTGATTTGAGAACCAAAAATAATACTTTTAAATGAGACCAAATGTTCTCTGAGCAAAGAAAAGAGGTATGAGTAACAATCTTTTATTAACCCTATGGGTCAAGGGGTTGCAACAAATGAGAAAGAACATCGAGTGACTCATCCTGATGCTCGGCATCCAAGCATATTCATTTGTTCAATCAGAAGGACCAATGACTGCCACGAGCTGTTATGCGAAACGGAAGTTATCAATGTAAAAACCACCCGTAACTGATGCATGTTTCATTAGTAGTTGTTGGAAATCCTGACTCTTACTCTAAGTCAGTGCTTCTCAATTCTTTTCTGTCATGCCCCCCCTAGGAAGAAGAAAACATATCGCACCCCCAAAGAAAGGGGAAAAAGTGTGATCGGAGCCATTTTGCTTTGGATTAAATTGTGTGATGTGTCGTGCAATAGTATCCTCTTTTGTGGACATAACTGGTTGCACAACATAACGAGGAGAGGAAGGAAAATTGGTCGGAACCGAAGGCACGGAAGAACGAGGCATTGCACCTGGATGAGGTGTTGAAAAAGGAATGATGGCGCCTGGCTTAGGTGCGAAAACAGGAAGTGTGCCGCTTGGCTGCGGCGCGGAAGCGGAAAAAATTGCACCTCTAAGTGGCGATGGAGGGGGGAGGGGTTCCAGCTATATGTTGAACGGCACGTGAAAAGGTACTTGCCGTGGATGGACGAGGCAGGAATGGAAAGTGAAACATGGGGCTGTGAAGCTGAAGCAAGAATGGCGGCAGAAGGCTGCAACATATCCAATGTTGGCGCGTGCTACGGGGATGAGTTGAACGGCATCGTCCCACAGACACATTCAAAGAGTAAACTGGTTGAGAATTAACAGCACCTCCGCAGCCACGTAGTTCACTCTCTTTGGCCTCAATTGCCTCAAGATGCAACTTCATCAACAGTTAAATCAACACCAACATCCACATTCTTGATTAATTGATTCATAGATTATTATGTACATTCCTAATTTGGATAAAAGAAGTTAAAAAATATGCAAATGTCAAAGTATCACAGCAAATGAGATGTGGTTAAAACAGCACTTCTGTGGCTCTTTGTTTCTGACTTATTATGCGCCCAATCCAATAAATGAAATGTTTTTGCTTTCTGTCTGGTTGTTTTTTTTAGAGCGGAGACGAGAATCACAACTTCTCTTGAACTCTCATGGAACATAGTCATTTGTTTTTAATGACATTTCTAGGTACTGCAGATGCAGAGCTACATGGTGGTCACTCTTTGGTCACCTCTCTGGTCATTCAAACAAACTTACAATTAAAGAAAATTGCATGATCTAAAAAGATGAAGCTTAGCAAAACATTGCTATTGACTTAAACTCGTTCTGATTGCATAATGATTGTGTTGGGCAACGTTCTGTACATTATTCCATGAAACAACTGACTACGGATTGTAGGATGAACAAAGACTTCACGGTTATGGAGAGGGTTTACAGAATGCGAATGATGTGTGTGCGTCAGTGACGTGCAGTGAGGGTTGGGGTTGGGGAGGCACTGACTGAAATGAAATCCTCCATTTTCAGGGCGAGAAATTACAGCTTGTAGCATCGCACGGCGATTTTTACTATAAAATGGTCAAAATAGATTACAAAATCACCAAAATCATAATCGAGCGGACAAATATTAATACTTGTGATGACAGGGGAGGCACAGCCTCACCTGCCTCCCCTGACTGCACGCCACTGGCGTGCGTGCACATGCAGTCTGGCCACCCTTCAGAGAGGTGTGGCGTCACCTGGCCGCCCCACTAAAAAAAAAATGATGGCTATGCCCCTGGTTAAAATATCAGTGGTGTTCCGCTGAAAGACAACACCTGAACAAAGTTCAAGGAAATAATTTAGTTACCATATTCATGTTTACGTTTGCATATGTGTTTTAACAAACGTCATTTCCTTTCCTTGTACCTCTGTCAGTGTTCCATTAACATGATTTATAAGATGCAATTTTAACATCAATTACTGGTCTGACGTTACCCTGTCAAGTCTCGGATTCGGTTTCATGGAACACAGCCATGTTAAAAGCTCCTGGAGTGTCATTAAGTCCTACTGGAGGAACAAAGAAGGGCAAATGAATGCTCGAACAAACGTGAAATATGAAATTGATGCACAAACCTCTTTCTTAGTATGTACGGCTTTCATGTTATTTTGTATGCATTCATTGCATTGTGTTTGCAATGACTTTCTTGAGGGGGCCTCCTATCCATCATTTTGCAAATCATGCATACGCCGTAAAGAGCCTCTGAGTCTCGAGTAGTTCCGATAAGTGGGTCAAATGCTGGCCACTGTAAAGAATATAAGCTCGGAAGAAACCTGACTCCTCTGGAGAAATTGCCTACCAGCCCAGCTGTTCATGCTCACACTCATTTGCATAAATAAATCAGGACCGCTGTTCTATTATTCCATCCCAGCGAGGCGGCATCCATGGCTGACTGAGAAATGAAATGCCACAGAGACCTGCGATCATCCAGGAGGCAGTGCGACACAAACTAAAAGATCCCACGAGAACATTAGCGAGGAGAAATATTGTTCCAAGACTCATATCAAGAGACGTTTTGTCTCAAAGAAGGGGAGTTTTAATCTCCACTATGACCGGCGGTGCATTAAAAATGGCTTTCGAGCTCATTACAGCGACAATGAATAACTTGTAATTTCACTTTAGCTCGATAACATTCTATCAGACACACCCACAATAGTCTCCCACATCTCAAACAATCTTGTTAATGCTGAAATTGCACTTCAGTACAACATGATATGCAGCGTGCTGCTCTAATTACATGGATTGCAGCGGCTCCGTTCAACAGACGGAGCACATTTGCCATCAATATTCTATTCATATTTCATTCGAATATGACCAAATCCTTCCAAAACTGATTGAAAGAAAATGCTTTAAGGAATTGAGTGCTTCAGTGAAACCAAATGCTAAATTGCTGATCTAATTAGGAATGCAGACTCAAGGATGACAGGAATTTATATCCTCTTTGTTTTTAAAGTAGAGTAATGAAAGCCCTAATTGAACCAAGGCACCAAGTGTACATGAAACCCATCTCACCAATCACAGCCAAACAAAACTTCAGAAATAATAATGGTCTCGTCTCAAGTTACTTAGAAATTGTTTAACTTTTTCAGTGTGAAATGTGGGCCTGTTTCATTGAATACAAAGCTGATATAGTTACGATGACTTATTGTATTATACTTGTCGGAATGACACCGGGTGCATTCATAGGTTCGGTGTACAGTCAAAACTCGGTTTTCGGACGTCTCGGTTCTCGTCCAATTCGGTTTTGGACCAAAAATTTCGAGTTTTTTTTTATGCCTCGGATGACGAACAAATTTCGGTTCTCGAACAAACTGAGCGCACTTGAATGCACCATTTGACTCCTCTCGCCTTCCTTATACGAAGTGGCGCTTCCTCGTGTTGTTTTCCATTGTGAGCAGATGTGTTCAGTAAACATTTTTATTTTAAAAAGAGTGTGGTTTCGGTTTTCGAACAATTTCGGTTTTCGAACAGCCTTCTGGAACGGATTATCGGTTTGACTGTACTTTCTGCCATTTAGTGCAGGGCCCACATGCCACTTACTGGCCCTTTTCCAGATCAGGCAAAATTGGGCATTCTCAGATTACATGTGTTGCATTTTATGTAATCAAGTGGGTGGATACATTTGAGCTGTATCGTCTACTTAAAAAAAAAAAAAGATTCCGGATACAGATGATTTTATTTCGTGCAACCACTTAACAAAAGAAATCTGAGTAAATTCAATCCAACCTTTTTTCAACCTAGTATTATGGCCATAAGCCACCCTTCACTTGGTACAGTGCAGTGCGCAGTGGACCGAGACATTTATTGCGTATGTGAGGCTGGCAGGGCACGGGGTTGACGGCTGGTGTGTGGCATGTGCGTCCGAATTGAAAAATGTTTTCCATCAATATGCGTTTCGGTTGGATCAGCGCACGGTAGGCCGGGACAAACGATACACGCCACAGCCTGTAGAAAAGGGCTTAAAATCTTTTATTGTTAGGGAAAATATGCTCATCTCTGTAATTTAGGTACTTCCAGGAATCCATCATTTTAATCTTCATTTGTAGATTTGAGCGGTCCAGTTCACATGGTTTGTGCAGGGCCAGTGACATCACGGTGGCTGCACTTGTGGCTCACTTGGCGGGATGCAGCATGTGTACTATTTTTCGTTTGGTTGTGTGTGTCACTGACAACGTGGGGAGTGACACAAACAATTTCATGAAACTGGCCGATGACAATGTTTTTTTTTTTTAATCATACCGTAGGATTCGGCGTGGTACAATTATGACGATGATTTGCATTTAGATGTACTCCAAATGTAAAAGTGTGGCTGCGATACCATTCACTCGCGGAATGTGTGTTTTCATGGGAATCTGGCACATTTCGACCCCTAGCTCTGTTTTATTAAACATTATTGATTCCCAGTAGTTTTTCTCCACATTGTTCTTCACGCACCATTTCTCCTAAATTAATGATAGCCGTAGAAACAGAAGCTCGGAGGCTCACTCTTACCCAAGTTCCCAGTCATCAAATAAGCATTGTGGAAATCCTTCATTCCCAATCCAACGATGTGGATGAATTCCTCTATGACCTGCATGAGCTCCACCGCTCCGGGATAGATCTGCACGAGACAACAAATTATTAAATAAATCAGTGAGAAAGCACCTCATTTTCCACTCTGCTGCTCTGAGTTCACACACACTGAGTCTGTCTGTTGGGGGAACAGTGTGGGGAATAAAGTAAAAACAAATTCAAATAAAAATGTGATTAGGAAAAAAAAACCCTGTGGTTAATGCTTACTGAGGCAGATGACTGACTGTGCCCCATTCTCTGAGTTCTAGCATTTTAACATTATACTTCTATATGTGATGCATTTTTTTGTTAAATCAATGTATTTTCTGTAACATTTTCTGGTCACGAGCCAATCACAGTGCACATATAAACAACCATTCACACTCATATTTGCGTCTATGTGTTATGATTTTCAGGTTAAGCGGATCGGAAAATGGATGGATAGATTATTCCCTCATGAGCGCTTTTTGTCTCCGCCTGTTCTCGTCATCCGGGTCCCTTGTGTTTAACCAATCAGCTCCCTCAACCCTTTGTGTCTTGTCCAGGTGTTTGTCGTTGTCTCGTCACTTTGCTTGTATTTAGTTCCCTGGGTTCTGTCAATCTTTGTCAGATTGTTGTGCGTCTGCGTGCTCCTGTCATGTGTATGTACTTCTGTCATCGGTTTTGTGTTATTTTGTTTGTTTCTTTGTTACTTTGGTTTCTTGTGGTTTTCAGGACTTTGTTTGTGTTTTTTGATTTTGTTTTTACAGTGTATCCCTGCACGTGTTTTTTTGTTAATATGTTTTGTTAACCCCACAGTGCCTCCCTGCTTTTTGGGGTCCTTCACCATCCACGCAAACATGACACTATGTGCAATTTAAGATTCTTAAATTTACCAAAGGAAACAATTTTTGAAATATGGAAGGAGCCGGAGTGTCAAAGTAAAACCCATGCAACCATGGGGAAAACATACAAACCCCACACAGGAAGGCAGATTCAAAGCCACAACCTCAGAACTGTGAGGCGAAGTGCTAACCACCCAACGACCACCACAAATATTGAAATATAATTATTGTTACATTCGAATTACAGTGATCCCTCGCTCTAATGCGGTTCACCTTGCGCGGCTTCGCTGTTTCACTGATTTTTTTTTTTAGTGCAGTTTTTTAACTCTTTTAAACAGTGAATTGCGTTCTGCATCCTGATTGGTTAAGGCACTGACCAACGTGAACAGTCCCCACACCTGCCTGGGGTATGTACATACATACCCCACAATGTCGACGAAACGTTCTGCACCGGCAAAGGCACCTGAGGACGCGCTCAAGCAATATTATTTTACAGTACAGTATTTCCCAAAACTATTATAGTTATTTGTTGAAAACGTGTGGGGGTTTTTGTGCTTGGCCCTGAAAACAGGTGTTAGTCTTTGGTTTCATTGTATACATAGTTCAGTATTGTATAATAACTCTAAAAAAATAAAGCTCACTATTTCACAGATTTCACCTATCACTGGTTCTTTTTGGAACATAACCCCTGCGATAAACGAGGGATTACAGTATTGTGTAAAGAGTATACCAGTATCTTGACTGTATGTACAATTGTGTGACCCCCCCACCACCATCCCTGTCAAAAACAAAGCTTGTCAGATCATTTGCATGCAAGGAAAAACAATTCCAGGAATTTCTTATTATATTATCATTTACTACTAACACACAGAAAGCAGTGGTATAATTAGCAGGGTTGGCTAAGTTCCACACCAGACTGAGAGTGTCCTTTTTGTTGAAAGTGATGAACAGCTCAGTCAAATGTTGGCAGCTAAGTCTCGAAATAAAAGTGGATGGTTGATGTGGATCATTGTGGCCAGAACCACAGACCGCTCTACAAGCTCGGCCACTGACACTGGAGGAGCAAAAAAGTGATTTCCTCCAGGTCAATATATCAAAGGCACGGCCATCCCAGAACTGCCCTCGCAGATATGGACCCACTATCCAGGCTGCTCGTCTACACACTGACAGGTCACATATAAGCACAGGCTTTGATAAGGGACGCCCCCATCCCACCTCCCCCAGTGATGTTGTGTATGATGATACTTGACAGTATTCCCAAAGCATCAACTTTAAACAATGTTAATTTCACAAATGTGTGAGCATATAATGAGGCTCTCAAGCAATTAAAAAGGCCTTTAAGTGGCATTTAGCAATTAGCACCTCACTCTATGTTTATACAGTATTTGGCAAACACCTAAGGCAGAGCTTTGTGTGTGTGCGTGCGTGTGTGTGTGTGTGTGTGTGTGTGTGTGTGTGTGTGTGTGTGTGTGTGTGTGTGTGTGTGTGTGTGTGTGTGTGTGCGTGCGTGTATATGCGGATGAAATGCCGCAAGTGGATCGGCCAAAGTTGACATCCTCTAATAAATAACTCAGCAGAGTCAAATCAGTCACGCGGATTGCGGTGGGCGTGGTAAAAAGAAAACCACATTGCATGGCCCCTTCCGGCATGTTTGACGCACAACGCAGTCATACGTATTCCACTAGTCTCCATGGCAACTGTAAAGATGTGAAGGCAGCACAAGGAAATGGCTGCAATGGGGTATCTTTAGAAAAAGCTCTCGCTTCTCTCTCCATGGAAACAGTGACCGCAGGTGAATGTATAGTGATCTCTCCTCCCAGCCAAGTCTACAGGCAGTAAAACTTCACAGTGAGGTGCTTTATGAGTTGTTTTTTTCTTTCTTTTTTTTATTTTTATTTGTTGGTGTCCTCAATGCGCAGTGTGTGGGTGCTGTGCAAACAGAGTGGCATGCACTCATTAAGGCAACACAAGCTAGCAAGCTAGCTGGAAAAAAATAATAACTGTGAAGTTCCGGCATTGTCTTTGGAAAGCAGAATAGTGAGTGAATGTCACCTTGGCGGAAATGAAGCAGCAACTTATTTTTTCTGCATTTCCTCAAATCTGTTCTTCGTGTTCTCTGATGCATTTTGCTTCACTGAATTTCAGTGAAAGACCGGCGCAAATTATGGGCTGTCAAACTACAGCTGCCACGAATAGATACTTAAATACAGTCTATACGGGCAGCTGGGACCAGCTGTCAGCATCAAACTGATCTAACTGGATTTTAGTTCATGTCAGTATACGTGTTACCTAATTCAGGTGGATCTGGCAGCGGCATCACAGCAGATGCCCTCTCCAGACTTGCAGCTATCACAGATGGCATCTTTTGTCTAGGTTGTGTGTGTTTTCGGGGGTTTCAGCTTGCAGACACAAGCCGCCGCGTTACGAAGATGCCATCTCTCAAAGCTCTGACAGAAGATGTAGCCAGGAGCGACTATTCATGGATAACCAGCGTTGCAAGAGAGCCAGCGTTGTGTTTTGAGCTGCGGCACATTACTGCAGTGCTGCAGACCTTTAATATGCATCATGTAATAATACGTGATTTCCCCTAAAACTGCACATTTCTCCGACTTGCCAGTGAGAGAGAGAGAAATAGAGAGAGAGAGAGAGAGAGAGAGAGAGAGAGAGAGAGAGAGAGAGACTCAAAGAAGATTGACTTTTTGCTGCTGCACTATAATCAATAAAACATATAAAGCCTGAAGTGCAACAGAGTGCTATAAAAAAAATCAACTTAAGTAATGGTCTAATCACACTAATTGCCATGATTTGTATCTGCTATGTGGAACAGTGTGCAGAATAGGGGAGCCTGCAGTGCTTTTTATGGCTGAACAAGTCTCCGTGGCGGCGCTGCTGCCACCAAGTGGTGATCTGCGGAAGTAACCTTAAAAATGAGGCCACATGCACTATGAGGACACCATGCTAAATGACCCCTGTGATGCAGAGCGTTATCTAAGCACAAAACTGACTTTTATTTAAGTCTGTGGATGACATGGCACAACATTGCCTGAGTTTTTAAGTGCACAACACTCGTGCGGGCCTGAATTATTCACTGCGACATGCCTACCTTCTGTGCATCCTCCCATTTCTCCTTGTTGTCCTCCTCCAAAAGATTGCTGATGATTTGAAAGAAATTCTGTGGAGATAGGACAGGAAATATCATTCACACTATCACACATGTCCCTCACTTTTGCTCTCAGATGCTTAAAATGAGCAGCATGCATCACTACGGGGTTATTACGGCTGTGTGATGGCATATCAGGGGCAACTCAACACGATCTCCTTGAACGCACCCCTGCAGCTTGGAGCAAAAAATATTGAGCGCTGGAGGAAATAAGCACAAGCTGGAACCATAGGGGGGGGAAAACAGATGAAAGGGAATGTTTGAGCAGCTGTGTGCATTGTCTTGTTCAGTCGGAGAGAGTCGGGAATGCTTGAGGTGCATGCCTGCAGTCGTAATAGGACCTTGGTCTGATCCTTAGTCTTGTTATTTCGTCTAGTCCACAATGTGCCTGAGGGAGTGACTCTCTCTCTCTCTCTCTCTCTTGACAGAGGCTATCTTGTTTTCTACTTGAATGCTTATGCTCCCTCTGGTGGTAATGTGCCCACTTTAACACTGCATTAGTGCAGAGGCGCGTCGAGGGGGGTGAGGGTGGGGGCGGGGGAAACTGCTGGCTCTCTGACTGCTCTGCTATGGGCCCACACACACCGAAGAACTCCGGTAATAACCGCGGACAAAATGCTTTTCTCATCTCAAAGGTTTTTTTATGGTGCAAAAAATGGTTGAATGGGCTCAAGGCCGCCCGTTCATGGTCAACACATTCCCGTAGAATATTAGTGGCATTCATGGGGACTACATGTGACCACTGAGATCTGAACATCATTGTCATTTCATACTTTGTTTTCTATTCCATTTTTTGCACATGCCCTGCAAATTGCAAATTATGTCACCTAAAACATGTGCAAGTCAACGAAAAAAATTAAAAAGAGGGGAAGTTAAAAAAACAAAAGACAAACAACAGAGATAATGTGCGTAATCTCATACAAATGGTGAGGTGGCTATTTTCAGGATTAACGGGTCACATTCAAATTTATGTTAAAGGAAAGTTAGCACTATCCTGCCACCATTTAAAGTGCCTCTGATTAACCCCACCTAAAATTCAGATGTTCTCATAGACAAATCTTAATATTTTTGTTGTCACATCTTACAGCACAAGCCATCGTCTGCAGCGAGCTTCCACAGCATCAGAGGGCTCTTCAAAAGTACCAGCCATCAGAAGAGTAAAAAAATAAAAATTTCCAAGGCATAAAATACACCCGAGAACACAATAAAGACAGTCAGCATCAAGAGAATATTTTGCACAACCTTGACATTACCAAGAACTAGACGTCCCTCGGAACTTGATGAAAAAAAAGGAGAGGAAATCTGGTCAGGCCGACAGCAACATTAAAGGAACTGCAGAAATTCCTGGCAAGTACTGGTTGTTTAGTACAAGTGACAACAAATTTGCAGCTTATTCATATAGTTGAGCTGTGAGCTCGGGAAGCAACACGAAAGCATTATCCTACAAAGGAAATAACAGCCCGGCTAAAGAAGATCATACCGACAATCAAGCATGGTGGTGGCACCATCATGCATTGGAACTGTTTTTCCATAAGCTGCAACTAGGGTGGAGTGAATTATGAACAGTTCTATCTATCTAACATTTGTGGGGTGTAGGCAGGAGAGGCCCTCACAATCTGACAGATTTGGAGTGTTTTTGTAAAGAAGAGTGGGGAAATATTGCTACATCGATAGACTCCTATCCAAAAAAAGGCTGAGTGCTGTCATAAAAGCCAGCAGCGCTGCAAAAAAGTAGTTTGAGGGTGAGTGTATTTACGCAACCACATGATTGTACTTTTTTTTTTCCTTAGAATATTTTTTTATTGTGCTGTACAATTTATAGGCCATGTTAATGTGATCCACTTTTTGGTTTATTTGGCGAATGGGAATCTAATCATGAAAAAACATCTTCACAATGATACAAATGCTCTATTTTAATCAACAATGTCAGTGAGGCATTTGCATTGCATCCTACTATGAGCTGGTTTTATTATATTTTTTTTCCCCTACTTTGTGGATGGTGAATATCTATTAGCTATTTTATGGGCATAATTGATTACCGGTAATCTATTAATTTTCTTTGCATGGAATTAATTATTAATTGTATGTTGACACAATTGAGGCAAAAAAGAATGTTTTGTAGTGCTCTATAAATACAGCTGAGATGAGTTGAGTTGAGAATGAACTATTCGTTTAGTAGGTGGTCATGTGGTCGTAGTTTAGTCCGCTAGTTTATCTTCGGAACTGAGCTCAATGGGAAGACAGAAACAAGAGCTCAGAACACTGAGACAGATAGTCTCCACTTTCTATCAATTAATTGATCAAGACTGTCCCCAACCTCGATGAAATCAATTCGCTCATATAATGGGATTTGGCCTAAAATCAAATGAACAAACAATTGATTACCGCCCATTGAGTTCCCGTTTCAGTGCACGGGACCCGCAGACAGTGAGTAAATCACACGCGTGTGCTGGAGTGAGCAGAGATCCCGAGGCCCGACAAGGGTGTCTTTGAAAGTGACACGGCTCTGAGGACATAAATTATCTTATTGAAGATGGAGGTGGAGCTTTAGCTATAATCTCCATCATTGACATAAAGAGGATCAGGACTGCAGTCAAGCCCAACATGATGAGATGAAACAGCTTAGGCTGTGGAGGAGACTTCTTAATACAATAGAGCCACGGGCTTGTTTGTCAGCCATTGTGCTGCCTCAGACATTTCTCTAATATATGACAGCGTTGGCAGGGAGAAGATCGCTATCTATTTCCTTGTCCCGCAAAACACAACTAGCTTCTTGTATTAATTAGCTTTTTCACAGCAGTCATTTTCACATCACAAAAAGGGATTGCACAGAAAAGAAGTTTGCGGAACATTAGAAGAGGGATTGGCATATTATAACATTGGTCAAAAAAAGTGCCAAGAGATTCAAGTACAGTTTTCCAGGTTGTTTTTTTTTGCCTGATTCCAAATCTTCGTAACTAATTTTTCTAGTGGCCCAAATTGTAGTTATGGTTTCCCTCAGCAGGCCATTATGACTGGGAATTTTGTAAAACCATGTAAATGTTTGATCACCTCCACATATTACATAAACTGTGCACAACAAAATGGTGGATAACTAAATTTGGAAATCGGAAGTCAGGAATAATGCTTGGTTCAGCCATTGTTTACACTAATGTAATAAGTACGTAACGGGATAAAGCGTGCAATATCTCTATGTAATGATGGATTACATATGACAATTTTACATTTTGGTTGAGTCTTTAACAAGCATCATGGAGAAGTTGACAAGCTTGATTGACAAGTTGACAAAATGATATGGCGGGCAAGATCTGGCCCCTGGCCCTTGAGTTTGACACCTGTGCTATAATCTAGCACATCTTGTCTCCATAATAAAAATATAATGAGAATATATATGATGTAATGTGTAAAAGGATAAAATGTTGGGTAATATTTATGAGTTCTGGCTTTGTCTCAGCAAAAGGTGGGATTTCTAAAACACAGCTATACATGACATAACACACCCACACAGATTACCCCCCCCCCCCTCCCATTAAAGACTGTTTAAAGCAGCATAAAAAAAATGCGTTTAGGGACACAAATTATAAAGCCAACTCAGATTTGCTCTCCCAGTGTTAATCGTTAGGAATTCTAACCGTTGCATGGAAGTGAGTGTTCCAGCAGAGGCGCTGTAAAATTAGCTCAGCAACTTAAAGAAGAACATGATGTCAAGAAGTTCTTTGAAATCAATAAAGACTCCCATTAAGGTCCAACTCCTCAAGGCTGTATCATCCTGGTCATCTTCAATGAAACAGGAGTCCAGAACATTCTGAGGTGAACTGATTGTGAGCTACTTATCGTAAATATGGTTCTAATAATGTTGCAAAAACAACAAAGAGAGTACCACATATGAATGCTTTTTAATTTACCTGCACGTCATCGGAAGACGGCTCATAGCTGGCCCTCTTGAAGGTTTCGGTCACATTGCGGAGGATCTCCACAGATGACAGCAGGTCCCCGGCGTAAAAGTTTTTCCTCTGGGTAAGGTCCAGCAGGTTTTTGGTCACTTGGGACATCCCATCCCCTGCCAGCATCCTCTGTCCCTTTGCGAGGTGGCCCTGAACCTCCAAAAACAGGAGAGGACAGCACTTGGGGCATCGGCGTCCTTCACAGTTTAGAACAGACAGCTTCACATTGGAAGAAATGGAGTGAATGAAGTATGAAAAGAAAGCTTATTTTCCAAGAGACCCTTTATGTGACACTTAATATCTGAGCCAGACTCAATTGCATTGTGCCTCACGGACGACTGAAATGAGCCAATGTGAATAAAAAGAGTTAACTGGAGCAGAAGATACACGTTCAGGCAGAAATTGCTAATGAAAAATGATGCTCAAGGTCCATCAAATATACATTCGCTGCTATAGGAATGCATTCAAAAACATAGCACAACATTCTGACTGGATGTTGCACGTGTGAGAGATAGCGTTTTAAACAATTACAGTTGACAACTTGCATTGAGAAATCAAGTTGAGAGTGATAGCTAGATAGCTTCAAGGCTGCATGAAAAAGTGCATGAAAAAAGAAACAAACAAAAACTAGAACACCAAACACATTTAAAATAAATAAACAAATACAACATATTACAGAACAAGTCAAAATGGCCTAGCCACAAATTAAAAACAACACAAAAAGGAGGAACCCCCCCCCCCCCCACCCCCGTTTGTATTCTGTTTGGTGCGATGGCCTTAATTGATATTCAAAACACGAAACTAACTAACTCAAATTTGGCTAGGTTATAGACTATTTAATGCTTCAGTGTGCATTTGATAATAGGATTTAAATTAAAACTTGATTCAGTTTATGAAAAAAAAACTTATAAAGGAGGCATAAAAGCTTTTATTTATTTCGGTGCAATTTTGTTTCAACCGAATATGATGTATTGGAGACTGTTTTTGCACCCAAATTAAAACATTTTCACATAAAAGACGAGGCATCGTAATTTAAAAGTGGGCATGTCTTTGAATGACTTTTAAAAGTTGTTTTTTAATCAATGGAATTGAAAAGACTATGACATAACTCCTTTGAAATGATAGCACAATCTAATGTTTCGGTAGCAAAATACGCCGCAATGTCGCAACATGTCCACCATGTTTGGATGACTTGACACTGTTTTTAAAGACAATTTGTTCTTGGGTCCAATGTAATTGGAGTTCAGCCATTTACATCTCTTTGATTTAAGTCCAATCGAACAACAAAACACAAGGGACGTGTGAGAAAATGAAAACAATTTATGACTGAAAGATATATGGCGAAATGTTCCCTTTCCGTCTCTATTGAAAGATGGATGTCGCGCCATAGTGCAATGAGAATGGATGAGTGCTGGGGAGAATGTGCCGTGGCGCGAGGGTGGGGGTGAGGGGGTGGTTACATTTTGATGCATTGTGAACAGAGGATGTGGGGGGGGGGGGGGCAGAGCTGACTTTGCACCTACTGATTGCTGCAAGTATCTGAATTCATTTGTTATGCATCGTGCATAGCTCGGCTGTTCCCAGAAGGCCATACCGCGGTGATCCAAAGAGCAACGTCGACTGGTCGTGCCTGTGAGATGGCGGGAGGGAGAGAAGGCGACAGATTTGGAGAAGAGGAAGCGGCGGGCGGGGGAGATAAGAAGGGAGATGAGGATGCGGGCGCAGGGAGTTTAGGGGTGGGATTAAGACCAAAGGAGAGTTGAATGGCAGAAGGGTGCAGCAAAGTCGGGGAGTTGGAAACAGGAAATGAAGGGAGGGGAAAAAACGAGAAGAGGACAGACATATTAGTTCTTTTCATGAGATATTTAACAATCCCCTTTTGTCCAGTTCTGCAGCTCATCACTCACTATCAAAATTTGATGCCGCATATTCAATTATGCAGTGCATTTGAGAGTGCTTTTTCAATGTATTAGCAGTGAAACTGGAGTCCCATGACTTGTAATATATGCATCATGTCTCGTGTTATTAGTGCAACATGAAAACTCAAGATTGGTTTATTCGAGCATGCGGCACTACTGCTGCGGTCGCTGTCAGGCAACGGAACAGCGATCCAGAAATAGCAGAACCACCCAATATCCACCCACACGGCCGTGCGCATCCTACAGAGACGGTCCAACATCACACCTTCCCAGCTGTCGACCTGCTGGAGTGCACTTCACAGATCACCCGGCCGCTCGACATCCCGAGGAAAACACACACAGTAAAAAAACAAAAACAAAAAAAAACATTTCCCCTGGCGATCCCACCTCACTAAAACCTTCGCTATTGTTTGTTCCCGTTCTCGCTTTTCCACAAGTCAACACAGACACACACACACACACACACACATAGAGGGAGGAAGGTCTCAATGCCACCTGTCTGATACGCCCACCTTCTCCTCAGCTACTATCTTCTCGTCTCATCTTCCACTTGCGCCGCATCGGGAGAGTGAGTGAAGACTCGGGATCAGTTCTGCACACTGACTCCAACCACAATGCCGACCGCATTACAGCATCGCAGCACAACCATGCCCCAACCCACAAAGTATACAAACTACAGCTTTAGGTGCACTTGCACAATCTAACGAGATCAAAGAGCGCTATCAAAAAAAAAAAAAAAAAAAAAAAAAGATTACTGAGAGATGCAATTGCATCCAATGTCATGGCCAGTAAGTAGAAACTTTTTTAGACAGTTTTTTTTCTGATTCAAGTTTTTGTAGTAAATTGCACTGCTTACTTATCCATCCATCCATCCATCTTCTACCGCTTATCCGGGGCCGGGTCGCGGGGCAGCAGCTTTACAGGGAAGCCCAGACTTGCCCCAGCTACTTCTTCCAGCTCTCCCGGGGAACCGAGTATACAAGTCTCTCCAGCGTGTCCTGGGTCGTCCTGCTGGGACATGCCCGGAACACCTCACCAGGGAGGTCAGGAGGCATCCGAATTGCATCTGGCTCCTCTCAACTCTGAGCCCTCCCGGATGACGAGATAAGGGAGAGCCCAACCCTGCGGAGAAAACTCATTTCGGCGCTTGTCCGGGATCTCGTTCTTTCGGTCAAAATAAAAAAAAAAAAAGCTTCGCCCTTTGGCTCAGCTCCTTCTTTACCACGAAACCGAGACGTCCGCATCACAGCAGACGCTGCACCGATCCGCCTGTCGATCTCTCGCTCCCTCCTGCCCTCATTCGTGAACAAGACCCCAAGATACTTAAACTCCTCCACTTGGGGCAATCCTCCCCGACCGGAGTGGGCACTCCACCCTTTTCCGACTGAGGACCATGGTTTCAGATTTGGAGGTGCAATGCTTCATGGCCAGTAAGTTGGAGAGCCCCGTTTAGAAACTTTTGCGAAAAGCAGAGATGCAATTAGACAGTCAACGCTTTTTTTTCTGATTCGGCGACAAAGGGCAGCCTTGGCGGAGTTTTTGTAGTAAATTGATTTAGGGACCGAACAGCCCGTGCTGCTTACTTAACCATTGCAAAATATTAAGAGTCTTTCTCTCTCTCAAAATATGTTTTTTTTTGGGGGGCGGGGGGGCTGGCTGATGACCTCTACCCTTTTTTGATGCCATGGTAATGTGAATTCATAATGGGGAAATAAAAAATTCCAAAGGCAAATGTTCATTGATGTGAAATGCCTCAATCTCTTTGATCGCAAGTAAAAACACATTCATGGGGGAGGGGGGGAAATTCAAGAACCTGAGCAATAACAAAAGCATGTCATGACACCACCAAAATGTAATATATTACTTCTCTTATACTATGTGGGGGTCATCTATGGTCATGATTTTAATTTACACAACCTTCAAATATTGTTATGATACAGAGGCGGCGTAATTAATACAAGACAGTCTTGTTGTTTGAGAACTCAATTTCATTTTTTTATTTTTTTAACTGGATGTACATGAGAGCTTTTTGGTGAATTAACCTGTGAAGAGTTTAACAGCTTGACGTGATGTTGCAGTAATTGCTCTCTCCTTTAGATGAGTGACATCAGATTTAATTGATCATTCAAGCAGCAGAAATTGATACAAATGATAAACCTTTTGATCATTGCTTTGGAGCACAATCATCTCAAATTATGCAGGACAAAATCAAAAAATTACACTATGAAAAGAAGCCCACAATATGTGCACTGACACCAATGTGATTCTAAAACACTCAGTTGATAGAATTTGAGTGGGACTATTCGTAATGTCATGGTTCTGATAATCAGCTTTGATAGACTCCAAATGTCCTGCAATGTTGAAAGAAAAAAGGGATATACAGTACAGTGAACCCTTGCTCTAACGCGGTTCACTTTCCACGGCTTCACTGTTTCACGGATTTTTTTGTGCAGTTTTTTTTAATGCTTTTTACCCTTTAAATCAGAACGTGTCGGCGGGGCCGTGTGTCAACAGTACAGTATTTCCAAAAACTATTATAGTTATTTGTTGAAAACGTTTTTTGTTTTTTTTGTAATTGGGCCTGAAAACAGGGTTTGGTCTTTGATTTCATTGTATGTATAGTTAATTATTGTGTGATAACTATAAAAAAATAAAGTTCACTACTTCACGGATTTCACTTATCACTGGTTCTTTTTGGAACGTAACCCCCGCGATAAACGAGGGATTACTGTATGTATGACCAAATTTTGGGTTTCTCCCTTTTACCTCTCTCCCTTTAAAAACCTGCCCCAAACTCCCCTTTTTTATTTGATCAGTCCTTGGGTATCTGTCAATGTCAAGAGTAGAAAGGAACCTTCCGAACATTCTCGCTACACTGATTGGAACCTTTTCCAAAAAGATTTATATCAAATGTCAAGGCGCTCTGGAGGCATCACAGTCTGTGGCAAATGACCAAATCAGCTGCCAAAAGACTCCCCCACCCTCCTGCAAGATGCCATTCATTGATCAGCTAATCATCTCTGAAATCTTGCTGCCAAAAGTGCCGTCCAATCTCTTGGAGACAAAGTGTGCTCACATCTCAGGGTGTCATTACCTAACGGGTCAAAAAAAAACAAAATCACGACTGGACCGAGAATAACAGATCCACCAATGCTGAACAATTCTGAACATGGCAGTCAGCCTCATTTGAATGAGTAAGCCTGTCATGCCTAACATGCTGGATTGGATTGTTTACTTCCCCAATGCAAGTGCACTGCAAAAGTGTAAAGTTGAACATTTTCATCTAAATCCTGGGACTCTTTGACCTTGTGCTACCCCTCTTACACAATGTAGCGGAACTCCCTCATGTAGCTTTGCATAAAAATTATTTCGTGACAAATTAAATGCAACCTTGTTCCTGAAGGCCTTCAGAGGTGGACAGGTGAAGCGTATGTTTTTTCCACCAAGCACAATGCAAATTATTATTTTGTTGTGTTGATTTGATGGTTTTGGCGTTATTTTAAGAGGGGGAGGGCCTCGGGAAAAATGACCATCGCATTTGGGAACTGTTCTACCAGATCCATCTGACGGGC
Organism: Hippocampus abdominalis; assembly: GCA_018466805.1. NCBI lineage: Eukaryota > Metazoa > Chordata > Actinopteri > Syngnathiformes > Syngnathidae > Hippocampus > Hippocampus abdominalis. The sequence continues at coordinate 11,013,870 of CM031702.1, read as the reverse complement.
TCTTGATGTGTGTGGCACAAGCACGTGTCAATCAGAGAGTGTTGACATTTAACAAGGCATTTAATTGGTGCATCTTGGAATAAAAATGCAGATAGAGGATAGGAATTTGTTTTCTGTTGTACCAGTCAGATAAAATGGATGTTTACAGGCAGACAGAAGTCCCTTACTTTTGTGTTTCTGTGTGGCTTCACAATAAAGCCCCTTTGTTGCCTTCTACAGAACAGCCTTGTTATTATCAGACTGCCGCCGAGTATAGAAACTGACAATGTGGGTGGGCAAATAAACACAAACAAAACAGTGGTCCACAGTGTGTTCTCTTACAATTTGGTTAATGGTTCGGCCGAGGCAAAGATCTGAATTGTACGCAGTACTTTTCTAGTTTAGAAAAAAAAAATCCTTCTGTTTCAATCAGCTCCATGCTTCCGCTATGTTGCAGTCTGATGAGGTCGACTTTAATTATTCGTGGGCTTTGTACCATCGTCTTTCCTGTGTTTCTATTCCAGCTGAGATTTATCTTGCAGAGTTCTGCCTTGTCAAAATCCAATTCAACATTCTGCACGGCTGCAGCTGAGCTCGCGCGTTTCGGTCCGCCTGTCTTTCCACATTGCAGCACCGCAATCCACATCGGCCGAATGTCTCCCCCCCCCCCCCCCATCCGCCCCACAAGCCGACCCCATCTTTTCGCCTCTGGTGGCAGTTGTCACCAGTGATGGGTGAGCTGAGGCTTATGCCCCAGCGCTGTGCGCCGTTTCTATGATGACCTTGATGATGACAGTGACAACGGCAGTGTAAGCGCCGATGCCCCGAACACATTTTGGACACGTCACCAGAGCTGTCTGGCTGTATTCATGTCTCATATTTGGTTGTGGTGCTTGCGCTGATCAATATTTCATCCTTGTTAAGTTGGTCTCAGCAGTCGCAATATCCTGGAGGGAAGAAAGAGGCCTAATCATGGGTTCCTTTCACATCTGGTTCTGTGAGCTTGACCTCAATTTGAATACAAAAACAAAAGGTTGAGAGGTTCTACTCCATTCAATGTTTCATAATGCAGCCCTTACAAACCGTGCCGAGACTTTTGCTGCGGCTAATTACTTGATAAACAAACGTGACCTGACCTGAACTATCCTCCATTATAGTCTTTTCCCCTTGCTAAGTGCCACTGTGGTTGAAGCATAAAATATGTCTCTGTATTTTACCCTTTTATCATTGCACCAGTCCCTCCATTACGCAAGCATTTAAGGTCAAGCGATTTAGCGCCCTCGTGTTAATATTCTCACAAAAATGCGCATTCACCTAACGGTCTTCTGCACTGACAGACACAAAGATGGTCTGATTCCTTGCAAATGACAGACTGTTTTGACATAAACAACATAGTACAAAGGCTTACAACTTGCTGACATGAGTGAGGTCGGGCTTTCAAGATAAAATATGCTCGAGATGAATGTACATTCAACTTGCTGACGCAAGTTAACTCTTATCTTGAGTTATCAAGATAAAATATGCTTGAGGTGGATGTGTATTAGAAACTACGTGAGCACTTGAATTTAAGAGGAACAAGAGCACTCAGTAAAAGCATTTTTTTCCAAATCTAAAATTTTTTATTACTTGTCACACCAATAAGTGAATTGCCCCCCCCCCCCCCCCTCACATTTCATTTGGAACATTATTTTCCAATAGATCTATGGCACATGAGTAGATGTTAAATGTGATTTGACATTGAAGCTCATGACACCACCATCATCATTATCCTGACGTATGCGCATACACATACAACATATTCATCCATCCATCCATTTTCCGATCAGCTTTATCCTCATAAGGGTCCCAGGGGGTGCATCAGCCAGCCATCTTCGGGCAGTAGGCGGGAGATGCCCTGAACCGGTTGCCAGCCAATCGCAGGGCACACAGAGACAAACAACTATTTGTGCTCACACTCACACCGAGGGACAATTTAGAGTATTCCATTAACCTGCCATGCATGTTTTTAAATTTGTTTCATTTTTAGCATTCACATTAAACAAACAAACAAATAAAATAAAAAATATATATATTTATATATATAAATAACCTGGAAAAAATTCTATATATGTGGTAGCAATAACTGAAAGTTAAACTTTCCAAAATTGCCCCAAATGACCATTTCTGATTTGTAAAACTGGTTCGGTTTGGGCTCGCGACCCTCGTGAGGATAAGCAGATTAGAAAATTGATTGAAAAAATAGATGTTTCAGTTTGGTGTCCTTCAAGGGGAAATATCACCACATTCCACGCTAGTATAAAATGTTAATTTTTTTTCCCCCACCTTTTCATGTTATGATTTTATATTGTGTTTATAAGCCCCAATAACATGACATTGTCTTCCCCATCACAAAATTAAGCAGCGTGACTGCTTATGGTCCTTCTGCCAAATGTCTTAAAAAAAGAAAAAGAATACACGTCAGTGATATCTTCGATAACAGCGCTATGCAATGAGTCACAGCCCTGTGCAAATCTGACAGGTGCTGCCAAGAGTTACGTTGCGTGTTGAATTGGAATGAAGGGATAAAGGCATTGTGCTTTGGATTCGGAGGCGGAATTCTGGCACCAGATTTTGTTTTAGTGTCACAAGGTTTTGTAGATTTCACAAAGATTAGGCAAGAAACTTGTAGAACAATAAGGCCTGCTGAGGAGTTGATCCACTGCAGTGAAGCTTAACAGCAGAAATTCAACAATGGTATTTGGCCCGTGGTGAAACAATATAAATTGGGGTTTTTTCCATTTTCCATTTGCTATGTTTTTCCTTCATCAAAAATAAAATAAAACAATAAGTATCCTAATTCACATAACAGGACAAATGAAGCATAGGTAACCAAAGACAAATTAAAAACTTTAACAATAATTGCTTGTCCTTACCTGTAGCATTAGGTGGACATCTGTTAAAGGCCAGTTCCCCCGAAGGTGTGCGTCTCCACATCATCGACACTGCATAGTCCTCAGGACAAATCTCATACGGTGCTGAAATGCAAATTAGTAACATTGCACACTGCATCTACGCAACATTCTGATTAGATTTCCCAATTCGTGCGTAATTTCTGACATGGTGCAATCATCTCTTTGCATTACATTCATTCATTCATTCATTTTCCGAACCGCTTCATCCTCACTAGGGTCGCGGGGGTGCTGGAGCCTATCCCAGCAGTCTTCGGGCAGTAGGCGGGGGACACCCTGAATTGGTTGCCAGCCAATCGCAGGGCACACAGAGACGAACAACCATCCACGCTCACACTCACACCTAGGGACAATTTAGAGTGATCAATCAGCCTGCCATGCATGTTTTTGGAAATGTGGGAGGAAACCGGAGCACCCGGAGAAAACCCACGCAAGCCCGGGGAGAACATGCAAACTCCACACAGGGAGGCCGGAGCTGGGATCGAACCCGGTACCTCTGCATTGTGAAGCCGACGTGCTAACCACTGGGCTACCGGGCCGCCCTTTGCATTACAATGAAAACAATATATTAGGGTAGCAAGGCGAGCCATGCTAGTTCGTGTGAACGCACAGCTGCTATATTTTTTTTGTTCAACAAATTAATTCACAAAAACAAAATAAGGGGTGTGAGCTTACAGATGAATCTGTATTCTACCAGTAACTTAACCCTAACCCTAACAATGTAAGCTAACAGCAGGACTTGCTAGCTAACAACCACAGCTAATCGATACCAATTGGATTTTCTACTGCAAGGGTCACTATGTTTGTTTTTCTTATTAGATAAGGAAAATCTAATTCTGACCTGCTTTTAGCCTTACTCAATTGTTGGGCAGTGTATATGCCATGGTGACTCATTATCACCGCTTGATGCAGAAATTGGCATTGGGTCAGGGTGAGCACGTGAATATTTCATTTTTGACATATTTAGTGAAAATGTCGGTTCATTATTTCATGTTAAATGTTTTCTGGTATAAATCCAGACTTCAGAACTTTTAACGTCAGCTCAAGACCATGTTGTCTGATGTTCTGTGTCAAAGGAGCATGGCATATGGATGCTAAATTCAATCATCTTCTCCAAGTACCTGAAGGGGGAAGCATGAGCTGCTTACTGGGGAGAACCGTCAAGTAGTGTGCCTCACCTGGGCACCGTTGGTCACTGCACTTCCGGACTTCTTCTCTGTTGCCGTCACACTGATGCCCGGTCGTCGCTGCTCCCTGACACACTCGAGTTCGCCTCTGCCATCCACCGTCACAAGATTTAGAGCAGCCGCTCCATGGACCCCAAGGGTTCCACTGGCCGTTAGCTGTAACACAGTCATCTTGTTAGGCTTAACTCAAAAACATCCAATTTGACAAATCTCATTTTGTTATATGGTGTGCTTATCTCACACTAAGTCATTTTGCACGTTTGCACAACTTAGTTTGCTAGTAATGGTCCAAAATAGAACAAAATAACTTGGGGCACTTAGCAGCATGTGCGTTTTATGGCTACAGAAGCTTCTCTGCAAATGGCGATCATTTCCCTCATGCTGCCAACGTTAAAGCATAATAATTTCAAAGTTGCCATAACCAGCAGCAGGTTTTATACCCTTGTAATGAAGACTATTAAACTGAGCATTAGACAAAACAATGCTACCCTTCAGCAATGTAGTAATTCCCATATCCTGTTCTTTAGAAGCGGGAAACACATGCGGCGCCATTTCATTGTCCTCCAACTAACCCCCCTCTCCGTTGCTCACATGTAGAAACCACTAAGTCATACTGGCCAAAAGTAAATCTAATTAATTAATGGATGAGCTTTGATGAGGTATTTGCTTTGTCGTAAATATTTTATTAATGGAAATTGCACTGTCCTTCATGACCTCTACCAAGGAAATTAGATGTTTGTTTAGCACTGCGCATTAACTAGTCAGCTCACCCTTACATAACTTTTTATTGACCCTCGGAAAAAAAAACTAAATGACAAAAAAAAAAAACATTACATTTTTGAACGTACGTCAGAAAAATGTATACATCCAAGGTGATTCTTCCCTTTTTTCTGAGGATCTTAATGACATAATTAGTCGTATTATGGTGGTAGGTATGTATGAAGGTGCCAGTCAAACTGTAATTACTATTTGGGAAAGGTTTCTATTTTCCACCATCAACTTGATGTGCCGTACCATGGCATAGCCAGTGTTAATCCGGCAAGCGTTTGATCGCTCACCTTGTGAAACATTTGAATTGCTAAATTGGCTGAGCTCATTAAAGACAAAAATTGCATAATGTATCATCACTGTGTGAAGCCAACAACAACATTGCCGGGGTTCATTATCACAAAAATTGGAGAAAAATAAACACACACACATTCAAAAGCCATTATTGTTTCCTTTAGTGCTTCGGTTTGAGTGTGGAGTCGTGAAACAGCTCGACAGACTTCGGAATGAAAGACGAATAACAAAGGAAAGAAAATCTGTGCTCTTTCAGGCTGCAGCGGCAAAAATTGCATCAGGAGATTATGTGAAGGCCTCGGTGTGATGAGACAAGGCTTGGTGGAGGCCACTAAGCTGACATCTCTGAGCTTCTAATGCATCAATGGCGTTGACAGACAGGGTGGACGCCTAACCCGGAATTCTTTGAAAGGCATACAGCATTTCTAAGTGGATTTTACAAATCCAATTGATAGAGCATGGTCTTGAACATTATTGCTATTTCCCTGATTATTTCGCTGTGAAGCTTTGGGGCAGTGCAATCGAAAGCACAGCTCAAAGAATCCAAGGTCCGTTACTAATAAAAGTGTAATTATAACGCATTCTGGGCCTCCATTCATCCCTTCATATTTATTGTACTCATAGGCTTTGGCTTTCTTTTTTTGTTTTTTGTTTTTGATTTATTCATATATATATATATATATATATATATTTTACCTGTGCAGTCAGGATTATGGCACTCTCTGCTTTCTGCCCAGTGACCGCGACACTCCGATCCCCCATGTGCGGCCGCTGAGCACTGCCTGGTCCTCTGCTGAGTGCCGTTGGCACAGGTCACTGAGCAATCGCTCCAAGAGCTCCACTCTTGCCACTGTCCATCCACTGAGGCACCAGCCACAACACAACACGCGTGTCGCAAGTGACGGAAGGGGGAAAAATAAGATATAAATAAGGGCAGACAGAAAGGGAAGGAGATTTTAGAGTAAAAACCAGTGGAACAGAAATCTATTCAGCAGCATGGGTACTTCTGAAGGACTTGACCACAGCTATACTTGGATTGCGAGGATTGTCAAGGTCTTTAAGACGTATGCCGTGCTGTCTATGCAGGGGAAAAGACCAACTCTTAACAGAACAAAGGCAACATTTAATGTGAACGCAAGAATGATGATCAGCGCTAATATGACTTTGATGCCGGCTTGCTATTATTGACGCTTCATGGGATTTGTAAAGTGCGGCAGTACAAAAGCACCGCAAACCCTGCATTGATTCAGCTTTGCTCTGGTGATTGATTGCAGCATGGTAATATGCATAAAAGCTGAAGCGCTTCTATTTTTAAGCCCGTTTTACTCTTTGCTAATTGTAATTACATTGATGATTTTACTCAGCCTATCCCACCCAAAAAGGCGTCCTGGTTCAATCGCTTAAGCATTTAAATTGGTTGCGGATTCGCAGAGTAAAATCCCGTATGCTATCTTATTATTTGTCAAGCATGCCACATCATAAGGTTATGCATTGATGGACAGTATATGTCGATCTTATAGCAATATATGATGTCGCTGTGAAACGACTTGAACAATTTATGCTTGACAATGACATTGTTTCTTTTCTACTGCATGTACTATGAATAGTGTGTGTGTGTCAAAGCAGGAAAGAATTGCGGCGTTGCGGCATGACCCTTGCAATCATCTCTTTCAGACCACACGGAAGCTAGATAACACATGAGTATCGATGCTCAAGGACAAGGACAAGAGTTGAGTCGGTTGACTTTCTCTTAATAAACAAAAGTCGGCCATTTGGGACCATGGGCGTTACCTTTTGAACAGATGATTGACTGTGGACTGAATTTGGTGATACGCAATATCAGGTTCTTAAATTAGCCATTTAATGACTACGTTTGCAGTGTCAAATTGCAACTTTTAAACAATGTGAGACGAGCAACATCCATTCATGGGGAAATTTGATTACATCAACACATTGTCCTTGTGCAATGAAGATGATATGAAATTATAGATTTAAATCCGTCAAGGCCTTTGTGGATTGTTTTGAAGAGACGCTTGGCCATGAAATAGAAGAGATCCCGTTAGTGTGACATACACATTTGGCATTGGACAGCGCCAATCTGCCCCCCCTCGCACCACCAGGATTGAAACCCATTTTTAATTTGAACCTCAACCAAAAAAGTTGGGGAAATCTTAATTTGATCCACCCCTTAATGGATGACGATCAAGAGTGCCATTTCCGAATGCTTCTTGGGTTATGTAGCAAACAGATGATACCTGGGCAAAGGGCTATGTTGCAAAGCTTAGTCTGTGTCTCAGGTCCGTCGCAGGCCCGGCCTCCGTGCTGGGGGGGCGCACACATCCTAGTCCTAGTGCGGTGACCTCGGCCGCACGTGAATGAGCACAGACTCCACGGCGACCACTCCTCCCATACACCGTGCACTGCGGGCACAGAGAAGGTGTCAGGCCTGATCAATATCCCCTCGCCGTGCCATTACAGAACTGGACAATCATAAACTGCACTGAGCCATAAAAGGAAATCAAATCAATCAAAAGTAATTAGCCATTATTACGATAGTGGATGAAACACTGGCCACGTGGACTGTGCGGGGTCTAATTCACAAACGCTCAGGCGCAAGCGTCAGTCACTTATGTATATTTGGCAATCATTATTAAAGTTTTTAAAGTGTCACACAGAAGAGAGAGATCACTCTTCCTGGTTTGTTGTAAGAGTCTTTCAAAACAAAGATGTAGTCGACCTGTGGCAGGACTGCTCAATTTTGCCGCTCACTGATTCTTCTTAGTCGACTGCAAGGAAAATTGCTGCAACGCAGACCTAAAGGTTAATATGGGCCGACAATGGTCCCATGCAAATCTGTCACTGTGACAACATATTCATAATCGTTATGCAGCGGACAGCCCACAGCCTGGTTCCTCACTTTTGAAAGAGAGGTCAAACTCCGCAACTTCTCAGTAATATCAGATTTCATGCAATCAAGGGCTTCGACATCAGGCGTGCAAACGATGCAAGAAATGTTTCCCAAGGCGGGCAATTATTTTGTCTTTAAGATCGGAGTAAGTCCCAGATGGTGCAATTTTATTTTGAGATTCTCAAGATGCACTCCTGCAACAATTGTCCCTCAATATGTTAAAGCCCGAATCAGACAAATACATTAAAAGAGCTGCATGTTAATGATAAGTGAAGACTCGCTTTCTTTTCATTTCGTGCCTTATCATTAGTGGAGTTTTAAAGGACAAAAGTGTTTTGTTCTAATTTCCTCATTATACACAATAGCTGGCAAAAGGTGTTGTTTCGAGTAGAATTTAATTTCGCGTCTACAGCCGACAGATGGCAACTTCCTCCTCAAACTGCAGACATTGTTTGCGATTGGCTCAGTTTTACTTTGGAGAGTAATATATGGAAATCAGAGTGGCAGACGTACAATAGGTTTGACAATTCATGTATGGCCTTGGCACCGGATAATACCGATAATAAAGCTCTGTAGCCTTATACAATTTAGCTTAGATCACCGGCAACAAGGTTTACGAGAGGGGCTGCTAGAGGAGATTGTGAAATTTAGTTTAAGAGAACTTTACTTTTTTTTCCTCTCTCTGATCGTGCAGGTAATGAGTGGAATGCAATCCCACAAAACATCAGAGTCCATGTCAAACTGCTCATTTAAAAATAATTTGAAAAAACGGCAACATGTAATGCTGCTGTTTTTAATGATTGGATCTTTGTTTTGTTTTTCTGCTAACCTGTTGTTTTATTGATACCAGGTCACATTGCTATGTTCCGTCTGGCTTGGGGACTCCTGATGGAAACGAGCCTTTTGGCTATAAGTAGGTATAAATCCAAAAACAAATGTGTAGGCTAAAATCAAAGCCTAATGCTCATCAACATTCTGAAAATTGTTCTCTTGTTTATTCTAAGAATGTATACCAAAAAAAATAATATGATTTTTTAAGCACTTTAAGATGCAGGAGCAACATGTATAGAAACGGCCTACAGGATCAAAGAGGAAATTAAGTTGAGTGTCTTTGAGGTTGCAAACTTCAGAATCGGACCCGAGTAGTTCAATAACACACACCAGTTGAACCGCCATCATGCAGACCAAGGTGGACCTCACCAAATGTCAAACTGTCGACTCAGAGTTTTTTAGCTTTTATTTTGTGATTTGAAAATAAGTTCCATGTCTGTTTCCAACAATTCCCATGGGAACATTGTTCCAAACAAATCTAAAGTTGACCGGTGACCTGGAACAGACAATGAGCAGATTTCTGGGTAAAAACTAGACTGCTGCGACCTTGGAGATTTTATTTTTCTACACAAGGCAGCTTTGTAGATGGAAAATGAATGGCTTCCATTGCACAAAGGCAATACCAGTAGATCAGTGCTGGGGCATTTGGATCATAGGATCCGACTTATTGTCCCCGCAAAGGCATGTCGGCATTAGTCCGAGTCCACTGCCTCTGGCCACTGCTTTGACGCTGAGAACTAAAGTCAATCAAACGTAGCAAAGTACACAATGTCTAGAATATATGTGTTTATGAATCATGGAATATTAAGCGGGTGGCGCGGTGGTCGACTGAGTGGGTTTTCTCCGGGTACACCGGTTTCCCCCCCACATTCCAAAGACATGCATGGCAGGTTAATGGAAAACAGTAAATTGTCCATAGCTGTGATTGTGAGCGCGAATGGCTGTGTGTCCTGCCATTGGTTGGCAACCAGTTCAGGGTGTACCCAGCCGACTGTCCGAAGACAGCTGGGATAGGCTCCAGCATGCCCCGCGACCCTCGTGTGGACAAGTGGATTTATCCATCTAACAATAAATTCTATTCTGATTTTGTGATGATCATTTAACTTCAAATTTGCTGCGTTGGTCGGATAATGGAAGGATGGATGGTTTTAATACGACGCTGCAGAGTGCCACCAATTTCAAGGCCAAGCCAAAGAAACACTGGCTCGTCAACTGCAATTTAGCAAAGGGAAACTGCCAGACACCTTGAATTATTGCTGTCTTTTGATTGAGAAAACTTTGCCTTCATCATATTTACAACATTACAGATAGGCTAAAATGCTTCCCGTTTCTGAACTCTTTTCCATTTTCTTCCTTTCTTTCTTACAAAACAGGGTTTGATTCAGAAGCGGCATTGTGTTTTTTTGTTTCGTTTTTTTTTTCCCAGTTTGACATGGTTGAGTGCCTCTTTGTGTTGAAATTACAAAACTAAAACAAACAAACAAACACAAACAAACAAACAAACAGAACGGTCTAGAAATGCTAAGACAACAGACCTAATCCATTTAGATGTCATTCAAGAGCACCAAATACTTGGGGACAAATTGATTTTTTCAGCTGTAAATGTCACCTATTGAGTGTTATTCCTTAAATAAAAGCTGCCTTCGAGTCTTCAGCCTCAATCGCCCCAGGTAGTATGAGTTCTGTTTCAAAAGAGGTGCTATTAAAAAGACAAATTACTCTCAAAGCATTCAACACTTTGATGGATGAGTCAAGTCTGCATGGATGACATGACTAACAGCAAAGAAGAAACACGAAAATAAGCCAATTTGGATACTGATATTCATTATTGTGACTAATCAAGATATTTTTTCGTGCAGAGCAATGCCTCTCATTTTGGCACACGTCAAATTGGATACTGTACATCCTTCGACATGCAGAATTAGCCTTTTTTTAATGATCAGTCATTTCATTAGAAGTACTCATTTGTATCCCCAAGAAAGGTTTTCTTCAATGGCACAAAGCCAGTTGGCAGTTTGCTTGTAAGTTTAGTGCCTCAATTTTCACAAGACTCAAGATTAGTTTCGTATGAAGCAAAATAAAAGCAGTATTATTAGAACAGCTCAGAAGATAGAAAGCCCATTTGCGATGCAATCTTAAGATGTGCGTCCTTTTGAAAATTGCAGACCAGATCTTACCTTGACACTTTGTATGTGTGAATAGCCTAAATTACTTTAGAGTTTTGTTTCAGTTTATTTTCACTTTTTGGAAGAACGTTCTGAATGCATAATTGGCCAGACAAAAGTAAAAGGGAATCTTAAGTTCCACCATGTGGTTGTGAAGCCTATTTTTGATGGGTTTTTTTCCCCCCGCGAATCCAAGTTCCAAATGCTGTTAGATCTAAACAGCAGTCACTCTCGAGCTGCTATTCACTCAGCTGCTATTTGAAATGACTCATTCCATTTCTCCTGCGCAGTAGGATGTTGACCCTTTTGAGCACAGCCAAATTTCCACTTACACATGGTGCATCTGAAATCAAGTGTCTAAAAATGTCTTTCTTTGTATTCAAAATTGGCCACTTTACACTCTTGGAAACATCCATCCATTTTCCGAACCGCTTCATCCTCACTAGGGACGCGGGGGGTGCTGGAGCCTATCCCAGCTGTCATCGGGCAGTAGGCGGGGGACACCCTGAATTGGTTGCCAGCCAATCGCAGGGCACACAGAGACGACAAACCATCCACGCTCACACTCATACCTAGGGACAATTTAGAGTGCACAATCAGCCTGCCATGCATGTTTTTGGAATGTGGGAGGAAACCGGAGCACCCGGAGAAAACCCACGCAGGCCCGGGGAGAACATGCAAACTCCACACAGGGAGGCTGGAGCTGGATTTGAACCCGGTACCTCAGCACTGTGAAGCCGACGTGCTAACCACTGGACTACCGGGCCGCCCTCTTGGATACATTAAGAGGCATAATCTGGCATTGATGTCATTTTTCTCTCAATTCACAGTCCAAGGGCTGTGTTGACACCTGTCTGGTTTAGTTAAAACCAACTGTGGATGTGATTGCTCTGCTGGTGCCGTTCATTTGGTCCAATGTGGCAAACAAGTGGCTCTGCGACGTGGACAGTTCACTTCATTTCAAGTGTGAACACTACATTGAAAAAAGACACAGCCACTGTTAAAATGACAGCTTCACATTCTTGACGTAAAAACGAGCAGGTGCTAGGATGTACATGCATCAGTGCTCGAGCTTTTTATGACATCTCACTTGACTTTTAAAAAAGGAGAGAGATGACATTATCAATATATGTAACCCAGCAGACCACTTTTGTTTAGAAAAACACGCTTTCCAAGTCCAATCTTGCTATGCCTTGAATGCTATGAATATTATTATTTTTTTTAATTGGCCAACTTTGGGTCCGGTGATAAAAATATCACTGTAAATTAGGTGAAGCAGCCCAAATATGCACAACTCTAACTTTAACTTCACTCTTCTGACAAGTGCGTCTGAACATGTTGAGCTGCTCACGTGGACACCGTGTCCAACAAGAACATCGCAGATTAACAGTGAATCCTGCCTCATCAAAGAATGAGATCGCACCTCCTGCAGTCAGACCACCGGGATGCCTCACAGCCTCACAGCTCACATTGTGAGAATTCTTCACACTTCTGCCCTCTGACTGAACCATGAACTTCTTATCAGATGTCATTTCTGGCCTTGTACATTTTTGGTCGTTTTTGTTGTGTCACTCACAGTCCAGAAATTTGTATTTGCTATGTTTGCACTAAGTAGATTATATTTTATCTTGTTTGGTTTATGATGGCCTCTGTTTATTCTGGAATAACGATTAATCAGTCACCACCGGGAACGAGCACCTGAGCGAATGACAAATACACGCCGGCACTCACAAGTCCGACGCTGCTATATGATGACTCATCTGGCCTATTATCTATATACTGGGTTGAGGGCGGAGGGGTTGTGGGTTGGAAGGTGCGCTTCAAGAAGCTATTTTTGAGTTTCCCTGATAATCTTCAAGGAAATGATGCAGATGTCTTATCAGCTGCGGCTCCATGCAGAACCAAGTGTCATTAAACCATTTTGCTGCTGATGAGGTGCCTCTCAGTTATATGAAATGATGAAATCATAGGGGTGATAATGACAACAAAAAAAAACCACACACTTTCACAAAATAACTAGAAGGAAAACACTTGATCAAAGAGTGATTAAAAAGATGATCATAATACGTTGCAAGATACATTCCGATACAATACAATACAATACAATCCGATACAATTTCCTGCCATTTCAACAACAAATGACTTACAAAAAAAAAAAAAAACATTCAAGAATCTGCGGCTAACACTACCTGGACAAGGGGCAGTGTTATTGCAAACCCTTGATTCTCTTAAAGGGCCGCTGCAGTGTGTTCCGTATGGTGAGACACATGTTCTTGTTCGCACCTGCGACCCTTGCCCGCATGTTACAGAGCAAGAGCTCCACTGGGACCACTCCTCTGCACCTGATTCACCTGTATGGGAGAAGGGTGACACTAGTTAAATGCAGCAATATGGTCTTGGGGGCACGGCTAAGGAGTGGCAAGGTGGGCAGTAAAATGGGGGAGAGGCCGAAGTTGGCCAGAGAAAAAAAACGTATTTTCAAGATTTAAAGCCACCAGATTGGGCGCTCAACACTATATATATATATTTATTTATTTTCAGTGATCTTTGACAAATAGGTAATAGATTGTTTTGACCGCAATCACAAAGTAAGCACATCACTTCAGGTCATAACAAATGTGTATTTATACAAAGATCACAGAAATGTGGCTATCAAAAATTTAGCAGTCAACATAGTTGCGTTCTAAAGGGTTTATTTTTTCTTTCCAGTTCATCTCTATGAATATTTCAAGCATTTCAGTGAAACAAAAACATGTTGGGGAAAAAAAGCAAGGTAAAAAAAAATCAGCATAAATAAATAAAACTTTGTAAAACATGGTGACATGCAAGGATGATGACATCTGATAAAACAAAATGGAAACTGTGATGGGAGTTAGTTAAGAGGTGGGAACTACAGATCGCCCTGCCCTGCAGCAAAACTGTAATTTCCTTGTGGTATTTGTATTCTCTCTTCGTTATATCTAATTTATGTTGATCACCTCAAAAAGGATGAGTCCCAGTTTCCCCCCCCCAAAAAAAAAACCAAAAAACGTTTTCTGTTGTAGGCCTTTTAGCCAACTGTGGGTTATGCTAGTATTTATGTTAGAGTTAGCATTAATCCTGTTCATGTACAAAAAACAAAACAAAAAAAAAGTCATCAAATTAAGGTTATTAAGCAATAACATGCATTCACAAGAGTTCAAATGGGACTCAAACATGAAGCCCACAGAAATCCAATCCTGATTTAGCAGCATGATTATATTACCCACACCACAGTCGAACAAAATGCTTTTATTGCAATTATTATTCCTTTTTTAAAATTTTTAATCTTAAATATTTTATTTAAGACTTTTTGAAGAAAAATGAACGCTTTAAGCAACGCATGCTTTTAAGCAGCTCCTCTCAGCATAGCATGCTAACATAAATCGATTCAGCCAATTAAGCATCGGAACTCTGCCACTAAATTTGGAGATTATAAGATAGACTGGAAGGTGGATCAATTTGTTAAATGAGGCAGCACAGGGAGTGTAAATAATGTGAGGATGAAGCACAGAAAACAACACCAATAATACACTTCGACAGGGATGCGACATACCGAAAGCGTGTGTTACATGGAAAGGAAAAGTGTTGATGGGTGGTGGTGTTAATCTTGGGAGATGGTGGGTTGCAAATTAAAATGGCCATGAACCGTGTATAAAATGTTGGAAACAGACAGCGATGTAAACACGACAACAAATGGTAAACACTTTCCCCAAATCAAACAAAGAACTCGACTCTCCAGAAGAAATAACCCACGAAAACCATTAAAATAAATAAAATCAACAAATCAACTTAAATTATAATAATAAACATGAGAATGAACTCCAGATCGTGCTTTGGCATCTTAATGGTTGTTTTTATTTTTCACTTTTGAATTATTAAGCTCCACTTAAGTCAAAGTCACATTATGACTTGGCTATCAGCCTAATGGCATTTCATTTATCACATTAGAGGATTTGAACCACTACGTCTGGGCCTTAGTTTTAAAAGTATATTCTGTGTATACTGAATGACAAAACGGCTATAAGAAAAACAATACGAAAAAAACAGACCCACAAAAGTCATCTATGTTCCATGTTCAAAGTGAATTATAAATCAATGAAAAATGGGTCTTATTATTTCTTGTGTAGTCATCGGGAATGAGTTGGGTAAAAAAAAAAAATCATAATGCAGAACATTTCCACTCAAGAAGGTGCAGTACAAGAGAGAGCATGCATGATGAAATTAAGTTTAGTTCAGAAAATAAAATAGGGAAATATAACTATTATATTACCAGTTTGTGCCATAAATTTAGCAGATTCAGCTTGCTCCTGCAGGGCCTTTGTGTCATGAACTGATCTTGGCCGCTGACTTTTTACTGTATGCTCTCCGATCATTCCATATTCTAAGAGACAAAATAGAGGTTGATATGAAAGCTAGGCTTTGACAACAAAACGTTATTACATACTTTTGGTCAGGATGTTGGGAACAACCGCAGGACATGGCTCGAAACAAAGACCACACATGTTTGTTTTTAATCTGCCCTTCACTTTGGGGCATAGAACAATGCAACAAATTTAAGGGTGAAGTCAAATTCTAAATTGAGCTTGTAAGCAGAGCGTCGACACAGAGAAAACATGCAAATTAACTACCATATCGCTTTTACGGCGACCCTCCCTCCCGCTCTCCCGCATTCCCAGAAAAGAAAAAGAAACCAAAATGAAAGTAAAATGTGTAAGCTGTAAGAAAGCCACAGAGGAGGGGGGGTCATGGACATAACATGCGATTGATCCACAGTTTCCTCTCGTGATTCATTTCATTCTGTTTGACTCAGGCCAAATGACCGTGAATGTATTGTATTTTGAGCTGTGCACTTTGCAATGCATGCTCACTTTGTCTTCAACACAGGGACAAAGTGATATGACAACACTGACAAAAGTAATGGATTACTCCACCGCGACTTCAATAACTATCCAATAATTGTCTGCTTGCAGTTAACTCGTTTTTAGTGGAAGACTACAACTTTTGACAATGCGGTCCTATCTGAGGTGATTTAGTCATTCCCGATGCAAAACAGGTGATGGATAACAAACACATCAAAGTCACACAATCACATTGCGTACCGCTGCGGTCGGGCGGAATTCAGGTACCTCCAAAATTGTCACTTTTCCGGGCGACCCAAAAACTGCATGCTTGTTTCACCAATATTACTGCGTTTTCAACCCTTTAAATTGGTCAATTATTTGTTAACCTGAAGATGCATAAGTGGGGTGACCCCTGAGCTATTTGTCGTTTGAAATTTGTATTATTTCATCTTCCATGCATTCCTCCAATAGATTGTCAGTGACATGAGCCTATTTGGATTTGTATCTAACTTTTGTAGTTTTTAAGTTATTGCAGTTTTTGTATTGGTACCACACTTTTCCATATGAAAACTGAATGACCCCAAGCACTTTCTATAACATTTCAAAAGGTGAACCCTAAACACCTTTGATTATTATTAATTGCGACTGGCGGGTACACAATAGTACATTATTTACTGCACACATCTAATACCAGCAGTCTGACCACCATGGAGGTCATTTTTACAGTAACACAACAACATCCATGTATTCTCATCACCTGATGTGTGCTGTTACAAAATATAAACTTATTTTCCACATCCATGAGGTTTGTGATGTCATTAAAGATACGAAAACATGCTCGCATGCTACAACAGCCCAACTAACCGAAATGCGTTCTTGGCGGCCATGTTGGTAGGGGCAGCGTTCCCACCGAAGGCAATGTTTTGAAATCAAGTCACTATTAGCCCATTTCTCAACCGAGGTTTACTTTTTTTGTCAATGCATACACAACATATGCAAAGAAAGCCAAACAATATTTTTTTTTATCAGTGAAAGGTTATTTCTAGTTGCACTGCTGTAACTGTATATTTTTTCTTGCTGTCCACACACATATGGAAAATGCTGATGCCTTTTGTTTTGGTGTGGGTCGGTGATAAAAAATGAAACAAGAGAAGTACAGAAAAGTAATTCCATTACTAACTCAAGTGAGTGGCGAGAGAACAAATTACAATCATTTGTGAGAAGCAGGTTGGAATATTTTGTAAAGGTGTTGAATGACATTACAGGGCACAAAGCACGTTGCAAGCCATTAAATGTGACTTTTGAAACGCTATCTTCTTGTTGGGAGAGCTATTCGGGAGACTATTAAACGTCTTAAAGTGAACGTAAAACTCATGTGTCTTCATTCAAGATTATTGAGGAATAAAACTCTTGGCATCCATCAAAGAGCAGATTTGATCAATATAGAAATCCATCATGGTGATTTTATTTCTTTAGATGAGTCATTCACTTTCCCAGGCTTTCATGTAATTTAACATGCATTACAGATATTTTTGACAAGATTAAAAATGTAATGCTTTTTTTTTTACAGTGAGACGAGTTAGCAAAAAACGGAACACCAATATTTCTCCATTAAGATAACTTTATAACTTTCATTAATTCTATGCATTGTTATGAGAATG
Organism: Hippocampus abdominalis; assembly: GCA_018466805.1. NCBI lineage: Eukaryota > Metazoa > Chordata > Actinopteri > Syngnathiformes > Syngnathidae > Hippocampus > Hippocampus abdominalis. The sequence goes on along the minus strand of CM031702.1, from coordinate 10,996,267 downwards.
AAACTGGGCTGCTGACCTTAGGACAAGGTCGCTATAACTAAAATGTGATACATTTATTTTGGTTGGAGACAGAATTTAAAGACCACCCTCTCTCTCTCTCTCTCTCTCTCTCTCTCACGCACACACACACACAAACGTGCAGAAAGAAGTCAATAATAAACGTAAATTTTTGCTCCTTAAGTGAATTACATAAATATCCCCAAAAATCATTAATCAGCTCATTTAATCAGCGGATACTTTGAACATCAAAACGGCAATAAACCCTGGTAAGAACACAAACAGGTCTTTAAGGATATTTAAGGATCACATTTTAAGGATAGATGGCGGATATAATCATGCCTCAAGTTTCTAAGAGCTTGACATCAACAAGTCATCAGAGGTTTGAGAATGTGATTAGGCTCTTTTTTCGGCTAGTGCATTACTCTAAATTTTAAGAAAGTGATTGGTTGACCCCCATGAGCCACACTGGTTTGCACATTAATCTTGTCTCTATAATCTGTCTGCTTGAAAAGGAATATCATGCTTTTGCTTCTGTTAGACTCATAACCTGCTCCCTCGGGTTTGAATTTGACTCTATTCCGAAAATGGAACAACAAAAGTATCTGAAGAATTGCCAAGTCTCATACAATGGTACCTTGATTTCTGAGTTTAATATGTTTCCTGACCTGGTTCATAACTCAAATAACTCGTATCGTAAATCACGTTTCCTTACTGAAATGCATAGAAATGCCTTTAATCTGTTCCAGCCCCTCCAAAATACACAATAATAGTCCATTCCATTACTAGGGTCGCGGGGGGTGCTGGAAATGCATAGAAATGCCTTTAATCTGTAGAGTGCACCAGCCTGCCACGCTCCATGCAAACTCCACACAGGGAGGCCGGAGCTGGGATCGAATACCTCTGCATGAAGCATAAACTGAACTAAACAAACAACATGCATAACCTTTTTTTGTTTTCAGGTTAGTTTAACCCCCAAATTAAATAAATAAAGAAATACAATAAATGAATAAATATAACTAATAGGAAAAAAAGAATGTAAAGTTTTGGCGGTTCTTCCTTGAAGAAATTTTCATTTTCTGCCACCTCCTGCATGTTCTAAAGTGCACTGGTGAAATCTAGCAGTTACACCTCAAGGCAAGGGGAAAAAAAATCAATTGGCCGCTCATATCTCAAAAAACTTGTGTGTCGGGTCGCTCTATTAGTAACGCAAATGATTAGTAAACTTGTGTCCACTGGGCTCTGACTTAACAGGAAAGCATAGTTCAAATGTTGAATTGCCATAATGCTGGACTATTTGCTCTCATCCTTGCCAAACTATTCCGTTGAGCCTGATTTGTTGGGCTCAAGAGCTTTTCAGACCCATCACAGCTCAGCGATGCTCTCAGGCTTAATTAGCGGCTATATTTACAAAGATATTCCTGCTTGATTTAATTAATGTCCCACAACTAATTATGTGCCGTATACTTGACAAACAAGTCAAGAACCAGCACCCAATCAGAGATTCCAAGTTCCCTGTGCCGGTAACCTTCATTTGTATTCTGGCTTTGATCAACTACATGTTGGGAATTTACGGCTTAAAGCATCAGCAGTGATCCTGCCAGCCACATCTTCTCTGCATGGACATGTTCCATGTGCAGTTCTATTCAAAGGCCTGCCACCCGTGGAAAAAAAAAAAATCACTTTGGACACTTTGCATGGCAATGCCGCAAATTTAAAATACTACCTTCTAGTGCAACTATCAGTCATAGGCCTTCAAAATGAGGGTCACTCCCCTTTATTGTAGCTCTGACTGGAAGTCGCTCCTTTTTTTTCCCCCTTGATTTATTCCTGACCAACAATCTCAAACGGGACTCTTAATGAGTGGCACTTTATTACTGCTGTACTTTGAAGAGTTTAAGATCCCAAAATAGCGACAAGCGTTTCGTCCACGCAGACCAGAAAGAGGAATACCTCATTACTCAATGCTTGTCTTTGATCCACTTCCCAACAGCTGAGCTTAGGAGGCTGGCACATTGTCGTTCAATGCGGTGCTATTTTAGGCTTTGTAAGGTGCTTAAACCCAGTTTTAGAGAACGCTGTGACAATGGTGAATGGCAAGAATGCATTTAAAATGTAACCTGGTCTCTCCGGTTCGGTTTGTAAGGATAAAGGAATATTTGCTCTTTTATTTCTTTGTGTGTCCTGTTTATTCATTCATTCATCCATCCATTTTCAGCACCAATCATCCATTTCAGGATCATGGGTGAGCTTGAGCGACCTGGACAAGTCGCCAGCCATTCAGAGGGAACATCAGGTCAACCAACCATTCACTCACATTCATATCTTTGGGCAAGTTAACGTGTTCAGTTAACCCCACAAGCATGTTTTGGGAATGTGGGACAAAGTCTGGAGGAAACGCAGGGAAGTAGAAGGGCAGAACATTCAAATTCCGTCCAGAAATCCTTGAACCAGATCCTCATGCTATTATTTGTTTATAAAACAGATAGAATTGACGCAGCAATTTGCCCATCTACTATAAATTGTATTTATAATTCGGTTGATGTTCAAAATTATTCACTTTGTGTCACAATACAGTCAGATACATGAACATAAATGAGGACTCTCCATTGCACTAGAAGTTACCAGCATCCTTCAGAATGATGCAAACTATCGCAATAAACCCCCCAAAAAATAAAAAACACTTTTAAAAATAGCCAATATAGAAATGTTTGATTAATATCTCCAAGAAAACTTTATACTTTCTTTTTCCACTTTGACTTAACCAAAAAGACACTTCAAAACTGTGCAGTGTGCAATTTAAGAAACATGTATAATAATAAGGTCATTACACTGTTATAAATAGCTCTATGAATTGATTTGTATTTCATTCGAATAATAGTTAAGATAATGATAAAGGTAGCCAATGAATCATGTAATTTAATTGACATTTTTTTTCTCAATCCACTTCTGAGTATTAGACTATCGTCAGAAAACATGTGTATGACTGTTATTCATGGTAGCGCTGTTACGCCACCACTTCAATTCTGGCACAACCTCAAGGATGGACCACCAGAAGATGTGGGGGGGAGAGAAGCAATTTGTCATTGATTAAGAAAATGAGGGGGTTGCGCTGACTCCGAAAATTATCATCATATTATCTATCATATTTCTTCTGCCATCTGTTTGCTTGCTCTTGACTCCTCTAATGACTGAGATTGCAGCCAAATTAGAATTCCGCGCAGCCGTCACTGCACCTCATTGAAAAGGATGTGAACTCTCCCAAAGACAAGATAGCACTCAGACCGACACTGGCAGAACAGTGTGATGTAAGCCATCTGAGCGCATTTTGTTGCACTGATGTGCAAGCCACAAGCGGCAGCTGATGAAAGAATACTATAGAGCATTTGCAGCACATATCTAAAGCACAAGGTTATTGAGCAGTACCACGCTGGGCAACCTAGATGGAGCTCCGACGTTATCAAAGCACTGCATCAAGAAGCCCTGTTGCTGGGTGTTATAAGCAGATGATCCCTCTCTCTCTCTCTCTCTCTCACACACACACACACACACACACACACACACACGGAGTCATGTCGGCTTCATCACTCTTGTTTTCATATCACTTCAATTCATCCAAACAAGTAGAAATTGAATCTCGGCTGCTGTTGAAAGCCACAACAATAAATGCATATTTCCCAAACTAAGCATTAAACTATAATGATGTGCCACTGGGAAAATAAGCCCCCAAAAAAGAAATATTTAATAATAAAAGGCGGTCTTAAATAATATGAGGGAAACTGAAAATATCACCAGCAGCAAATGAAAGCTACTCCCTTTCCGTTTCATCTACCCACAAAGATTTACTCCCTGCATGATAATGCGAGTCGTGTATTGTGATTTCAGTTCCGCTGCATGATGCTATCAGAAAATGGATCCGCCTATGGAACGTTTTCAAGAGAAAGCGATGCCAAGCTTGCAGATTATAACTAGCAAGATCCACAGCTTTAAAAAAAAAAAAAAACGTGTGCTAAACCACCCATGAGTAAAATTGCCACTGGTGCAGGGCAAAACTGAAAAGGACTACTGTGTACTCACAGGAACAAGGATGGAAGCAGATTACTAATGAATCACGAGTCAGGAAAGTGCATTTAGATTTGTGTACTGTATTGGATATATCGGATGGGTGAGGCTCTCATCAGTCAACAGTTTTTAGAATGATCCATCCATCTGTGTTTTGCTTGTCCTCATTCTGGCTGATTGGGGAGCTGGAGCCGATTGGTCTATGCAGGCCTTATTTCGATAAACAATCATTCCCACGCACGTTCACACCAATGGACAATGGAAATCCGACATAAATCCAACATACATGTTTTTAGAATATGGGATGGCATGAGAGTAGCTGTGAAGACTCACTGAAGCACTGTCGGAACATTCGCATGTGAGCCCAGAGCCTCTCGACTCACTTTTCCATTTTGCGGGCGTTCATCGTTCAATGATTATGCTTATTGCAATTGTTCGAGTTTGAGGAATGCAAATGTCTTAATAAAAATCAATGACAAGAACAAACCGAAAGCAAATGTCTGCCTCTCTTATCTTAATTGCGGTGTTTATTAATAGAAAATCTATCAGCAGACAATAATATTTCCAATTTGGGGGAATTTGGGGGTTGTCTGCGCGTTACTGAGTGGCTTTCGAGTGAAATATTCTTTTGTAGGTCAAGATTAAAATGACCGCAGCCATACAAGGAAATGTCGATGCAAGGAGACATTGAGATAGTACTGGAGCAGCTCTTGGCGTCAATATGGACACACACAAGCCCAGTAGATGACCTGGCATTAACGCACACACCGCCAAGCTTGATGACACCATGCCAAGCCGTGCATCTGTCGAGTGAGAAACATGACACATTTTTATAGCACCTTTTGCATCCGCCGCCAGTTTTCAGAGAGCATATCTTGTCCTTTTTCCGAGCTATTTTGCTTGGCATGCCGAGTAGTGACCTTGGTCTTAATAGAGTTGTAGTTTGAGCACTCGGGTAAATTCCCGTATTTCTAAATCAAAGGTACACATCAGAAATTTTAAAAAGCGCCAAACACAATAAGGGCATTTCCACCTTTAGGAGAGAATGGATGAGCAATGGATGAAGCAAGACAAATCATTTCCAACAAGGGCCAAATGAGACTTTCATAATTCATGCTGTCAGTTTTGCCATGGCTCCAATCATGTCTGCTCCTTTTGCAGTGGTAAAACCCTGAGCTTCAGACTGCCACCCTGCATCTATCAACGTAGGGAACATTGTGTCATATGCAAGTTAGTCATGAGGAAGATGCCTGCAACATGCCCTGTCTTGGCTCATTGACTAAGCTCATGTTAAAGCAAATACCCTCTCAAAAATAATTACAAGGACACACTGGCGATGCTGAAAATGTCCTTAGACAAGAGCACAACAGCGGCGAGATGGGATTTTTATTTAATAGATTCTGATACCGAGTTGGGGAACATCACATCACATTTGTTACACTTGTTTCATAGATATGCATGGCTGCACTGGACTGTACTTGCTTTGCCCATGTATTATTGAGTCTTTTTTTTTTTTCGAAAATAGTTGTGTCATTGCCTGCTCGTTTTATGTTCAAATGTCCCGCTAGAAATACACTTTTCGAATTCTATTTTTGATCATAGAAAATTTGGTGGCAGTACAGTTCTGTCGCAATTTTATTTTATTTTTTTAAAGAAAACCGAGTCATACAATGTAAGATCACATCAATTTTTGCGATGTCATTCTTTTACTTAGCTCACTAATAGCCCCTCTGGGACCGCTGATGTTCTGTTTTATGCTTGGGATTTTTAAAGTTTCTGAGTTGATTGTATTCTTGTGTGGGTGCACTGCTCATTTCTGCAAGAATTTTGTTATTCCATTCATGTGAGGCAGCCAATCAGCTCACTGTTTAACTTTGAATCGTCCTCAGTTAGGTTGTATCTAGTTTCCTGTTCTGCCCGTCAAAAATCTATGTTTTAATAACAAGAGTACTAGTTACCTAATCCTACTGCCTCTCAACATCATGAAAAACATGTAGTGACAATAATGCACATTGAATTCCATTTCACATGAGGTTTTGTAATTTTGAACAGGAATGAGGAATTTCAAATTGAATTTCCAATTCATTAGGCCTACAAAATTTTAGACTTGGGGTTCTTAGACAAGTCAACTGTAGCACAATATTTAACCAGCATTTTTTTTCTCTTAAGTTAATTACTCTATTTTGACATCTTATTCATAATTAAATGATGTGTTTTTAATTTTTAGCCAATGAGTTCACTCAAATTTATAATCAAAGATTATGCTGTTGTTTGTTATTTCTTTATTTATTTTTATTTGCAAAATTTCATTTCATGTTGCGCAAAATAAAATCATTTGGAATCAGATACCCTTTTACAGTAGACAATACATATATAAGGTATCTGGATCCATTTTATTTTCTGCAACCACTTGATGAAATAAATTTTCAGTAAATTCACCACACCATTTTTTTTCAGTGTATGTTGGCACTTGCCATTCCTTCTGCTCATTATTGTAAGGTGTCCTTGAGTGCTTTGAAAGGCGCTTATAAATAAAATGTATTATTATTATTATTATTATTATTTAGTGAAGCTGTGGTATAAACCTTAATTTGGGTGGCAGTGTCGTAAATTGATTCAACACGTATGTACACATGCAAGCGAATACGTATTTCATTATGACTACACAGTATAAGATTGCATTGCACTGACGAGTTCCCTCATCCTTAATATTCCAGACAAGACAAGCTGACACTCAGATAATAAATCTTCGACAGTGGAATGATCATTTCAAACTTCATCTTTAGCACCTCCAAGCAACTTAAAAGTGAAGATTCATTGCTGGTAACGACAATATGTGGCTTGTTTCAAGTTGAATATAACTGATGAAGCCACATATTGAAACTCGTGTCATTGGATACTATTCACTTGGGTGATATTAAGATTCACTTTAAAGAATGGATTGACAATTAAAACAAAATAAAAGATCTTATTTACTGACAGTCATTACACATTGCGGTGTCGACCAAATGCAACATTTTAATGGACTTGCTTCCTAATTCTTTCCTGTGAGTGACATCAACAATAATGTTTCCTGTTGTCTTCTCCGGACATTCACGAAGGGTCGTAAAATAATTCATTTATGCAGATTCTTAATTATCTTCCAGTGACTTAGTGAAGACTGTCTCAGTGGGGGTATTTGCTTGGATATGCTTACAGAGCACCATCACATTATCAAAATAATCATGCGCATGTCAGTAAGGAATTACGCGATTAGATCAAGTAACAGCATTCCTGGACGTCATCTCATAATTGATATACACTTGATCAGTAAAGGTCCTTTGTTGTATTTTGACAAGTACGTTGACAGAGATCAATGTAATCCCGTCACATGCACATTATGACCCCGCGACGAAACGTTACAGTCAAGGGATGCTGCTTTGAAAAGAGGTGGAAAAAAAAGGCATGAGATGGAGTTGATAATGACTCATCCTTGACAGCTTCTTGTTACAGGCAGCAGGCGAGGCAACCCAGAGTAGCATTAGTATTGGGAATTAATTGTTTTTTAATGTGCACGTCTGCACGATGCAACGGCACGAAGCTATGCACCATTACTGTGGTCAATTAGCCATTCAACATTTTACCGTTGGCCCAGTGTATGGAATTGATTAACATGTCACAAGCATTCCCTGCAGTCACCATGTCTTGAATATAAAGTGTTATGGGAGAGAAAAGAAACCCCCCCAAATATGTTCAAGTAGAGGTCATTCAGATTACAGTTCGCAATGTAAAGCCTAATCATTCCCTATGGATGCAATGAGATGCGACAGGATTCTCTTGTCACCATTTTTCGTCTTACAATCGGCCAAAGTTCGTCATTAAAATGAAAGGGGGAAAAAACGGTTAACAAATCGACGTTTCTAAACTTCTGGTACGCAGAGCATTGTTGGTGCCAAACGATCCCGAAGTGGTCTGTGAGTAATGTAATATTTTGTACTTTCTGTAGGTAGTGTGGTCTGAAAAAAAAAGAGAAATGTTGTGAACGAGTGGTCGCTCACTGTCATTTTTGTTACCAACCAAGGGTTACCCATTAAAAAATGTGAATAAAAATAACAACCAGATTGGTTGAAAGTATTGCATTCATGTGTTATTTCGGAGAGAAAGAGCTTCTAAAACTCTACAAAGCATCACCCATGTAACAGGTCCCAAAGTGGCGGGTCAGTTTTAATGCATAAACTTCCATTTACAATAAATTTCTCAATTATGCTCTTTTCTGTCCTTTAAACTCTGGTTCGTGTTTCTTGGTCCGTAAATCACTAGCTAAAGTGAAAATGAACCACACCAGTGTGAAGCGGGCCACCTCTATAAGCCGTCTATTGCTTACGGATTATTCTGAGTGTGTGTTTTGTGTGTGTCTGTGGATGTGGGTGTGTGTTGGTGGAGGGTGTCTGATGTGGAGAGGGTCTAAAAAAGCTCTAGAAGTTAATTTTTTTGGCTCCTTCCTTGATGTATTCTCTTTGTGAAACATACTTTGGCCATTCACTAGACTGAAAAAAAGCACAGTAGGACACTCGCCACAAAGAAATAGGAAGTTCTAAGAGCCCATGACGCCGACAGTTCCAGTTCCTTTGGCTGAATAGCCTCTCTGATTTATTCCGGGCAAGATCCTGTTGCTGGTGGTGTACCTGTCTGCCGTGTTTCGTAACGTGTTTAGTTCACTGACGAAAAGCAGGCAAGGAGTTGCGGTTACAGGAAGAGAATGTCTGCTATGGAACATGATACATTTCTCACATTTTCATGGTGATAACGCTTGTGTGCATGTTCTTAAATGTCTCACAGTGTCAGAATACGTCAAAGCACTTTGAGATAATAATGGCATCATCCCCAAAAAGAAAATGCTGGGGATGGATTCATTAAATCCTGACAAGATATGCTATTCATCTGCTTGTCTTGCGATATTATCCTCAACATTTCCTTGACGATAGCCACGTGCGAGTCAGACCACCCATGTTTTTTCACTGAACATGAACTCCTGCGAGGAGGCTTAATGAGCTTTCAGTGGAGAAACCTGACACATATAATTTTTGCTCTCATCAACAAAATGCAGGAGAAAAAGTCATTTTCCTGGTTCGCCTTTCTACAATCTATCTAGAATGTACTAAGACTAAAGTTCAACAAAAAGCTGCATTTTTGCTCGGAGCTCGCTTGTTAAATTTGTGGAAGAGATTGTGTTGAATGGATAAAGAAAACAAAATAATTTGGACGATCCTTTCACCTCATGGTGGCATTTAGAGGCACTGACGAATGCAGATTTTCAGCAGGTGGCATTGGAGGGTTTCTCCTCCAGCGTCGCACCTGTTGGTCATCATGTCATTAGCTCTTTTCTGTTAAAAGGGCTGCCACGCCGACCACTCTTGGTTGGATCATTGTGCTTCTGTCATGGGTTTGTGTTTGTTTGTTTGTTGTTCTTTTGCATTTTCATGATTTGTTTGTGTTACTGATTTAATTTTTCCAGTGTACCCCTGTTTGTGTTTTTGTCAATATATTTTCTTGCCCCCATGCTTTTTTTGGTCCTCCACCATTTTACACCTCATGACACAGATGTGCTCACCACTCGATCAAAAATTCAACAAAAACATTTGGGTTTTTTTTCCCAGTTGGGGAATAAGAATATTTGTTGCAGAACACAATTGCAGAGCACTTTACAATTTAATCATGACACACCAGCGGTCCGCGATACGGTGCCTGCGAGCAACAGGTAGCCTCTAATAATTACTTATCAATGTCTAAGAAGGAGTTCTCAGTTTCAAAAACACTGGTGATCCCTGGTATAATCTTTGATCCCACATTGACACAAAATGATTAAGTGATGAAATAATGATTCATCCGGTGTCAACACTACACGAAGTCTCTTTGACTGATTACGTTTATCTTATTCCACAACTAATTTGGCTGCCGTGCTGATTCCTGACTCAAGTGTTCTTATTTTTATCGGGCACTGCAGAATATCATCTAAAAGACATTAACAAGATTACAAAAGGAGGCCGGCCAAGCACCATTGAATAAACTTTCAGCGAACACCATTTGAGGCTACGGTGACCGTGTCAGATCACAAGCTGACATGAATGACGGATTGATCCCAATACAGTTGACAGTTTGAAAGATCAGTGTGCTCAGGCCTCACATTTATTGGCTGTCTGAGAGACAAAGACTATTTTCGTGTTGCAGACAGAGAAGGAGTCAATACGTAATGAGGGTCTTGGAATCAAAGACAGAACTCTGATCCATATAACGTGGCAGGACTGAGGGCAAGCAATTTCCTCTCAAAAAGGAGAAAAGGTTGTTTGCAAGCCGCAACCTTTCCTCAGTAATGGTGAACCAGAACTTTTCTTGTCAATTTACGCTCAGCCCATCTAAATCTTGCCACTACTAGACAACGACAATCGCTTTCCTTTCTCGCTATACCACCATAAGATGCATTGGTGTGGAACCTCCAAAGTTGAACGTCAGTAAAAGTGGTACAATTTGGTGTTTTTGACCAACTCATTGTTGAAAAATTTGTGTAATTTGCGTCATCCGTGAGGTTACGTGAGACATGAGTGTTGACCTCTCTGTTCCTTCTCCTTCATGTGCCTGTTGGTGGTCTTAAAAGAGTGGGTAGTTTAACTTTATTTTACTTTTTATTAAACCAGTGGCACCTATTTTTGACACCCTCCCTTTTCACTCAGCCCACATCTACCCTTTTTTTTCTTTTTTAACATGCCTTGCGGGTCGTGTCAAATGGACTTTTTAGTATATGCTACGGGCCACTGACAATTGGATGGCGGGCCGCAAATGGGCCCCAGATGGGAGTTTGGACACCACTGGTCTGGGTTCTCGTCACAATGCAACCAAGATAGCAATTCCATATAACCAATCCCTAAATTCAGCCAACAGCAATTTCCGTAATTTTGAAATATTGCTAATTTTTATAATGTGAACGTCATTTTGGTCCAGCACAAAGTAGCACGATATATGCATGTGCCTTCTGCTGTGCACGTCACTAAAGTTTTAAAACTTAGCCAAGACATATTCAAATTCTTAATAGGCTTATATAACATGAAAAATTGTTTCCACTGCAGAACATTTTATTGCTTGTTTTGGTTCCTGCCAATAAAAGAAACTACTTGATACAAAAAGGTTCTTATTGTTTTTGCCAATGTTGAATTCACAGTGCGCAATCATTAACATAAGCTCCTAATATTTTTTTTCCATCCGCCAAGGTGCTGGATCATGACAGAATCCATTAAGACACTCCTCATCAATCCAAAGAAACATTGAGCACAGAACTCAAAGCAAGTAAAACGATTTTAATTTAAAACCAGACAGAAAGAAGACAGACTCTTTTGACTCACTATAAAATATATATACAAATGCCAACCATGCAACTAATATATACGGTAAATGTGTACAGGTTCTCTGTAGCAAAATACACAGTATACGATGTGAGCAGTTTTGTATCTATTTTACTGACTGACTGTAAATATTAGGAAATTAAAATGATGACATTCTGTATTCTACAGTGCACATTTAATTCATTCACATGATGTTATATCCTTAAATACAGAATGTATAATGAGATCGTTTTTACGATTGTACTTGGTACTCGTACAATTAATTTTGACGCCGTAAAACAAATCTCATAAAGGCTGATTATGTTCATCATTATAGTTGGAGGAAGACTATGCCATATAATATTGATGCCTGATGCATCCATAAAATAAAAATACGACATATATACCTACTGGTATGATAATTAAAGTACACACATTTCCTAAAGGTATGAATTTGGGAATATGGAGGATGCAGAGCATTTTTCTCGCCCAGACACTTTCTCCGGGGCTATTTTTACTCTTTAATGTAAATGCAACATGTTGCAACCATGACTGCCAAGGCCACAGTACCAAACAGATAAGAGCTAATTCATCAACTGACTTTTTCTCGGCTTCTTTTTTTTTTTTTTAAATTGTCTCCGACAATTATGTCTTGGCAGCATTTAATTAGTGGCCTTCAATGTGGTCAAAGTACGACCTCTTTTTTTTTTTTCCAATTCAAGCTCTTCATCACAAGACTTCTTTTCTCCGACTTCCCTTGAGCTTATGACAGATGCAGACGAAGTAACGCCCGTGGGGAATATCACAAAAACTCAAATCAGCGGGAGATTTTCCTTCATTATCGTTTCCCGGCAATGCCAGTCTATGCAGTTTGGCTTCAGCTTCGCTTCCAACTTTTCATTTTCCCTACTTTTCTGTCTACTTTCTTTGTAGAGATCTGAACAAATGACACCAGCACCACCATCCCATTAAGGCAGAGGTAGAGTTCACCCTTCTGGATTAAAATGCTATTCATTTGGCTTTGGAACTGTCACAGCCCTGTCGAGAAAGTTTCCATGGCAGCCCGCCTTGAAATATTACAAGGAATCATATAAGAAGAAAGAGAAACCAAAATGTGCTGTTTGACGTCAAGTGGCAGGTTGGAGTTTTATTATTTCCTTCTCCTGTTGGTTTGCTAATTTTTTTTAGGTGGCAAATAGAAAGCAAACGTGCTGTTATTGTCAGTAACAACATGTGGTAGCCAGGACTGAAGGTCTCAGAGAACCGTCTTGGATATAAGTGCAAATACTGTAAGCCTTATCCTATTTATTGGAAACGGACAACTGAGACCATTTGTCAAGTTTACACCATCAATTTTAACATGAGCACATTGCAAAAATAGTTATCTTAAAGTGTGTATCGATGCACTGAAATAAAAACGTTCTTCGGTGCTTATCTAACACGGAGCATTTCAAAGTGACTGGACTGACAGTCAAAAAGCTTCACCTGAAAAACGTTATATTTCCTTCATTTTTTTTGGTGATTGAGGTTTCACCAGTCCATCATTGATGATAGCACAAATTTTAAATTTGCATTACCGTATTGGCCCGAATATAAAACGGCCCTGATTATAAAACGACCCCCTCTTTTTGAAGACTCAAGTTTGAAAAAAGACTTTTTGAACACCAAATAAATTTTTACACAAAAAATAATTACAGTACATCTGAAACAAATGATTATAACAATATATTTGAGAGAAAAAGCATGTTATTATGCCTCATTCAAATCTAAAGTGCAATCACATTCGGAAATGAATGGCTTCTGGTTTTTGAAATGTAAATTACATCATAACTTCTCAGCTGCCTGTTAACCTGGCCAATCTTCGACCCACTTTTCTCCAGATTGTTACAATGTTTCTCCATTTTCTGTCGCTACGTTTCTCTTCTATTATTTTCTTCTCTTTTCCTTCTTACCGCTATTTTTTATTTTTCTCCTTCGTGCTCCCGCTATTTTTATTTTTATTCTTCGTGGCAGGGGTTCACTTGGGGAGTCAAGTTCAACATTCGCTTCAATGATATCTGGCGCCATCTAGCGTCGTGAATGGGTATAATGTCTAGACCCCGAATATAAGACGAACCCCACTTTTTCAGTCTTATTTCAATGCAAAAAACACCGTCTTATATACCGTATCCAATACGGTACAAAATGATCAAAATGTTAAACCGAAAAAATGTTCAATGATGCTCAAATGCGTGAAAAAAAACCAACCATTTTTTTGTTTGTAGTTTGATTGTGTCAAAACTAAGGATGGGCATTTGACCATGTCTTAATTTAACCACTATTTTTTAGACTCTTAATGTGATGGCACAATCTTTCTGCCAGTGTTGTACTTGGAAAAAAAGAGACTACCGGTAGTTTAGTTTGATTCACTGTATTTATTTTAACAAGCATGAAGTCCATTTTGAGAAAACCCAATGCTCACCCGGTGTGTTAACAAGTAATCTTGCATTGCCTCAGCTTTGGCTTCCAATCCCAGGGATTCCTTTCAAATTAATTGAGTAATGAGGAACATCCATACCTCCTTATGAGCAATCAATACACAAAATAAGGTTATTCCCGCATGCGCAGATGATTTTCTATCTAGATTTTTATATGTGATATATATATATATTAATTTTTTTTTTTCAATCACAACCCTCTCTGCAGCTCAGACCACCAGGGTGGTGCCTTCTATCTATTCGAGAGCATCTCGGGGAAGGCGAGGGGAGGGCAAAGTGTGGCTTCAGTCAGAACAAGACCTCTTTTGTTTGCTACTTCAGTGAGCATCGCTGCGATGCTGCAGTGTCTGCTTGATTTAGCCACTGTCCAGGAAAATATCTACTCATCATTGCCAAGTGAAGCAGCAACACTGCCGCCACTTTCCCTTCCACTTCGGCTGCAGTTGAAATGTGGCACGTTGAGGATTAAAACACTGCCTGAATCGACGTGTGTGAATCGACCCACAGACTTTTAGTCCTTTCAATCCATTTAGACCGAGAGGAGTAGATATAGAGTATCCTCGATATCACTTGAAAATTTAATCTAAAGATGAGTAGAAGGGAATCGTATGCCTAGTTCCTGTTACCAAGCAACCATGCAGTCAAAAATGTGCACACATTCCTGTCCATATTCAAGGCAGGGGGCAGGGAACGTGTGTGTGTGTGTGTGTGGTGGGGCATCGTATGCGTCAAGCACTCATTTTGGATAAAGCCGGCTAAAGGCCCAAACGCTGAGAGTGCGGACAGCGAATCAAGTGTAAAAGTGGCGCTTGAAATTCTTTTAATGAGAGCTTGGTTCATTTCGAGGCATTGGAAGAAAATGCACAAGTTGATGTGACTTGAATCCAGATGCAGCTGGCCGGTTGGGTCAGCTAATGCAATTTGGGTGGAAAGAAGAAGATGGGAGGCAAACACAGGGAGTCATTTCCAATTAATTTTGCTGTATAATCCTACCGAATATAATTTGATGCTTATAGGGTTGTAATTTATTCAGCGCATATTTTATTTCCATCCAGAAATGGAGGAATTCTGGATCAGGTTACAAATTAACATTTTTGAAGCTGTTGTCATTGTAGACCGTAGTTGTCCATTCATTGATTTCACGGGTGATACCCGTGAAGTGCTTTACTCATTTTTAAGACGAATTGCATTTCTTTTCTTGTAATGTATGTAATGTATCTTTGATCAATTCAGTACTCCCGCACAAAGTTGCTGATCCTCTATCGATTCGAAAGCCCAAATTATTCACGTGAGTGTAAGGTCAAGGCTCCGCCACAGATTGCAAGTGCCTCGTTGTGAACAAAGCACACTAGGTTTTTAAGTATACCGTTACTTGTGTTTGACAGCAGGCACGTGTGGTTGTACAAAAAAAAAAAAACAAGGAGCATCCATCCATATGCAGTTTTCCACACTCGCAGCAAATAACCATCCTATGTTTATGTGCTGCTGCGGCGGGACGGACTCACATGACATGACCGCCCACCTCTATGTGGCTGGGCCCGCTGCCTGACAGATGTAAAATGCATTAGAATAATGCATGCATTCTTTTGTGTTAGATAATCTGACTGGTGCATGCTTCAAGTAACACACATTTACATTTTAGTGAATGTGATGCTTTAAAACAACTGATTTTGAAATGTGATTAAAATGTGCCCACATATATATTTATATATTTGCAGGTTTCACGTATTAAAGTCAGCCCTTGGCATTTGCGTGCATTCTTAATCAACTCAAGGTCGAGGCAATTAGAGTGCATTGCAGAAAATAAATAATCCAATTTAAAACGATATTTGTGGGTCTATCACTTTGGGGGTTTAGAATTTTTAAAATAACTGAAATAACATTACCTTTTCCTACTGTGCAGACTATAAGAGGGAAGAGCTGTTTAGGGTTACACGGCACATATCTACAACTCCCCCGGTGCCATTAATCTAAATTAATGCTCTAAAAATATGTCATAATATTGGACTTGAAATATGATAGATGTTCATTTCAGCCCATCCATAATTAAGTCTCCTTAACCAAAGAGCTTCCTCGCCCCATGAACGCATCAAAGGTGACCTTATGCTTTAGCTCAAAACAATCCACTAATGATGGGGATTGGCTCTTAAAAAGATTCGATTTATTAAACGTAGTGGAGTGCAGCATTTGAATTTGTGGAATCTGTGAGCCATATAAATGTGAGTCAATGAGTGGAAAACATGTGCAATTATCAAATCTTGCTGCAGAGACCCTTCAAGACTTGCCACGATATCAGAACAGAATTCAAATTGTGATACATGAGTCAAAAATGCTCCTATATTAGGCTTTTCTTTTCCCTTCGAGATGGAAAACGAGATGTTTTTGCATTACTAAACGCGGAACAAGCTTGCATACTAAATCAAACAGCATGCATCACCGTGACCCAAATCCTTTTGTTATTAACAACTTTTGTGTGTTCCAGATTTACATCCAATAAACGGTTGGTAGAGACTGCAGGAATATTTAGTGACAATCAACAACTTGAAAGACTTGAAATATAAGCATACTCTATGAAATCAGCTGCATATATATATATATATATATATATATATATATATATATATACCGTAATTTCTGGACTATAGACCGCACCTGATTATAAGCCGCACCACTACATTTTTAAAGGAAAAAAACATTTTGTACACACATAAGACGCACCCGTCTATAAGCCGCAGGTGCCCATATTGTTACATGAGATATTTACAAAGAAAGACGGTACACAGGCGGCCGTTAAACAAGTCTTTATATAGGCCGCTTCATTAAATAAGCCGCAGAGTTGAAAGCGTGTGACAAAAGTCGCGGCTTATAGTCCGGAAATTACGGTATATATATATATATATATCCATCCATCCATTTTCTGAACCGCTTTATCCTCACTAGGGTCGCGGGGGGTGCCGGAGCCTATCCCAGCTGTCTTCGGGCAGTAGGCGGGGGACACCCTGAATTGGTTGCCAGCCAATCGCAGGGCACACAGAGACGAACAACCATCCACGCTCACACTCATACCTAGGGACAATTTAGAGTGCCCAATCAGCCTGCCATGCATGTTTTTGGAACGTGGGAGGAAACCGGAGCACCCGGAGAAAACCCACGCAGGCCCGGGGAGAACATGCAAACTCCACACAGGGAGGCCGGAGCTGGATTTGAACCCGGTACCTCAGCACTGTGAAGCCGACGTGCTAACCACTGGACTACCGGGCCGCTATATATATATATATATATATATATAGGTAGATATTTTTTATTTTATGAGAGTAAAAATCTTCCGCTGTTGTTTGTACGAAGTATAAATATTCCTGCTCTTGCGAGCATCTGACAGAACCACTGATCCGCAAGAAGCGGATTGGAGGGAGAAAAATGGAAATGCGACCAGTCTGGATTCTCATGTCACGCGAGCGGCTAGGAACATTTTTTTTTTGACTTCACTTGCGAGTTTATTAACTGTGTTTTATCGGTTGTCTTTCTTGAGGTAAATGCCATATTGTATTGCACCTCCCCAGGTTCCATTCGCTCTATGCACTGGCTTTCCTGGTAATGAGGTGGAAGAGAGTGTCAGCCTATTGCCAGCTGGGAGGCACAGTCCACTGGTGAGTCAGTCAAAGTGTAATAGGAAAAACCAAGACATGGAGGCAGTCAGACTTGATGTCGCATGTGCTGCAGGAGGCCCTAATAATAGGATGCGTTTATGGAAATATCAAAATATAATATGCCACAGGGTGTCCTGGCAAGCATTGAGTCAGGGGGTGGGAGCATGAACAACATGTACTGCAATTTTACATCTGGCTCGCTAACCTTTTTCATGCCTTTCTTGCTCCTTCACGTCACTTCGAAGAAACATATGAACGAGACAGTGTTATGTGCACATGCACGACAGGAAGATCGTTGATATTTGCTTTGCCGACCGCATCCCGTCAATGATATACTAGGAGGAAATGCCATAAGTCTCACTGGCATGATTGGAGCCTCCGTCACTTTCTCACAAGTCATCCATCCGAGTCACAAATCACCATGTGAAATCAGACACAGGAAATAGAGATCAAGGTTTTGTCATGAACATTTACAAAGGAACGGTACGATGCAGGGAATGAAGCACAGCAACACAGGCTCTTAGCGCATGGGCGAAGCTATGCAGTGATGCCTTCCAGAATAAACACAAATATTGTGTGTAATTTTATGCCAGAGCACATTCCACAAACATGGTGGATATGCCAAGGAAGTGTTGCACTCAAAGGAGGTTATGGGGTCCCTCCCAGCAAGGACAAACTGCCCTCAATACTAGTACTGAGTCATCATTTATTAGAATGAATCTGTCACATGTACGCTGTTTTAAATGCTTTTTTTTTCGTGTTTGTATTATGGTAATTATTTAGATTGTCCATGAACCTTGATTGCTTTTTTTTTTTCAAATCCATCTTAGAATGTACATCTGCTCACCTGCCAAACATCCCATGTCCATGACGAAAACACCGTATTGTCACCATGGGATAGCAAGTAATGTATTTTTTTTCATGAACAAGAAAAAAAACAAATTCCAACTACAAATGTAATGACATCACGTCACAAAACAACAGGCAGCAAGTGGGCATACTGTGTACCGGATGCATATCAGCAGCAAATCCTCTCCGCTTGTCACAAATCGGAGTGAAAATACATTTTGTACTGATTTAAGTGCATTCTTTGCATTCTTTCGTTGTTGTGCATAGGCTCAAGAGACATACCGAGAGGTAAAAATAGACACATTAGAGTGACATGCATGATGCGGCCCACCTGGAGGGCCTGCAAAATGATGCACCTCGTTATTGACTAAGGCATGCGCATCATTTATGAGCCTGCAAACCACAATGAGCAACATCAGAAAGGAGAGGAATGGAGCATCACATCAGGAAGGTGAGAAGTATTACTTTACCTTCCTTTGACTTTATTCACATGTCAAATATTCCGGGGTAATCTCAACATGGGAAAAAAAACTCCCCACAGAAGCTCACAGAGAGTACAACCATATAATTGTATCTGTGGTTTTATTGCTTTTGATTGTACAGTGTCCTTGAGTGTTCTGAAAGGCGCTTATAAATAAAATGTATTATTATTATTATTATAATGAAGCATCAACTCTATGAAATATGAAAGTTTGCAATGATCAAGAATTGATATATTCATAGTCAATAATGACAGATGCATCGATAGATAGATAGATAGATAGATAGATGTTGTACTTTATTCATCCTGTGAGGGGAAATAAGATCATCGTGAATAACACATACACCAGGTATTTTTTTTGGGGGGGGGGGCATTTTAATAGTTACATATATGTGAGTGTGTTTTTTATTTCCCACATAGTTTCATTGTTGATAATGCTCTACTTCTGCACTGTGAGGCTGAGGCGCGAACCAGTCAACCACCGGGCCGCAAAAACAGATTCTAATAACTACTATTTATCCAGTGGTGTGCTGAGAGATTGGTGCTTGAGAAAATATACTGATTGTCCAAACTCAGAAATGACATGGCCAACTCAGTTGATACAGAGCCACTTTTTTCACAGTATTTGGAATGACATACATGACATACAATACATTTCTACTGTGATGGGGTGAAAAAGAAAAATGCAGATATTTGACGTAACAAACTCAGGCAGCTCGCGTGAATTTAATCTTGCAAAATGCATGCAATCACAGCACATCCATACACACTATGTTGATGACAGATTTGTGTGGGTGTTTACTCTGCCAAAGCCAACACATTATCTGATGGGTGGCTCTTATTTTTCCTCACTAGCCCCACATATTGAATAATTAAAAGAGAACAGCTTGCTCTCATTTGAGTCCAAAACAAGTACTTACTTGGAGAGCCCGTCGGACAGGCCTCACCCTGCCCCAGAACGTGAAGGGCCTTCAAGCCTTTGCGTATACAGACTGTGGAGGCTGCAGAGTTTAGACCCAATAGCCGTTTCACCCAAGATCTAACAAAGCTGTTGTGGTCTGAGAGGCAGAAATCACATTGCTTGTTTTAGATTTCATTTGTTTTAGATCTGTCTAGCCCGCTTCAGATGGCTTGAGTCCATTTGGGAATTCAGTCAGGCTTGGAGTTACGCACCTGAACCTTTTCTACCTCCAAGATCAATTTTCTGTTTTCACACTTAATGTCCGAAAATGCTGCCAGGCTAATAAATCAAAGCTTTTTCAGAGGATGAACTATAAAAAAAAAAGAGTGGAGGGAAAGAGAAATGATGAGGGACATTTGTAGGGCAGACACAAATAAAGCACCAGCCAAACATTCAAATATGTTCTCTGCTTGAGGACACGTGCACACACACACACACACACACACACACGCCAAAACAGTGTTCTGTGATTTCCACTGTGCGCAATGTGGCCTGGGGCCAAAAAGTGCAGCAGGCATTTGTTCACAGTTTTTTGGTTTGTATGTTTGTTTGTTTTTTTTGTTTGTGTTTTTTTTTTTATTACCACCCCCCCCCCCCCCATTCAAAGCAGCCCACAAATTAGTTCTGGCAAAATATAAACATTGTAATTTAGAATTAAATGTCATTCAGTAATACGAGATTGAGAATTCTGTTAGCACAATCTGCAGGCACAGATGGACCCCGAGTGGTACTCGAGAACATGCACTGGATAAGAAAATCACCCTTTCAGCCTGAGCCTCTTTTTTTTCTTTACTCATCAATATTTTAAAACTCTAATAAACTAAATAATAAAAGAGGTACACCTTTTATATATATGGTGGTCGAATGGTTAGCATGTCCCATTGAGGTGTAGACTTCGATTCCAGCTCTGGTCGACCTGCGCGGAGTTTGTATGTTCTCCTCGTGCCTGTGTGGGTTTTTCCTCCGGTTTCCTCCCACATTCCAAAAAACATGCATGGTAGGTTAATGAAACACTCTAAATTGTCCCGAGGTGTGAGTGTGAGCGCGAATAGTTGTTTCTCTTTGTGTGCCCCATGATTGGCTGGCAACCATTTCAGGGTGTACCCCTCCTATTACCCAAAGACAGCTGGGATAGACTCCAGCAAGCCCGCGACCCTCGTGAGGATAAGCGGATTAGAAAATGGATGGGTGGACACATCTACCGTATTTTCCGGACTATAAGTCACAGTTTTATTCATAGTTTGGCCGGGGGTGCGACTTACACTGTGGAGCGACTTATGTGTGAAATTATTAACACATGATTATGTCATTTCACATGTTATTTTCACATTAAACCACAAGAGGGCGCTCTCGGCCTGTGTTGATAACGTAAACGATGTAGAAGAGGAAGTGGCGCATCGTCTCCCTCCCGAGTTGGGGGAGTTGTTTAAAAGTGACACCGAGGATGAAGATTTCATTGGATTGAGTGATTTGGAGTGAAATTGATAGTTTGGTAAACTTGTTAGCATGTTCTTTATACTAGAGTTAGCTGAATAACTCTTTATATGTTACGTCGTTACAGACATTACCAGGCATGTCAGTCATGTAATGTTAGTATACCGTACACTTATTCAGCCTGTTGTTCTCTATTTTATTTTTATTTTAAATTGCCTTTCAAGATGACATGTATGTTTTTGGTGTTGGATTTTATCAAATAAATTTCCCCCAAAAGTGCGACTTATACTCCAGTGTGACTTATGTTTTTTCCTTCTTAACTATGCATTTTTTGGCTGGTGCGATGTATAATCCGGAGCGACGTATAATCCGAAAAATACGGTATACAAATATAAATGATGTGAGGACGAATTTCTATATTATTGATAGGGTTGATTTTTGAGGTGACACTAGCTCTTTGCACTTTTCGTTGCAGGAAGATGGCTGCACTATCCTGTCTTATGTTACTATTAATAATTCCTTGTTATGTTGTGATACGAAACAATAATTCCGATGCATAGTTGTTTATTTTTATTCATTATACATTTTGAATACATACACCTGATGTCCCATTTTAGATTTCTTGTCTGGTTATTGGCAGGTGCATGACTGCTGTCAGGTACTGTCTGTCACCGTTGCACTTTGAACAGTTTGCCTGCTAAAAATGTCTATGTATAGGCTTAATATATTGTATCATCATGTATTTTAATCTATTAAGCACCTTTAAACATTTGGTGAAAGCAGCAAGAGATCAGATTATAGCCATTTTGTCACTTTTTGTAAAATGTATAAATGAGCAATAGAAACAACTGAACATCTTTCTTCATGGTGTGTATATTGCATGTTTTTTTTTCAACTATTCAATTTGTGTTTGGGTTTGTTTAAAAAGAAAAAAAAAGTCATTTCAATATTCTGTACACGTGCTGTTCTATGTATCTCATATACTGTTTGCATTTTTGTATCCCAGCAAGCATATTCTGTAAAGCAGTGATGTGTGTACATTCTTCACAACACACACGCAGACGTACGAACACGCACACTTTCACAGATGTGGACAGTAGTTCTCATTAACACCTCCTGTTCACTTTTGATGCCGTGTCAGCAACATGTATCACATTTATTATCACCTAAAAAAAAAAGACACACACAGTACCAATCACCAATCTGTATGATTTGCAATTTTTAAAAAGCGCACAACACACTCGGGGGCAAGGGGCTTTAAATGCAAATGAGGGGTGAAATCCCCCTCGTGGAGTTAACAGACTTGGATGCTATCCCACATGCTCTGACAGGCATTGATGTTAAAATGAACAATGACCTTTTAGATGTTGCACATGTTCCTGACGTACAAGTGGAAGTGAATGGAAAACAAAAACCATAAAAAGCCAAAGTTGCCTCTGTCGACACCTTAAAAAAAACAATGGCTATGTAAATTCTTTATTTTCCCCCCACAATTCAATAGTGTTTACATTCCCTGTGCCAAGTGGCAAAGCAATCTCTCACTGTCTCTTCAAATCTACTTGTTTCACCTCCTTGCTCGGAATTGTCACCTCCGATGAGAGAAGAAAACTGCTATTATTGCACTTCAGTAACTGTTGAGACAACTTCGCAACAGCCAAGCGTTGGACACCGCTGAGATGATGCTTCGCTAAGATGGCTATGAGGAACAAAGAACATAGATGAGGATCTCATTGCTGTGCAGCGTCAAGCACCTGATAAATAACAATGGCAGATCACTGCGTAGGAGTGCTGCAAGGTGCAGACATTCTCGTAAAGAAGAGGAGAGAAAAGCAGTTCGCGTAACAAGTGCTGTGCAATATCTCATGACAAGTAATCGTATAAAAACTTTGATTTTATAATAAACCGCTCTCTCGTTTGAGTTAATTGAGAAATGTTCACTCGGGATAAATTTAGTGTAGCAACAAAAGAAAAATCAACGAGAATAGTGACACGGTCGACATTGGAGTCACTCAGTAATTATGGGTTCTTTGGCTCAAAAAAAACAAAACAATACAATTATGGACGAAACACTGATGGAAGTGAGTTTTCGTTCTATCATGGAATCCATTTTGTATCAGCATCTGATGATGCGCAAATACCGGTAAATACATTTTTGAACCCCCAAATCACAGTTTTGCACATAGAGCAGCTGAAAATGATCACTTTCTCTAAATCTTTGATATTGAATTTGGAGATTTTTTTATTTATTTATTTTATTTTTTTGCCATGACTGTGTTGATCATAAACTGCCACAGTAGCTTTGTGCCACTTCACTGCACAAACCAAAGGACCATTTTGGAGCAAAGCTGGGATGAGCCATTGCTGCTGTCAAAATTCAATTAAAAGGCCCTACTGGCACACAAATGCTTTCTGTTATTATTAAAAATAATTTTGGCTGCATTGTACTGTGCATAATAGTCTTTCGATCAGAGGTCGCCAACATGGTTCAACAGGATGCCCGCAGCTGAATCTCCTGCAGAAGACTTTTTCCCAGCACACACGTGCGTGAATACTATGAAAGCCTTTGCATTGCACTGAACATATTGTAGCTTTTAAAACAAGTACATTTAAGCAATGTCATTTAAGCTCTACATGCTGCGTCTTCATGAAGGGTAAGCGGAAACCAAAAGCACATATGAGGAATTAGGCACCATTTACAACTCCATTGTATTCAGACGGTGAGTATAAAAGACACTGCAGCTGTGTGTCACGTGACCCCTTTCATAGACCCAAAGAGACTAAATCAAAGGTTCTGAAAAGTTACTCGGCATATTTCAATTGCCTAATAATGTCGTCTTTGCAAACAAAGGTGCCTTCATCAAATCAAAGACTCAACTTGTTACTGAAATGAAAACAGATTTGCACATGGAAGCCATAACTGATTCAGCACACATTTATAATGACAGACAGAAGAGCGCAAATCTTAGAGAATAATATGAAAATGATCACACAGCGAAGACATTGTCAAAGCCAGTCAGATTCAAACTTTTTAAAAGTCCTACTGAAAGCACCTATGAAGTTTCAAAAATCAGTATCTAAGGAGTAATAGAAATATCATAACATCGCCCATTAGCGAGATCAACTTTGATTGTTGGCTTCGAATACACGACAGCATACTGACTCACGTATGACAAAATTGTCTGTGAAAATTTCAACAAAGGGAAATGTTAACATGAACTCTCAATGTCATTCAAGAAGCCATTCACATTTCCCATTAGTGCAAAAGTTCATTTATAACAATTACAATGTGTGAGCTTATTCTAAATACTGTATTGTGTATCTTCATAAAATAATCCCAGAATGTCTCAAAACAAGTTGAATCAGTCTTTAAAGGTTCTCTTATATTAGTAAGGGAAGCCGTGATGTTTTAGAAGAATCATCTTATAAAGTACATAAAATGCAAAGACATAAGCTTGAGAATTGCTGTCCTTGAATTGATTCTCTGATGTCACGTGTCACTGCTACGTCCCTCTAAATTCCAATTGCGTTTCTGGAGTTGTAAAGTGCATGAGTGTTTTCATTTGTGATGTCGCTGGATTAAAAACGTCACTTGGCAATGCCCAACTGGGGGCTTTTACTTGAGAGGAAGTTTTTGGAAGCTGCAACAAGCCGTAGTGGCACAATATTGATTCGCCCAATCCAAAAGCAGCTCCTCTGAGCCTCCTGATTTATTTGTCCCGTTTTGCGATGAATGTGGTATTTGGGGAGTCCTCCACTTTACGAAAGTGCAGCAGAGAGCATTGAACCGTTTCATTTGTCTGATTTGGACCCTGCAACAGATTTTACTTAACGAGTGTTTTGACACACATGGATCCGTCCATCAGAGATCAAGGAGAGTCTGGTGTAATTAAATATTGTTTTGCTGCAACAACGACCACATTGCAGTTTTGTGATATATATATATATATATAATACGAATGAAGTGGAGATGACCATGTTTAATTTAGGTTTCAGCACAAAATATACGTCTGAAATTGCAATATGTTGAAACAGAGACACCAGTGAACGAAAAATTTGCAAAAGGCTTTCAAATATGATAAACTGTTCATGGTAAGAGTGAAAAGCAGAATCATTCGAAAAGGACTTTGAAAGACAAGCACCTAACCTTGGGATGCGAGATTTCATCGAACTATACATGCCCACTCGGATCTTCACAGAGGTCATCATCCCAGTTAAACCCGTAAAACAGATGGACTCTTTTTCAGACAATCGTACAATATCCAGTCAGCTGAAAACCAGATTGTTCATCAGATCCAATTTCCGCACCGACTGTCCACTCAGCTTTAATACGAGTGATCGATTGCAAATTGGCCATTGAGGCATTTTTAAGCCACCATCTCTATTGGTTACTGCAGTCATGTCTCAGCAGTGTGTAGGCATGTTCAGTGAAGCAGCATGCTGCAGGCTAGCTGGGGATAGATGCTAAATTGTCTCTTTGCACACAATCGCTGTATGTAATTATGGTGCAGAACTCTGACAAATGAGTTTAAAGTATGCCGCAATATCGGCAGTTTAGAATGCGCCAAATGTGACAGGGGTGTTTGAGATTGATTTTTAGTGATGGAGAGACTGAAAACGGATTTCAAGAGGCAGACTGCGACACACTCATTCCACGTCTGACTGGTTTTAGTCGAGTCAGGCTCTGAATACCGTCTCTTCAACGCAATCACCAATAAAGCTCCCTTGTGTCCAACCAAACTATCGGATTCAATCAACTACATTCTGCAGCCTTGCATATACGTTATTGCCTTTCAGTTTGGTTTTCTTTTTACAGTTACTACAGTGACTTCCAGATTCTAATGCCATCAAAACCGGAGAAGACATTGGTCTTTGGTGAGATGTTATAAGGCAACAGTTGGGCAAATGTACGGGTTGTATGGAAGTATACAAGTTAATTGCTACTTTATAGTCTTATCAATTTCCATTAACATAATTATTTTGTTGCATTGTGCATATGAGGGCCTACCTCACATGCGCAGTACAACAAAATGGTGAATATGATCTTCAGACACTTGACAAACGTCCTGTTTAACAGCAATATCGACCTCTACTTTGTAGAAGTTTCAAAATAAAATGGAACTCAAATAACGATTCTAAGTCACATTTTAACATCAACTCACCCAAGCATAAAAAAACAGAGCTAACCTCTGTTAAACAATGAAATGTGCACTCACCATTAACTTTAATGGCGCATTGACGAAAATGGGCGGGAGGGATGAAGCAAGTTGCCTCCCATAAAGATAAACACAGACATACATCCTGTTCTTCTTTTATCATTATTGTTGACTTATAGTAGCTTTAGCCATATTCAGTCACGGCAAAGACGTGTGTACCACTTTTATTGGTACCATTACATCTTCGATGTTCAACTGGAAGCTAGCTCCATTTATGGTTCTATGGTCATCATCACACTCCTGTTTGTGCAGAACAGTTTGAACATTGTTGTACTATTATTTACGTGTCTGTTTTTATTTATTTTTAAAAATATAACATTTTAGTTTGTTACGGGACCTATGAATGCTTTCTCTGCAAAGTAACCCTTCTCCCTCCTTTGAAAGGAGCTGAATAAGCACAAAGTCCACACAAGCATATGGCCAGTTAGCGCAAGCAAATGTCGTCTGTCTCAGTCAGTGATGACTGACATATGGTGATGACAAAGCATCGTCAGCATTCGTCGTCATCCTTCAAAGAAATCTGGGTAAAGATGACTGAAGCAGAAAAACAAAAGAGGGAGAAACGTGACGGGTTTACATAACTGCTTCTATGCATATTCGCTCATACTGAAAAAACAAAACAAAAACAAACAACCACGAAAAAACCAAGACCAAACAAGGGGGAATTATAATGTACGGAAAAGAACAATTTGCATTACGTTGACCATGTCCAGTTCCTCACTGTATATAAAAAATAAAAATATAAAAAATACATATAGCATCAACATCCATGCAAGATGAATAAAACCCTTAATGATATACGTAGCATATTAAAATATGATACAAAATACTACATACGAAAATATTACAGAAGGTTATAGATTATATTGATATGTGGGTACCATTTATTTCCAACACATTTTGAATTATGGATTTGAGTGTTTTAAATTCTACTGGCTAATAAAGGGATGTTTTTCAATCATGAAAGGAAGGGCTTGTGTAAAGTACAATTTGAGTTCAAATATTTTATTTCTTTCATCTTCATTTGCCTCTGTAGCTGTTTTCATTTCTGGTTGTGAGCACCAAGAGAAAAAAGTAGCGTAAATAATGAATGGCATGCACAAAAGTACACACACACACACACAGACACACAAAGGTCAAAAGTTTACATCAAGACAACTTCTGAAATAGTGCCTGGTAAATGTTTTAGCACTCAACTGAAATTTTTGATTCGGCTCTGGTTTCACTCTGAGAATTCTTTTAACCCAATTAGTGACTTGATTAAAATTCACTAATGTCAATTAGCTGAAATTCCCGTAGACTTTGTCTTTAATGAGAAAAACATGCAACATGGGAGCACTGTTGAGTGCATAAAAACCCATCACTCCTGACTTTTTTAATGAGACTAACAAATACCATGACAACTCATGCAGAAAATGTGTTACTCAGTAATTGGAAAGTATAGTAGAAGGTAAACTATAATAAGACAACTCCAGTTTTTGAAAATAAGCAAGTTCAGTATCAGAAAAAGAAAGAAAGCCCATATGGTGGATTTGTGCCAGGATGTAGCCTATTGCAGGTAAATAAAGAAAAAAAGTACAGTGTGATTTTTGAAAGAGACGCAATGTTCAATCAGATGGTTCTGACGTGATCCTTGTTGATAAGTTAGTCAGGTTTTGGGAATCAATGCTTCCACTGTCTGCTCTCCCTCCACTTTCCACACCAAAACAAAGAAAACATTTCAAACAGAAGTTGGCAGAAGAGTACTGTGCACTAGGCCTTTGTAGCTTACATTCACCATCCACAACTGACATCAGGAAATAATGTAAAGTGAAGTTAACAGCTAATAAGAATAAGAACACTTTTATTCGTCTCACAATGGAGAAATTCCCAATTTACAGCAGCAAAGTTATGAAAGGAAGAAAGTAGAAGAACAAAAAAGTGGAGGAGCTGTTGTAAAGGCAGCCACTCTCGTGGCACCATCCTGAAGTCATAATAACAATACAGCACAACACATAAGACACAGTCATTCAATCTTTACCACTTTTCTGCATACTCTTTGTTGTTTGAAGCAGTAATAGATGAACAAGGAGAGGTCCTTTCACCAGTGGCTCAGGGACAGCATGCTGAAAATGTGCACACGTCTGCTACAAGCTAAGTTTTGAAAGCAAACAAGAAGCTGTAGTTTCCATTGACGAAAAAATTGATTGGCTCACATCTCCTGTCCTATGTAAATCCGCTTCAATTCCAAGCCGCGACTCCCAGTCCCACATACGCATAATGCATGCTGTACAAATCATCTGAGTGTCACCTGCCAGTCGATGCAACACAGTTGTTTCCCCTAAATCTGAATAACGTTCTATTCCCTCTTGCCATCATTAAAAATACTAAATCAATAGGCCTGTACAAATGTTGCAAACTGGTGCATGTAGTTGCCTGGATAGCGAGCCGGCTACACTTGGTAGTGCAATACTGTAGTTGCTATCTAGGCCTCATGGTAGTAGCGTCAGTTTGCATTTGGTTTGGCAGGATTGCTAGAAGTGTGGGCGTGGACAGCTCACCAGGGTGTCCCCCGCCTATTTTCCAGCACCCCCGCGACCCTAGTGAGGATAAAGCGGTTCGGAAAATATATAATAGGTAAATTCTATACCTTGGCAGAGAAAGCTATGAATTTAGTATAGGGTTTATTAGGGATTAATCTATCCTATCCTATTAAAAAAAGAAAACAATATAATGTGGAAACTCGAGCTATGAATGACCCGTTTTAAAAAAAAATGGCGTCTTCTAAGTCAGTCTCAAGCAATATTTTTGTGTGTTTTTTCTGGCTATTCCAAATACATGCCTGTGAGTTTCACTGACTGTTAAATTGTCCATCGATGTGAATGTGACTGCATGAATGTTATTTGTCTATTTGTGCCATGTGTTTGGCTGGTTACCATTCCAGGTAATGATCCGCACCTTGCTCAAATCCAATTGGAATAGTCACCAACAATGAATGGATGGCTCGACAACCATTGCATAAATGATTCTGTGTGTGTACAAAAAAAAAACAACACTGAATCTAAAACACTGGCTGCCTTTCTGCATGTTAATGGAGCGTTGCCAAAAGGCCATTGTATATGTTGAGGTTTTCCTTAGAAACAACACATACATGAAGGCAGCATCTACATATTACGGCCATCCATAATGTTAAGACACTTGCCATCACGACTGAAGAGGTGCCAGTGAGCGTGGTTGCAGAAGCCCCTTGAGAAAGGATTGGATTTCTCCTCCACTTCCCCACATAGTCTTTGAGTGACAGACTCATTTTCCAGGGTTTGTGGGTGGATATTTATGCAAATTCCTCTTTACTGTGGGTAGAAATAGCCATCCAGTGACAGGCCAAAACCAACTGGGTTGAAATGAAGGAGCATGCAACTAATAGGCTGAAAGCAGTACACCCTTTGCATTAACATCTACAAGCACCAGAGGAGAGAAAAATAACATATCATTCCACTTAAGCAAATAAGGTATGAATATGATTTTTTTTCTTCTTTAAAAAGAAATTTGACAACAAATCCTCATGACATCCAACAGTGTTAATCCACATGAAGAACTTTGCTCTGCCTCCTTGCAGAAGTGCAAGGCAAAGCTGTAAGATGCTCTCGTGAAGATTATGAATGTGTGAAGCCCATTCGAAAGGAGTTTGCATTGCAGCAATTCATTTCTTGCATTACAATTGCTGAATTGTTGATTTGGTGCTGTTGCTCTGCCGCCTACCTGAAGATACCAAACCTTCATTTTGCTCTTTATTTCTTCCCGCGGACTGGATTTGAAACAAGTTCAATCTGTTCCCTCTATTGTGGTGGAGCAGTCTGCAGCGATATTTTCTTTCAGTGAATTATGCACATGATGGAAAATAAACAAATTCAATTTGTATAATAACAGGATAAGACGGCCGTCTTCATTTACAGAGACTCATTACTTTTGTTTGTATTCATATGGAAGCCTTTTTGAAGTCCGAGGAAGCAACGGCGGCTTCCTTTGATTCATGAAGTCCACTTTAACTCATAAATTGCAAAATAGAGCCCGAACACTGTGATGTCGGAGCAAGATGTGCAATTACAAATGGAAATGTGGCATTATGGCTTTGTGGCCATGGAACACTGCAGAAGAAAACAAGGTCTTTTGAGTGATCTTCAGCCAGCAGCATTTGTCTGTTTTTCGCAGAGATTTTCTTGTCCATTAGTCACTACGCAAATGATTTTGCTTTAATGTAACACGGCTTCATGAAATACATCGCAGCCATTGACAAAGATGATGACAGTCGATCCCCACCCCACACATGCAAGGTACAGGGAATGGGCCGGCACGTGAATCGTAAAAATCCACATATAATTGATGGACATTCAAATGCGTTGGGAGGGGGGGGGGGGGGGGAATCCATACCCAGAAATTGGTAAATAAAACCAAAAAAAAAAGGCACGGATAAACATGCATGACAGGTAGTCAACAAATACTGGCATAAAATGCCATATTGCGTGCACCGCGGTTCATATTTTTAAGTGCGTGCCACATCATACATCATTGCGATACTGTAGTTCCTCTCACTCACATGCCCAGTTTCTTCGACAGTTGTTGTCTCTGTGAGCATATCGGCGTGTAGCAGCTTCTTGGGTAATTTACAAGTTTCCGTGCAAATACATTTCAGTTGAACTCCTTGACGCCGATTGTGGCAAATTCGCATCAGACTCCTTTTGCTCCAAAAGCAGTCAAAATGAGTGAATGTATCCCTCCACCCAAGGTGTAAAACAAGGATATTGTATGTTGATACAACGATTTACCATAGGTATTTTTTTTTCACCCACAAAAAACATTTTCAAAACAATTAGCCTCGGTTACCCTGACCTAAAAGGCAACGGATACAAATAAGGGGTAATATTGTATAAAGGACATACCAGGCCAGCATTTGCAAACATTATCTCTGTGTCATATGTGTGAGTTTAGGATTTAACGTATGTCAGTAATGCATTATTATGAGTTATAGTAAATGTATGCTTGGCGGGTAAGCACTGTGGTGACTCAAATGGAACTAATCGACAGCAACACCATTTGGACCAACAACATCGTCTCAACCCAAAATGGCACCTCCTGGAGCTGTCTTTTAAAAGTGTAGTTGAAAAACAATCCACTGATTCATTTGTCTTTATTACTTGACAGCACAAGTACTAATATGAACAGTAAGACCATCAGAACAATATGAGGAACCTTCATCATGATCAGAAGACTGCAACTGTTCAGCCACTGGTCTAGTATACAATTGTTGACGGTTGACCTTTAATCAGTTGAAAACGCTTCAAACTAAAAAACTGTCCAAAATGGTACATTAGAATGCGTTTTCAGGTGCTCGTGGAAGGAGTCTTAAAGTCATAAGCGGTCCTCTCGAGGACATCATGTGTGGCTGCTCCATCTTATTGACCTCATTATTTGAGACTTTAGTCTGATTCTTCATGTAATATGACATTATATTTGGCCATGTGACTGCTGAGACTCATAAATTATATGAATAATGGAAAGACAAGTTGCACAGTCCTTTCCATGAAAGCAGATTAGCCAATGGCTGATGTGCTTCATATATTTCTCCATCCCCGAAGGAAAATAAATACTTGCATCAAGGGATGTCGCTACACCAGGGCGAGGGGTGTTTTTTTGTTGTTGTTTTTTTAGAGGTGTGGGGGGGGGGGGGGGTTATTTTGATTGTTATCTTCTCAGCCCCCCTGTGTATCAGTCAAGCCCTCTGATTTTAGCCCTGGGAGGGAAAAACATCCTGGCGCCATCCCAGTTTACATCAAAAATCCGAAAATCAGTCTTTTCGCAAAATAATGGTGAAATTGAGAACTGTTCTACATTTCGGGCAAATAGCTGCGCTGTTATTTTAAAATAAAGCATTTCAGTTGCAACTGTTTTGCTGTTCATGTGCATTTGGCTGTCTTGAGTTCTAATCCATCCATCCATGATTTAAACAGCTTTTCCTGATGAGGGTCGTGGGCGTGCTGGGGCCTATCCCAGCTGTCTTTGGGCAGACGGCGCGGTACACCCTGAACTGGTTGCCAGCCAACTGCAGGGAACGCATAGACGAGCAACCATTCGCGCTCACACCTTAGGACATTTTCGAGTGTTCCATTAACCTGCCATGCATGTTTGTGGTTTGTGGGAAGAAACCGAAAGACCCGGAGAAAACCCACACAGGCACGGGAAGAACATGCAAAATCTACACAGAAGGGCCGGAGCCAGAATCAAACCCAGCACCTGTGCACTGTGAGGCGGAAGCGCTAACCAGTCGATCACTGTCCCGCCGAGTTTTTCCAGTGTAGTATACTTCCTTCAAGCTGTCTTAAACGGTGTTGACACTTTGACCACCATCTTGTTGGCAGTTGCGCTATGACAACACTGCTCTTTCATTTGCTCAGAGACAGTTGGCAGCACACAGTCTGATAGCAGGTAGTTATCACTCTGACTCCCAGTCGGGGCGCCGCTGAAAAACATCCTCCGGTCTGAGACCACAAATCCATCTCAAAATTTGAACAACAGTTTGCACAGCTGATCGCCATCCACCAGTCCGATTGCATCATCGAAAAAGCAATGGGAAGCAATGGGAATATGAACAACGCAATACCATGCCATTGAATAAACTTATTTTTTGTTGTTTCAACAGCCTGTTTTCTTTTTTTTTACTTCTGTCATCCAATTTTGCATTGCTAAAGGTACAATAGGATCATTCAACATTACTCAAATAACCACACAAATGTAAATATGTTCTAGACGTAAATAGCATCAATATAATCTCCCAGAGTGACTGTTCAGCGCAGGTATTACCTACAATAATACACAGTAGTTAGCCCTTCTATTAGTTACACTTGCTAATACCAGAGCTGTGGTTCAAATATTTTCCATCCATCCAATATCTGAATCGCTTTATCCTCATGAGGGTCGTGGGCATGCTGCAGCCTATCTCCGCTGTCTTTGGACGGCAGGCGTATACACCGTGAACCGGTTGTGAACTGTGTGTGTGGTGTGTGTGCATAAGGTTGGTATAAGTGTCGATTTTATTTCAAGAAACCATGACTTTGGATGGTATGATAAACAATGACTTCTCTGCCATGTTGTTTGTATGCGATGGTGTGAGAGCAATGATACTGATTGCTATTGACCTTAAGAATTGAATGTTCTTACATCCATTATGTATTTTTTATACATGTAGTTAAGAGAAAGAATTTGTAGCAGAGTCAGAAGGGGCCATGGAATGAATGTGAAAAGGGTGGAAAAACCACAATGATCAAAACTTTCCCATTTTTATTGCTGCAGTTGTACAAAGTCGTTTGCATTGATCTAGAGCTGCACTGCATCACACTAAGAGGTGTTTACAACTCTTCACTGAATAAAAGTGAGAAACTGCTTTTGAATATGCCCGGAGCTTCTGTATGTCTACCTAACGTTGTGGGTCATGATTGTCCAATTATTGCACAAAAAAAGATGTCATGCGCTGTCACATTGGTTTTCACGGAGCTACGGTCAATTGGACTTACTTAAGCTGTCCGTGACTTTCACTAACAACTTTCTTTCCATCTCAGCAGAATGGACTGCAAAGGTTGAGACGAAGGAACACTGAGGTCACAGCTATAAAAGCCGGGTACAAAACGCACTATGAAGGCATACCATGGGAAATGTTATTATCGTTGGGTGGAATTTTTTGAAAGCAATTGTAACAGAAAGCAATTCATTCTATATCTTACATAGGGTAGACCGAATGGATTCAGGGCTGTCTAGCTGAAGCCTCTCCTTCACTGAATTGGAACTAAAATGGCCTCCAAGTGTACGGAACAATGGGGGTGAGAATAATGCAGTGTGACTACTGAGTGACTTGACTGAGATCCAAAGTGAATAAAAGGCCGCTTTATGTGAGGCAGCGGGGCTGAGCTGCGGCGGCACTCATGACTGCGGCGGGTGACGGCGCACCGGAGAGCCTTGCGCCACGTTTCGTTCCCCGATAAAATCTCGGTGCCATCTTCTGTGTGGTCGCAAAGCAGAATGTTCAAATGAAGTAAATGCAAGTGTACAACCAGAAATCTGCACAGTATCACATTTAGAAATGCAGAGCTGTTCCTCTGGAATGCTTATTTCGCTATCATTCCAGCCAAACAAGGCTATGAAATTCAACATGAATTTACTGTCATGTTTTAGGTACATTGCATGTTAACTTTAGGGGCCATGACATTCTTCCTCAAGAGGGAAAGAGGATTAGGACTCATATTTGTATTTGTAACCTAATTCTTGTACTAATACAGGATTTGGAGGCCTCCTTTGTAGACTCATTAATTATTCATTTGAATATCTTTCGTACTTTTGAGACCCAATTCTTGGGAGCCTCATGAGTTTTCAAGCAAATGAAACACCTGGTCATCTTTTTCATCACGCAGGGGCAACATGCAAACTCTACGCAAGGGGCTGAACCACGATTTCAACCCATAACCTCTCCACTGAAAGGCAGTCCCTTGTGCTGCAGTCGATATAAATGAGTTTAAACAACGCAACATACAATTTGACAAAAATAGTATTCTTCCTGAATATTTATTTTACTTTCAACCACTCGAGATGTTCAGTGGCATCAGCGCTATACATACACATATAGTTCTTCTTTTTTTCTTTGTATTTTTGCCCCCTATGAACAATAAAAGCGGTACTGTGCTATGACCAAAATATATACAGTACATATGTCTATGTATATAAAACATGAATTGGAATATTTCATATCACACAATTTTAATGCTTTGTCTTTGTATAAAGATGATACTGTAATATGCAAAAATCTACAAAAATTTTAGAAATTGTAACACAAGGATTATTAAAGACACCATCTCACATGGAGCTCTTAATCTTTAGTTAAACACATTCCATTTCCTTTAAAAAATCTCAAGCAAAATCTAATTGGATGAAACTCGGACAGTCAAGGCCAATGTGATACATCACAAGCACAACATGACTACTTGAAGCTTCATTAACAGTCTCATTGGACAACAAACAAGAATACACTTCCCAGCCCAAAGCAATGAGACATATCGACCCCGATCCTCCAATGACAGCAAAACAACGCAAATAATGAGACAACCGACCATTGCCAAGGGGAAAAAAGAGTCGGTAGAGATCAACCAAATGAGGGGGTACCTCCTGAAGCCGGGAGCAGGTTGTGAAAGATATCACTGTGTTCAAAGGGAATTAAAGGATTTTAAGCTTTTATCCTGTACATGAATAGTAAACACCAGCATCCGCAAAGCATGTGTCAGGAGTGCTTGTTTTCTTGAGAATTTAGTGGGATTCTGTGCAAAAAGGACTGCCATGTGTTATTAGAAAAAATGTGGGGTAAATTTTCAGTTGTGTGCAATCAGCTCCATTGTCGGCAAAAAACAATGCTTTAGGGTACAATTGCCTACAAAATGGCTGGAAGAAAATGAAAATGTCGGTTTGCTCCCCACTGTTTAGATCAAAAGTCACACTTCTCTAAAAGCACGCTGGGCATGACATCACGATGCTAACAAACACACACATTAGTTCACCTATGGGCAGGGAGGAGTCATCATGCTGTTGCGTGTGTTGCGGGCAGACAGAACACACATAGCCATGCACACACACACATACACACACGGGAGATGGGAGAGAATTAAATCACAGCGTCAGTACCGCACTAGGCCACCCGATTTGACAACTTTAGTGCATGAAACAGTGACAGCCACAAAAATAAAGCAGCATAAATGAGTCAGTAGCCCTGTTTAGAGTTCCCATTGTGTTGGTTTGCTTTTCAAAGTGGCACAGCATCAACGAGTGAGGTTTGTCTTTTATCTGTCTGATCACCTCAAATATGTACAAGCTTTAACCTTGAAAGCGATCTACACGCTGTGTATACATGTGCAACACGAGTGGGGCCAATGCCGCAGCCTGTGTGACATGGACAACCTCCAGGCCGCCTTTTGCTAGGTTCAAACGGACTCCTCCGTAACAGGAAGTTGAGAAGATCAAAGACGAGCGATTGTATTAAATACAGCCCTTGTTGACTATTTGTAATGCTTTATTCGTCATCAGGAACACCCACTCTGCCACTATGACGCCAGTAGGGGATACTGTGCTCTTTTAAAACCCAGTGTGTTGATCTCCCCCGTTATCCAGATGAAAACGGATTTATTCAAACCTCCCATCAACGAACACTATAAATAGATGCTAGTGGAAAATCTTCATTGGGGTGGGGGTGGCGTTTGGGGGGGATAAGCTTTGCTCTTAAGCTGATATTAACATGCTGAAAAATGTCAAATGTTATTCTGGAAAAGAGAATTCCCTCTGCATCGTTGTCATTGTGAATTGATCAGAGGGTCAGCTAAATGATAATTGGTAAAGCGATAGTTCTACTTATCTGAAGAAGAGGTGTGTAATTGCTGTTTAACTTTTTTTTGGGGGGGGACTGAGGATTCACTGTAGGTGTGAAGTATTGACTTTTAAGCAACAGGTCAACAAGCTCACCAAAGTGAACTTTGTAGTAAGTACGAGTTTTTCGTGATACAAGCTGTGGTTGGGGTGGGGTTTTTTTGTTTTTGTTTTCCTTGACTTGCGAGCAATGACTTGAGTTATGAGACAGCTGCAAGCTCTCTACACCTTCAGTGAAGATGGATTATTTAACTCTTCGGGCGCCGTTGACGTGACATGCCATCAACAGGACTCCTAATGAGGAATGCCGTGGATGTTAATTGCCATTATTTATGTTTTGTTTTTTGTTTTTTTAGTGGGCAGAGAAAAGTCTTGGCCAACTGTGGTTTGATAATCAAGCCATGAAAAGTAAACACACATAAAAACAACAACATTAAATCACTAATTTTGGCGAGCAGCTGGCAGCGTTGGTTCTATTTTGGATCCATCCATCCATTTTCCGAACCGCTTGATCCTCACTAGGGTCGCGGGGGGTGCTGGAGCCTAAAAGTACTGAAAGCCAATTACTCAAAACAGAGTCGAGCCTGCCATGCATGGAATGTGGGAGGAAACCGGAGCACCCGGAGAAAACCCACGCAAGCCCGGGGAGAACATGCAAACGCCACACAGGGAGGCCGGAGCATCGAACCTGGTACCTCTGCACTGTGAAGCCGACGTGCTAACCACTGGACTTCTATTTTGGATGAGATCACCATGTGTCACAACAATGTGGAAGCTCCTGAAACAGAGCGGACCCTTGGAAATGAAACCATTACACACAACTTGAGTGAGTGTTTGTCATGTTAAGTCTACTACAAAAGAGTGTCATCAAAGAAAGAAAAGATGAATGAGATGATTAATACTGTATTTAAAAGTAGGAACAATGATGTAATACATGTATATTTACACACGCACACACACAATTAAATACTACTATTACTAAAACAATGTGCGACTAGTTTGTAAATGTCAAATGTGAAACTGTTACATTTGTGATTCACTGCAAATACTGTGCAATATTTTGCCATCCAAAGCACAACATGAGTGCGTTCGGTGAGCTAAACCTTTTACTGCTCATTATTTAAAAAATGCTGTAATGTAGAAACAAACATTTGGGGGATGAAAGACGAGAGTAATCTTGGTAGTTTCCGTGTGAGCCTTGAAAGATCAGTCAGAATACTTGAAATTGTGTGGCACTCAAGAGGTTCTCCTTTTGAAAATGGCTGGCAATGAACGAGTTGAGGTGGAACCTCTTCGTGGAACACTAATAAATAGATTTACAAGCACATTCTCTGAACATATATCTCTTGGGTCCATAAACTTTGCTTCTGACATCTACACGGAACACTCCCTTGTGCTGTCTCTCACGCAGCCTAAATGTCATTTGCTCAGTGCATCACACATTTCAGCTATATTGTTTTTTCGACAAATTAGCCCGCCTTATTGCTCCCAAGTGAGTGAAATGAAAAATTGTGCTGTCAAGAAACCCTGGAAAGTGTGTACAGGGTCTGCTGAGTTCTCGCTGGTTAGGTAAGCTTTCCTGCTGCCAAAGCCATGCAGGGGAGATGTGGTTTAAGAGTGACATAGGGACATGACATTTAAAAGTATAACACATGGAAGTACTACAGTGTACGTCTGACTTGGAATAATTACACTTCATACAACCTGTTCCTTTTTATAATTTTTTTTTTCATGATGTTTTCCATTTACATTTTCCACTAGTGTTCTATTTGTCTGTGCTCCCAAAAAATGGAGCTGGGCAGTGTTTATTTTTTTGGGTGGGCGTGCTATGATAGATTAAAGCGTTTTCCACTCTTGTTAACGGGGAAAGTCGATTTGAGTTTCAACTGAACTGAGTAAATATATGTATTCTCAAAAGTGAAGGCACCACCGTGTGTGTGTGTGTGTGTGTGTGTGTGTGTGTGTGTGTGTGTGTGTGTGTGTGTGTGTGTGTGTGTGTATGCGTGTGCATATATATATATATATATATATGGTACCAAAATTACTGCTCAGCACGGCTCTCAAAGGCAGTGACAGAGTACCCAAACGGTGGAGCTAGACACAGAGCTCTCTGTTGATTGGTCAGAGGCATTATGCACATCATCAGCATTTGGCCTTAGGATTTATGCTTTCAAAATATTGAGGTCAACCAAACAGAATTGTACCACCTGGTGGAAATGTGTCTTAAAGTAGAGACTAGAGTGATCCAAGGTTGTCATAGCAATGACAGGGACACTAGCCTTCTTATTACAAGCCGATGCGCAAACTAAATGATGTTGAAGTGTGCAGCAGCAGCAGCCACCCAGCAACTCAAACTATGGCAAAAAAAAGCAGATTCTTCTTTCCATTGTGATCTCCAGGGAGTGATTACTGCAGCCATTACTTCATTCCCACAAGGGAATACCGATGTTCCATAACGTTTGCTCCCTCGTTATTTCCCCCACAAATCAAAAGGTTCATTGATGACTTTGGTGATGAAGGCCACTGCTTTGTGAATCATCGTCAAATGTCTCACGCAACACTACCTGTTCAACGCCAATCAGCTATGTGTCAAAGCGGCCCTCGTAATGAAGCTCCGCGGTCTATCACGACCTTATCAGAAGCATTTGCTGTTAAAAGCCAATGTTATAACATGTTGCATTGCTCTATGGCAGCACGACGGTAAAACCACGTCAACCTTTACACTCGAATCATTTTCATTCTACTCCAGACCATGAATTACTGTTGAAGCTAAACAGCATTGTGTGTCCACCCAATTAATGATGCGAATGGCCTAAAACCCGAACTTTGACAAGAAAATATACCCCTCCTCACCATGCACCCACAAAGGTGCAAAGACACCTCAGGGCAAAGACATTCAGTTGTATTGGAATCCAATGTGTTTGTTTTGATTGTTTTTGTTGGATTGTTTTAATAAGAAGTACAATTGAACTAGCATTTTACATTCGAAAACTCAAAACACTGAACTTAAATTTAGGGCTCTATTTTCCTAGACACGCATCTGCGCAGTAGTGCAAATGCCAAATCCTCTTTTTTATTTTTTTGTATCAGCCCAAGGCTCATTGTGCGTGTTTGCCAATTTGGCAGACTGGTCTCCGCCAAACTGGGCGGCCCAGCGCAGCAGAAGGACTATCTTGAAAATGCACTTGGCCGGGTTACAATTTGGCAGCAGAAAGTTGATCTAAATCTCATGCCTGCTCAGACCACGTCCTAGCACCAGCACAGGATAGACAGCTGATCGAACGCGAACTGTTTCATTCATAAACATGTGAACAGTGGCCATCAAAACCTATGAATAATTGCATCATATTTTTTTAAAATCCACCCCCCTGAGCATCACAGCTATGCTGCATGGACAGAACAATTGGGGAAGGGGAGACGCTCAACAAGAATAAAAGCTTTGCTTGGCCATGATTCAAGTCAATTGTGACCACTCAAACAGCGGCATAGCCCTCCCTCTTGCAGAACCGCCAGCTTGCACATGCCTCCGAAATGACCAACATTGGGTTTAACCCGCCTCCGCGTAGAGTTACGCCATGCATCGCCCAGAATTTATCCCAGTCACATAAATAAAGTCCTCCGTCTCAACCGTAATTTGCTTGCATCTTTACTTTTTACCTTCTTACTTGGGTATCACACTAGTGTAAAAGAAATTAACCACTAAAATGTGATCCACTCCGCTGTAAGTTTAAAAACAATTGACGAGTCTTCACTGTTCAGGCCATTGCTCTATCAACAGCACTTGTTGAAGCATTTGCCAAAAAAAAAAAAAAAAAAAAGCTAAGTATGTCGCTGAATAGTTTGACGCTCATTGAATTCTGGGGAAGAAAGCAAACATGATATGCTAGCATCATGTTTGACGTCTTGTGTGATGGTCTTCCATCTTTTTTTTTTTGTTTGTTTTGATACAGGATTGTGAAAAATCCAATTACGCACAGACAAAATGAATCATTTGATAGCTGACAACTGAAACGTTTCAGGAACAAATTCTTCCCCCGCATTTTTGGCTATTCAACTCCAGAGGCTCCACTGTAATATTTTAACACCCAACTCCAAACTTAGTTGTCCAATTAGTGGGGCAGCAACCATCTAATTAAAGCTCTACTCTATGTGTGCTCTTTGTTTCATGGGCCATCACGCTTGAGACATGCAGTAGGGAAAGGGCAGAAGAAGGGAGTGATCGGCGTGCACATTAAATGATCTACGAATAAACAGTGCTCCATTACTGTGCGAGCACAGACGGAAGACACAGCGGCATACTCACCTTCTTTCGGAGGCCGCTTCACTTCGGAACTCAGATTGCAGACCTGGCCTGCGTGCAGCTGGGGCGACAAGCAGCCCTCCGTTTGGGCGTTGAGCGGTAAAACCACATTGTTGAGCATGAGCATGCTCTCAGATTCTCCGTCTCCTAAATGCTGGGGACACGTGCATTTTGTGTAGACGATGCCGCACGTTTCCACCGTGCCCTTCTCTAATTTCAGGCAGTTTTCCAGCCATGTACAAAGCACTTGACACCCAAACTGGCTGGGGCTGGCCTTATTCAACACCAGGAACTCCACAATGGACTTCTCCTCTTCTTCAAGCTTCTGTGGTGTCAATCCGTTTGAATCAGAGGGGAAAACTCTCCGCAGCTGAACA
Organism: Hippocampus abdominalis; assembly: GCA_018466805.1. Taxonomy (NCBI): domain Eukaryota; kingdom Metazoa; phylum Chordata; class Actinopteri; order Syngnathiformes; family Syngnathidae; genus Hippocampus; species Hippocampus abdominalis. Next base: position 10,954,689 of record CM031702.1, on the reverse strand, counting down.
AAATTTTTGTCGTAGAGCAAAAATACATAAATATTCTTGGAATCACACAGGTACACTATTGACTCGTTCACCTTGAGCAAGGCATTAATCTTTTCGTGAGAGTAGTGATCAAACTGATAGGCGAGGAGAGAATACTCAGAGCAGCTCAGGTCTTGTTTGTATAGCTTCAGGTAGATGCTGTATTTGGTCGGGTCTGGGTTCTCCAGTGTCCACGTACAGTTTGTGTAGTTCTTAGGGAACATTTCAGTCACAGAGTAGGATCCATAGATGACCCCCTTGACCAGAGTGGAACACCAATAATCTTGGGCACCAGTTAATCCAAACATAACCAGAAGATAGGTGGAAAATATATAAATCAACAGGTTTCGAACAGCCTTCATCCTATGTCATTTGGCCTGCAAGGAAAGATGAGGAGAATTACACAGTGAGCAATACGGATGATCGATGAAGTCACGGGATTCATGTGTTTCCCCATCATGAAAATGGCAAGACAAAATCCACCACATCAATCGCAGGTGCATCTCTTTTGCACCCTGTCTTGTCATGCTTCACTACTGTACTTTGTGCAAACATTGCCACCTTGTGGTTACTCTGGACTTTATTCATTTTTTTTCTACCACGCGTGTGTATGTTTGTGTGTTGGGGTGACATGGTTAAGACATTTAGACGTTGCTAACTGGGTCGTGCTGTGAAAGAAAAGAAATGGGATCATCCTCAAGCTTTTTTGTTTTCAGTTTAAAGTTGTTTGCCATCGAAAGGCTCCGTCACTCCAACGCGTGCATCCGTGTGTGTGCGTGTGTGTTTTTAAGCAGGTTGCCTCATTTAAGGCATCAACACAAATTACTTGCATGAACATTTCATGCCAAGAAAGCAAATTTGCCGAATAAAAATGTTCCTCTCGGAGGTCTTTTTGTGTTGTTTGTGTGTGCTTGTGTGTGAGAGTTTGACTGAGAGTGCGCGCGCGACGCGCACGGGGCGTGTGGACGAGAAGTGGATGCTATGTGTGTGTGTGCGCGTGTGTGTGTCCGTGTGTGTGATGGGACAGGGGGGGTGCAACGCCATGTCCTGATTGCTTTAATCCTGCAGGCAATGCAGCTGCGAGCGGGTTCGTGCGCGCGCGTGGGTGCGCGTGCTCGACCATGCGACTGTGGAAGTGGAGGCGATGAACTCGCTTGGTTTACACACTCTCTCACACACACAGTCACACACGCAAACACACACGTACGCACACACACACACGAACAATTTGACCGGAATGGAATGGTGTCGTGCCCCCCTCCCCCATACCCCATTTATTTGTCGTGCAATGGGTTGCAGGGTGTGAGCTCTAAATCCACGCGAATCCACATCCTTTTGCAAGATTCATGTGGAGGGGCGTCAAGGGGGAATCAGTATTCCGGGCGAAAAGGAGAAATGGGTCGTCAAGAGAGACACGCTCGGTTTTATTGCCGAGGCTTCTAAAAAGCAATCATCTCTCTGGAAGCAATGTGAATGGAGACACGGTGCCACTTTAAAGCGGGGTTTGCCCCTTAAGAGACAGATCATCGCTTTAAATAAACATATCTGTTCATCTGCGTGCCTTCGTGAGAAGGGCTACGCAGCGCGCGCGCACACACACATTCGTCAAGATTATTTCCAATGCAAAAACTTTAACTGACACCAGCCACGCATATTCATGCAGATTATAATAATGGAAGATCTTACCTTACACCGCGAAAGCTATGGCTATTTTCCCAACATACTTGACAACATCCTTTATAAATCAAGTCTGTAGCCCTCGAGTGAATCCATACTCCGACACGCGCACACACACACACTCGCACGCACACACACGCACACAAGTCCGGCGCAACAAGATGCTTCAGTGGGTGGGAAAAAAAAAAAGAATCAAATCAAATAAAATGCATTACACTCCGCTTTCCCCGCTCGTATCCACGGTCCTCCTCCTCATCATCCGCATGGGCTTTCCCATCCAAACTCAAATAGAACCAAGCGACAGTCACAGAATTTCAGAGACTAAGAGGAAGAAAAAAAAAGAGCATTTTCTTTTACAATAACATCACGGGTTTATTTGGCATTTCTATTCCATTTCCAAGCAAATCGTCAAGCGGCATCCTCTCGTCACGTCGAGAAAAGAGAGAGGAGAGAAAAGATCCGTCTAGAGTGGGTGGATGGGAGATGTTTTAGGGGGCCAGTCAGGACGCAAAAAGACGCTTTGCTGGCTGCTTGCAGAGCTCCAGGAGCGGGCTGCAATAACACGTCACACTCTCAGCACCATACACACGTACGTTCACTTCTTACTGCGTCTGGCACCAGCTCCCACTTTCTTCTCTGCCCTCCTCCGAGTCCTCCTCATCCCCCACCTCCGTTTTCGCCCCCCCCCCCCCCCCCCGACCCCCCTCACACACACACACACACACACTTAATTCCAATCAAAAGGGGTTCCCCCCTGTACCGGACCCTTCTCACTTATGCTCAGCCAACGTTTGCAGCATGCGGCATCCTTCAAAGATGGAATATTGCGAGGGCTTTTTGTTTGATTTTTGTATGTACAGTATACTCGTGTGGATAAGATTAACTGTGATTACCAAAATAAAATCTGCAGCCTCTGTCACTGGGACCTGAAAGCTTGCTGGTGTCGTTGGACTGTTTTATCCCTTCGGAAGATCTTTGGGTTCCCATTGATTTTTCTTATGCATCCGCTCTGGGACAAACTATACAGACTACATACGCTGGATTTAATTATTTAGACAGAGAAAGGGTTTGCATTACTTTTATTTTGAACCTTGTTGTGTTGAACACAGGAATTGATGTCAGCATGGGCCAAATGGCGTTTCCATTGTTAATTTTTTATTTTTTTTGTCCTAAGTTTGATGAAACAGCAATTTCTCAAGTTCCCCACCAGGTAGAGCAACAACTCTTCCATTAACTTGCATGTTACATTCGTGAGGACATGTGTGTGATCGTACACAGTTAGATAAATTGTGGTTGTCAATGACCATAAATGTGTAGTCATTTCATTTCATTGCCATCACAATCTTGCAAATTTTTCTCAGGGCTTTCCATGGTTCCAGTCACAATCCATCCTGATTTCCTGCCACTTTTATGGCCGCAGTTCAAAAGCGTTCTTTTGAGTCACATCTTGCCAAGCTTGCTGGAGGAATAACAACACAATGCATTGTAAAGATTGCCAGGTCTGCTGAAGTATAATATGAAGATGATGACACTGGCACGTTTACATTGAGGGGCAAGTGAGGCAATGCCCCACTAGATCCAGCAGATGGCACCTGGGCGGGGTGGAAAAACCGATGACATGAAGAGTAACAATTCAATTGCGAAACAGGAGAGCACAGACCTCCATCAAATCACAATCGATGTAATTATATTGCCTGAGCGATTTCAATGTAGCGTCACGATACTGTACAAAGATATTATTGTTTTTTGTCTTTTCGCACACTCGTTAGCGGGTCATTTTGCTGTTAATAGAGAGTGAGGTGAGAAAACAGATGTTGGAGGAGTAAACAACGGAACTGTATCGTTTGCACGGCGGGGTTGCGGCGATGGCGTTGGCGGGGGAACGATTCCACTGTGAACAAACTGCGAAAAGAGAAACAAAATTCTTGTATCTGAATTTAATGGGTCAATACAGGGCATATTTGCCATCTTTCCATAATGTCTTATGAATATCATTTGAGTAGTTTTACTCTTAGGAAACCTCCATATTGACCTACGTATCCGAATGTGACTATTTTTTTAGAATCATGTATTGAGTGTGTGTCAATATATGTTGTTGCCGACTGTGCCTTTTTGCTGTAGGCTACGTAGCGGCAGCTCTACCTGAAGTTGTAAAAGAAAGAGCATTGTGAGCGTGACCGGTGACTCCTTTCACCTCGTGACAAGTGAGCATGCAAATTTGTGCCAAAAAGTTTTTTGAGGTTGGAGCTGAGCTAAAAACAGCCACATTTTAATCACGTAAACTGGTTTGTGCATCATGTTCAATCTTCACATGGCTTACTCTGTCTCTCTATTCTTAGACATAATATGTGTATCGGCGCACTAGCCCGTGGGAACAAATAAAATAGTTACTTGACAACACTTGAACTCTCTCTTTCATTCCAAAATCAACAGTCAGCTAAATCCACGATAAGAGGCTCGCGCAGCATCAAAAAGGTGTGCGACGGCTTTCACTGCCTATTGCTGTAATTCACGGGGAGAATAGTGGTTTAATGGACAGGAGATGGGGGAGTTCGAGTCACGTGAAACGCTTGCTGTCCACAATTATTTCCATTTGTACAGGAGGCAGAAGCGCTTATTGTCTCCATTGCTGGGTCCTTTTAACCAGGTGCACATGCAGCACCGGTGCCGTCTTTGTGGGTCTACAGTCTTCATACATATAAAAACCATGAATGAATGAGAAATTATTGGGCATGACCCTCACACTTGTTGGAGCAGTTCATTTGCATACATTTGGAAACATTTGCATATCTACAAAGGAAGGTATGAAATAAGGCTTTTGAAGACCGAAACAATCGTTACTCATTACAATTTGGTTTTAGTTTGGGAGGGTGCGTAAGCTGCTCTAATCATTTTTGCTGTGCACAGTTAACTCTCATTAGCCTGGCATGCTTTTTCCCGCTATGGTTGAATGTCTTCCATCAGAACAGATGCTGCATGAAGGGGCGATTTGTTTATATATTTTCAATGAAGTTTCACTGTAAAATGTTCTCCAAAAAGACACCTGGTCCGTCCTCCTGTGACAATCTGTCTGAGCTAATTTCAAATTTTACTTTATGTATGGTTTAAATTTTATAAGTCAAGTGGATTCAAACTGTCATGAAATGAGTTGAACTGCTGTCATTTGAGACCTCAAGTCGGTGAGGATTAAAGGATGAACTGTGACTGTTACTCATATTCATTGTGTGGCTAAAAAAATTGATACTTAAACTTGTCTCTCCAGCTAAGAAAAGGTTTCATGTTTGCTGGAGTTAAGATTGTCACCTGTCACCATGGGTACCGGGTTGAAGACCATTCATGAGCAACATCCCCGCACTCACGATTGTGGGGTCCTTGAGCAGGACCTGCAACTGCTCCTTGGGCTCAATAGTGGTCCCCTGCTCCTCTGTGTGCCACTAACAGTGCGAGTTTGTTGTGTGATGGGTCAAATGCAGAGGTCAAATTTCAATTACTGTATGTGCGTAAAGATGATTTAGTTCTGTTTTATCCATCCATCAATCCATCCATCCATTCATCCATTTTCAACATCGCTTATCTTGAAGAGGGTCGCGTGTAATTATTTGCTGTAGCCTATCGCAGCTGACTTCGGGCGAAAGGCAGGCTACACCCTGAACTGGTTGCAGGGCACATATAGGGGCATACGACCATTCACACCCACATCCACAGCCGTTGTCTGCTCCAAAACAATTTGCTAAATTATTGTAATCATATTTTTAAGTTGGGGGACAATACAAGGAACAATTAGTTCTGAAAATGTGTATTTCTTTATTGTGAAATGAGGGAAAGACAGTTTCCATAACAGTAAAGCTTCTAATATTTAAACTTAAAATGTTATCGTAGTTTGTTGCCCTTTGAAATGTTGAGTTCACTCAACTTTTTTATTGACGGTGTATACATTTCTGCAGATTAAAAAAACAAATCACTTACACAAATCACAATAAAAAATCCCTATGTTGATTTTGTTCCAGCATTTTTGCAGTCATCACAAAAGATAAATAACATTCAGGAAAACAAATCTCTTTTCGGAGAGGCAAGTCACCTCCAAACAAGGACATTGTGAGAGCTTAATGCTGTCTTTTTTTTTAAATGACATTCAACGAAAAAGCTGTGGTTAAAGTACAGTACATAATGAAGTTCATGAAAAAACATTTTATAAAAGCATCTGCAGATGGGAGTGGTTTTCAGAACAATGGCATGCTTTCCAAACTTTATTCCCTTTGTGAATGAATCAAAAACATGCTGAAAATATTAAAACAAAACAATTACAATCATTTGAAGTTTTGAACTCCAAAGTCTCAAAGGGCTTCACAAGCCCACAATTGAGGAAAATATTGACCGCATCCGCTTTACAATTAATGTTATTGCAATCCATAAAATACAAATTTAAAAAGTGCAAGGAGGCAATTCGGCAATTCATATCAACGAGAAAACAATGAAGAGTGTCTTTTCCTATGACAGAAAAAACAACAAAAACGAGCATCTCTAAACCAAATTAGTCGCTGCCTCTCTGAAGTTAAATTGGAGAAATAAATAAATAAATAAATAAATACTGTACATATAAAGAGAAGGAGAGATTAGAGCAGTTGAGCCAGCAGTAGCACAGAGGTCAATGTCTCTCATGGTAGAATCGCCAAAACTTCTCATCTAATAGCAGTCGTCGTCTCTGTCATATTATTCCGTCAAGTCAAGGTTCCGTTGGAGCTTTCTGAATTATTCATGACCCCGTATAAAGAACAGCCCCATTATCACTCGCTCCTGTTTGTACGTGTGCGACCATGCTTGCACAATTGTGCTCACCTGCTGCGCACATGTATCGTAGATACGTTCAGCAAACAGATAAACAAGGTCTGTTTGATGCAAAGACCGTTTTATTGCATTCTTCACACAAAGGCATATATCGTCGCAAAACCATCCACTACTACTCTTGCTAGTATGGCGGTTTGAAGAATATATGAAGCTTCACTCTCATGGAAAAATGATGAGCCTACTCTTTTCCAGCTTGTAACATTTATGCACATACACACATTCAATTATATAGGCTACATTCTCCAGATACCAGCCAAGTGTATTCAGGTTTTTAGCACCAGGTAGTCCATATGTTGCGTACATCTGTGGCTGTGCGCGGTGATTATGGCCTCGTCTCTGTTGGAATCTCAGGTGGGTGACTTATTGTTAAATGTGAAGCGTGCGTTCCTGGGGAAAGAAAAAAAAGGCCTTCCTGAACGGTTGGATTTATTTTTGTACACAGTGCCATTGTGGAAGACATTACTTCTTGCTGTGTTTGTCTTTACGTAAGTTCCACTTGCATCCATAAATGTCAGCTCAGGATTAATTATTTTCTTGTGTTAGTTGCATTGCTCCTTATTGCATCATGTCTTTTACCGCAATTTCTCGATAAGTAACGTGCACTTGTACATTACGCTGCCTGCTTTCCGAAGCTGAGCCATTACAGTATTTGCTCCTCACCTGAGCCCTGAGTAACTGTGATGTCATTTTCAGTCGACAGCAAGTGGCAAAATGGCCGCCACCCGATATGGACAAAAATGGGTGGATTTTCCGGCTATAACTCATTTTCGCACAATATTAATCAGAATATTCATTCATTCATTCATTCATCTTCCGAACCGCTTGATCCTCACTAGGGTCGCAGGGGGTGCTGGAGCCTATCCCGGGCAGTAGGCGGGGGACACCCTGAATCGGTTGCCAGCCAATCGCAGGGCACACAGAGACGAACAACCATCCACGCCCACACTCACACCTAGGGACAATTCAGAGTGGTCAATCAGCCTGCCATGCATGTTTTTGGAATGTGGGAGGAAACCGGAGCACCCGGAGAAAACCAGAATATTCATTCATATTAGAATGCAAGGAGGGAACATCATAGCAAAGCTAGGGGGACATAATACAGTCAAACCTCGGTTTTCGTTCATAATCCGTTCCAGAAGGCTGTTCAAAAACCGAAATTGTTTGAAAACCGAAACCACGCTCTTTTCAAAATAAAAATGTTTACTGAACACGTCTGCTCACAATGGAAAGCAACACAAGGAAGCGCCACTTCCTCGTCCTACCCGAGGAAGCGTCACTTCCTTGTGTAAGGAAGACGAGAGGAGTCAAATGGTGCATTCAAGTGCGCTCGGTTTGTTCGAGAACCGAAATTTGTTCATCATCCGAGGCATAAAAAACTAAAACTTTTTGGTCGAAAACCGAATTGGTTGAGAACCGAGACGTTCGAAAACCGAGGTTTGACTGTACTTATAGTTATGTGCAATAATTTTAAGATCCATGGAATAACATATATTGAATTATATGGTCAAATAAGTAAAAGACGAGGTGAAGGCATGTGGCTCGAACATTTACCTCACCGTCAATAAACTTCTGAGTTTTACTCTTGACTCAAGCCTTTCTACGTGTAGTCTAAGTTGCCCATAAGTGTCAACTAAAGTGTTAATGGTTGTTGATGTATATGTGGCCTGTGACCAGCCCAAGGTGTCCTGAGCCTCTTCCCTAAAGTCTGCTGGAAGAGGCTAAAGCTCAAATGTGACCCTGAAAAATATAAGCTGTATAAAATGGGTGGGTGGAGAACGGAGCAGGCACTTAAAGAATCTTGCGTGGGTGACCGTGAAGGATTTGGGTACAGCAGTGATCCCTCCAAAAAATGGTGAACGCAATTTTGCATTTGAAAGAGTCTTCAAATTGGAATAATTATCTGATCCAGCCATCCTTCAAATGCAGCCTCTGAAAGATGCAGATGCTAAATTGGGACAGAAGAAAACATAGTTGAATGAAATCAATATTTTTTGGGGATGACAAGACCCAGAATATTTTTGTTTGTTTTGTTTTTACTCTGACAACAAAGCTAGTCCTTGGTTAGTCACTAAATAATGCCACGCAGTGATGATTAAGTGTCATACAGCACATTAATGGCTTTTCGGATATATTTTATCTACAAGTGTCCATGCAGACGTGGTAAATAGTGAAATTTATTATGACAATGTCATTCTCTTGCAGTTGTTGTTTTTTAAGCGACTGTATGCGTAAAAAAACGTGATGGGTTGCCAGCACTTTACAGGAACAATTTCTAAATGCCTGAGGACATTACTGTTTCCAAATAATATCCTACAAAACATGGCCAATTTAAATTTAGGTCAAATGTTGAATCAGTTTTCTGTAACAATCTTAATTAACAGCCAGTCTTTCTAAAACGGGTTTGATTGACGTTTGTTAGCAGAACAGCCATCCTATAGATTGTAGGCTACCTGCTCAGTAAAATCTAAGGTCACTGGTGTTTTGCTTTCCAGTGTAAAATTTTTGAGGGTGTCTAGAATTGGAGCTGTGAATTTCCACTTAATACAATATCTGTTGGACACATTCAGCACGCTCACTGAACATTCGCATTATGGATTCATGCTTATGTTAATGCTCTTTTTTCCTTTTGCTGTGCGTCAATATCAGGCTTGGTGACCTATGTGGTTCAATGCAATCATTACATAAATGATGTTTCAGTCTATTAAATGAAAATCAGTACGCTTTCCTTTCAAGGACTGTTTTGACATTTCCCCATTACATTTCAATTAAAACGGTAGCAGACATCGCAGGGTGTTGCGGTTGATATTAGGTTAAGCACTCTGGGCAGTTCTTGCACTTTGTCTCGTATGGTAATCAGAAAAACCTCAAGTGTGTGCAAAGGGAAATGCATGTTAAATGTATAAGAAAATCAATGTTTGTCACCGGAGAAAACCCACACAGGCATGGGGAGAACATGCAAACTCCACACAGGAGGGCAGCAGCCAGAATCAAACCCTGCATGTCTGTGAGGCGGACGTGCTAACCAGTCAACCAATGGGTCACCACGTATTGTTTATTCCAGTAATCTCTCGCTATAACGCAGTTCAACTTTAACGTATATTATGTTCTGCATCCCGATTGGCTATGGGACTGTAGACTAAGGTCAAAATTTCCGCGCCTCATCGCTGTACAGCTTGCCAAATTTTCTCCATGACAAAACCCACAATATGTTGACGAAACATTCTGTACAATATTTTAAAAAACTGCCACTTGCCACTTGTTTGTAAGAAAATGTTTATGTCTCGGATGACGAACAAATTTCGGTTCTCGAACAAACTGAGCTCACTTGAATGCACCGTTTGACTCCTCTCGCCTTCCTTACACCGAGGAAGTGACGCTTCCTCGGGTAGACGAGGAAGTGACGCTTCCTCGTGTTGCTTTCCATTGTTAGCAGACGTGTTCAGTAAACATTTTGATTTTAAAAAGAGCATGGTTTCGGTTTTTGAACAATTTTGGTTTTCGAACAGCCTTCTGGAACGGATTATGGACGAAAACCGATGTTTGACTGTATATATATATATATATATATATATATATATATATATAATGCTTGTGACTGAAAAAAGGTTTCATCTTTGGTTTTATTCAAACAGTATTGTATATGTATCATTCATTCATTTTTTCATTTTCGCGGGGGTGCTTATAGTCTTCGGGCAGTAGGCGGGGGCTGAATTGGTTGCCAGCCAATGAACAACCATCCACGACCTAGGGAAATTTAGGTGCCCAACGAGCCTTCATGTGGGAGAACATGCAAACTCCACACAGGGAGGCCGGAGCTGGGATCGAACCCGGTAACTCTGCACTGTGAAACCGACGTGCTAACCACTGGGCTACCGGGCCGCCCATTGTATATGTAATAATTGCAAAAAATAAAGATGACTACTTCACGTATTTCACTTATCAGGGTGCTTTTTGGAACGTAACCCCCCGATAAACGAGGGATTACGTCCAAAAAGGGGATACTTCTTATTTGTATTAATTATTATTATTTTTCATGTACTGTATATCATATTGAAACATGGCAAAAGACATTTGTGAGATTACACATGTTTTCAGTCAAATTGCTTTATCGGATAACTTTGTTGCAACAAGATACCAGCAAGCTTTAGTCGTCATATCATCTTGGTATGATTGATCTTTCAGGAAAAAAATATGTAAGCATAAGTGTGTGACCTAAACTGTGTCAGTCTCTGCTTTGCATTCCACTCACATTTATATTTGCCTTTTTCCATGCCTGGTGGAGTACGGAATTTTGAAACAAGGTGGGTTTTTTTCCACCCCTCGCGGTGTTCCTGTTCTTTTGTGTGTGTGTGTGTGTGTGTGTGTGTTTTCAGAGACAATGCTGCTCTGCATGAATCCCTGGGGCCTTTATCCGTTCCTTTTGAATGTGGTTCCAACTAGCAGGTCTAAGACTCCCACAAACCCACCTCTCTGGCTTTGCAAATTTTGCATGAGCTACTGCCTCCACACGAGATTGACAAGCTCTCTTGACTTGAAATGTTCACGCTCCTTAGTGGCAAAGCAAGTGCCCCTGAAACTAGATTGAGCCTTTTCTAAACTAGAAAAAAAAAGCATGAATAAAAGGCACTATTTGACACCATCAGGCGTGCTGACATCCCACCGAATAGGTTTTTCCAGTCCATTTGCAGAAAATGTTACAACTGATACTGCAAGTTTTTGCTACCTCCTTGGTGCAAAGAAACATCACTAAATGAAATACAGATTTGAGTAGAACAAAACAAAATTGCTTTATATCTTGGGAAAGCTGAAGCTGAAGCCAAAATGAAAACATCTTTCCAGCCCTTCCAACATAAAAACAGTGATAATGCATCAAATCACAAAAACAGTCCCTGACCTCTCCAAAGTGCAGGAAGTGGTGCAACGTCCATGCTTTTGGAACGTTCTGATATGTTTGAAAACTGTACTGGCATCAGGGTGCTCACCTTTTGAAGTATTACTGGAACATGTATGAAGAGAATCAAAAAAAAAAAAACGCGCTGTGGTTAAAAATCTGTTTATGTATGTATGTATGTAATGTATTGTAAGCAAGTTGTACCTCCTGAATCGGTTTCCATACATCCTGAACTCGTTTCCAGTTAATTGCAGGACACATACGGACAAACTACAATTCATACTCAGATTTACACCAAGGCAATTTTGAATGTTTGATAACTGTCTGTGCCTTATGTGTTGTGTTATATTATTTTGTTATTATGTTATTATGACTTCAAGATGGCGCCGCAAGAGTGGTTGCCTTTACAGCAGCTCCTATACTTTTTGTTCTACTTTCTTCCTTTCATAACTTTGCCGCTGTAAATTGGGAATTTCTCCATTGTGAGACGAATAAAGGTTTTTTTCTTATTATTATTCTTATTCTTATTGATTAGCAAAGCGTGTATTTGGAATGAGGAAGGCAAGAGTACGTACTTAAGAAATACTACACAAGCACAAGATCGCCAGAGCCAAGATTCAAAACCTCAACCTATGAACTGTGAGGCAGACATGATTACCACTTGGCTAATGTGCTGCCTGCTTCTGATACCAGACTTTAAAAAAAAAAAAAAAAACTACACTTCCATCTGCCATTCAACTGATACAGTGTGTAGGTTTTTCAATTAGCAGAATATAGCCAACTTCTTCTCTCATCTTACAATCCCAATCAGTTCATGCAGGGGAAATCATTATCATTTCATAGGTTCTCTTTCTGTCTATGGGGATAAAAAAGTGAATGACTGATAGCATATCTGTGTGATTTATTCAGCACAAAAGAGCCACAGAAATCATGCTGACAAAGGGCTGTTCGAAGCAGCCCGCAGCAGTCGGGACAGAGAGCGCCGTCCTTGTTAATCAAGGAGATCAAAGGTCACGTTGGCAATTATCAATTCTGAGTGCACATGATAACAAACTATCCCCCATCAATCATCTGTCTTTCAATTGCCTTGCAAATTTACCGTGCAATGTAAATGTGAAGATGTAGCTTTAAAAAAAAAAAAGACATTCTTGTGAACCTGTGGATAAGAGCTGCTAAGCCATTAATAATGGAGATGACTAGGGGTTAGCCCTATAATTCAGCGTTCTTGTGACTCCATCTTCTTATGCCAAATCAATCATGAGATGCTAATCACTCTCCGCCATCTCCACTGTTCACTCTGAACATGGATGTGGTCCACTGCTATCAAATAAATATGATTAACATTACACAACGTCAACGAAATGGTGCATAGGTGAATTAATTATGAGCCGTGCGAAGAAATCAGATTCTATAGCCGACCTTTTATTGCTAACTTCTGCAACCATAGTCCTTCCTATAATAGAGGCGGTTTTATATCGACATCCCCTGAAGCTGCACTGAACACTTTGCAGAATGTCATGCGGAGACATTTTTTATCATCAGAGGTCCGGCTTGCTCATTCTTTGGCTGTATGGGCCACATTTTCTTTGTAGCAGTGTGGAGCTGCTCCTTCGTCAGAAAAGTTTCACATATTTGTCCGCTGCTAACAATGCTGCAGCTTTTGTAGCTCCGTGGACAACCTAGAGATACAGCTAATTAAAATTTCTATGATAAAATAATTAGCCTCCCCGGCAGACAATGACGAGTAAAATTCTTTGGTAATCACCCATATTAACTGATAAGAAACTTCTCAAGCTTCTCACGATTTGCTGTCAAAGGACAAGCGGAACTCTGTTACTAATTTTCACTTCGAGATATAGGGCACCTGAGTGAGACATCACAGGGAGCACATGGGTATAACGCTGGGAGATTGTTTTTTTTTCTTCCCGTTCTTACTATTACTTGTCACTCTCAACGCATTTATGAACTGAAATACTCAACGTGAGCATAACTCACTTCACAGGTTTAACAAATGGCAATAAAGACGATTTACCTGTCATTCAGTCTTACGCGTCTTACATTCTTGTCATAGAAGCACAAAAAGATGCCAACCATGTTAGGGAGGGATACACACACACACACACACGCATTCTTCCTAGATAACAACAGACTATTAAGTATTGTGATGCTGTAGTCAAGTTACAACTTTCGGCGAGAGTCTGCTTCCTTTTTGTAACTTCTGAAGTTCATTCTAATTCTCTTCTCACAGTCTTCATCTCGTAACACATTTTTTAGGTTGCTCCATCTTTTGGAATAACATTTTCAAAAAAGGAAAAAAAAAAAAACCCTATGCCTTCTGAGATCTCAAAAATCTTGTGTCAGGTATGATCGCCCTCAATTTTTTTGTTTGAACCGTACGACCTCTTTTTATACCTTCCTCTGTCTCGAAATATTCACCAAATTAGTTATTTTTTCCCCCCCTGCAGTTGTGACATGAACATTTACGACAAATACAAATCAGAACAATAAATAAACTGTATAAACTGGTGAGGAAACATTTCCATGATGCAGCTTATCATCCCGTCGTAAAAAGAATTATTGCCTATTTATTTCATTGCAAATCAACATGTGCACAGGAACTCCATATAGTGCTAATAAAAACCAGTAACGCAAGAAAACAACTTGAGGCTGACACATCGATATTATAGACCACTGAAGTAGGAGAATAACTCTTTATTTGTTCTGAACAGGGAAAAATGAAGGTATTGAGCATGCAAACAATTAAAATCAAGACCGGGGACAGAGGTCAACTGATTGTGTGGTTGTCATGGCAACGACAGATGTATTATTCTCCTGATGGAAGACATTATCCCAACCTAAGTAAATTCAAACTGTTAAAAGGGAGCAAATTAGTAGAAGAAATACACGATTAAGAAAACTTGAAAACTAATATATATATATATATACATATATATGTGTATATATATATATATATATATATAAAGTGTATATGTATGTATATATATATAGTGTATATATATATATATATATATATGTGTATATATATATGTGTGCATATATACGTATATATATATATATGTGTGTATATATATATGTATATATATATATATATGTGTATATATATATATATGTGTGTGTATATAAGTGTATATATATATGTGTGTATATAAGTGTATATATATAAGTGTATATATATATATATATGTGTATATATATGTGTAAAAAGAAAAAAATGTTTTTTGTATTAGGCAAAGTAACATTTGTGGCTTATTTTAAGGTGGAATAACGTATGTGGTAAGTACTGGCTGGTTCCTCACTGTGTCTTCTTGTGCACACGCTGAAAGTGTCTCGTCAGTAAATTGGCTGATGCCCTGACAACAGCTTTTTCCAACAACTGCCTGTCTTGGCCACTTCCTCAAAAAGCTGCTTCAAGCTTGATGGTACATAATAACGACTGTAGATTACAGTACAAAGTCGATTGTTTTCCACCTTTTCAGGTTTTTATGTGTTAAGTGTTCAGTCTGGTTTTTTATACGACAAAAATGAAAAAGGCATCAGTCATTGTTGAGTGTGGCTCTCACACTAGGATTGTGGACATTGTGATGTATTCATCTGTTTCTTTTTTTTTTTTTATCCCCCCGCTGTGACCTTGAGTGTATATGATTGCTGATTTGAATTCTGTCATGGCTCCGCTGTATAATAAAGATTAATGCTTCGAGATTAGGGTCTTCCAGTGGCTGGTGGGACACGTGAGAGGATACTGACTATGGTACTGAAAAAGGGTAAGACCGATTTAATGTGCTTAGGCGTAAGCGGTGGACAAACATGAATGAATTGCAGGCAGGATATTTCCTCCATTATGCCAATGGTGATGACAGTATCCACTTCAACTAAACGGTTTCATTGTTTATCATTGAATTTAAACACTATTTATTTTCATGTTATTTGTGAAATTCATCCATGTGGTTATGTGTGACTGCAACAGCATTTTGTTTACGACTCACTTGCAACATACAGCTCATTACATCTCCTTTGCGTTCTGTTGATTTGTTTGATGCGGCATCATGCGTCAGTGTCATAAAATAGCGTATTACAATATGGTGCCTTTGTGCAACAATACAGGCGGGCGTATGCTGTCACCAATTTGGAATCAGGGAAATAAGACCAATGTTTTTTCTTCAGGGAAAGATGAACAGTGTGGATTTCACAAATCAGCAGCACACATCTGCAAAAAAGAAAATGTTTGCAGAAATAATACAGACGTGACTGGGAAGAGGCTCATCCTCAGTAGCATGTGAATGGACTTTATTACAAAGTATAAAGCTAATTCTAAAGTGAGCTGGCGAGTGTTTTCAGTTATTCATCGTGGCCTGTTTGACATCAGACAGCATGAATACATTTTTCTGGAACTTCATTTTTATGCCGGAGCAAATCTACACTAGTGTGTTCGGGGCCATGTTGCTCCTCTCTGACTCATCCAACAAAGTAACAGAAAATAGTAAGCGCTCGGCGTAGAAATGGACGGGTTGTCATTTTCATGTACTTCAGCATGATTGTGAATTTGGTAGACGGGCTAAGCCTCACTGGGTGTTCTGGGTTGCAGCTCACATAGAGCAGTCTCTGGAGAAATTAGGTTTATTTTACGATCAAATCACAGTGTTAGATGCAGACAGTACAGATGCGAATTTTGGAATTCATAAATCTGTCTTCACCAACTGGAAGGAGAAACGGAATGACCTCCTCCAAGGAAACTGCACATTGTGTCCAACACAATGGGGCAGGCTCTTGACCATCCCTCTGTAGCTGTGGAAAATATTGTGCTGAATGTCAGCTACCTTCTTTTCCTCATGTGGGAGAGAACGATGCAAAGAGTTTTGTGGGTTTTTTGATCATGAAGATGATAAAAGATTAAAAATATTGGAAGAAATAGAAAAACATAACACTGCTACGGTCGCTCCATTCCACAGGGGCCGTGCCTGTGGGGGCCATGGCCTCGAGATATCATGGTGGGCGTTCCTCATTGTCATTTATGAAAGATGGCAACCCTATCTTTGCTTGAGGCTGATGTTAGGCGAAGGTAATGCTGTTTAAGCTAAAGTAAGCTACGATAAGTGTTCAACGTTTCCGGGTCATTAAGGAAAACTGTCTCGTCTGTGATGTGTAAATATTGTTGTTTATGACGGCCATTTAATCAATGTGTCATGTCTGACACTCCATCCAACATTTCTTTATACTCTGTCCACTTTTCAGCCTAAAGACAGCATCTAGCATCTAAGATGGGAAATTGATAACAGCTGATATGAAGTGTTTACGGTTGCACAGAAAAAAAAATGAAAAAACAAAAATAAACATGAGTCGATTGACTGGTTTTTTCCATTTATTTTAAGATCAGGTCACCCTGCAGCTCGCCACCTCCAACCTGGCGGACAAACAAATAACATTTGTTGTAATTGAAAACTATCTTTTGTCAAACGAAATGTTTTACCTGTTTGGTTTTAAATTAAAAGTTTTCTTTCTTGTGCATATTTAACATATTCGTTCAAGTCTTTCCTTCGTCACTATACGTGTCAGTAGATTTTCTTCCAATCCAGTATATTATCGATCCATCGATCCATTTTACGATCCGCTTTATCCTCACAAGGGCCGCGGGGGGTGTTGGAGCCTATCCCAGCCGTCTTCGGGCAGTAGGCGGGGGACACCCTGAACCGGTTGCCAGCCAATCACAGTACAGTATATTAATGATTTCAAATCACTGTACTGTATTACGAGATGATCATTATTGTCATTAAAATTAATTTACTATGTTGTGTAATACAATACCACGTGTGCATATACTTGTGTCGAGGGTCAGACGCTTAACATTTTCCTTGATATCGGATCTACAATTGGTTGGTAGCAATTTGCGTTAACGGAGAATCTCATTAAGCTTGTTCGCATGTTTGGACTTCTGTAAAATGACATAAGATTGTAATCTACTGTGCTTTTATGGTATTGTATTACATTTGTTTCTTGATTCGGATGCCACTGTACCTCATGCTTGAAACTTTGCCGAGTCTTGGTGGAGGTCTGAGCCGCGTAGGGTTCCTATTTACTGTTTCTCTGGGATCAAAATCCTCCACATCATTCACTCAATTAGCACTTCTGAGTCAGGCCTGTTTGAGAAGCAGTCGCCCGGATCAACCTGTCTACTGTAATGAGGCAGGCTGAAAACTGCCTTCACTACCGCCTCGCTGCATCTGCACTGTCTCTTGTGATATTCATCGCCACAGTCTGATGTGACTTGTCTATCTGCGTTGGGAGGGTTTGTGGGAGAACTGCCTCCCTTGATCAGATTTGCTTTCAACAGCATGAATGGCCATGGTCAACTTTGTGCCTCTGTCATCACAACCACACAGCTCCATCCACAATTACTCTACACCAGGCAAATCCCTTCAGCTGCCATTTATTACAACTTGCTCCTGTGTGTACAGACTGTTTCTGAGTGGGTGGTGAATTTTGACAGATTTACCTCACAGCAACTAATTTCATTATATTCGTGCTTCCTTGGAGAACGTGAACGCCTCCAGTATTCATTTTTTTTACAAACGTATACCAGATCAACGTTGCGGCTATTATTTGTGCACCGGTGTAGTCGATTAATCTTCGCCGTATTGATTTCAACCTGCCGTGGCACCTCCGAGACACTTTTGCAGACCAAGAGTGAAAAACGAAGCTAATTTCCATTAAACCTCCACTTTAAAGCAGTTTTTATTATAACAGTAAACTTGAACGATGGCAAATTCAAGCTTGCGTCTCAAAGTGATTAGACTTTTAATTTGTCATCAAAGCAAAATGCAGCGTTCCTCATGAGTCACCAAAGTCACCTCTTGCTTTATGGAACCACGTGGGTATCTTCATGATCTCATTGATTAGAGGGTTTGCCCTTTTCACAACAATTAATGTGCATACGTGTGTCTTTAACTGGATCTCAAGAAGTACGATGACATCACAATCACCACACAGGTGGTGGAAAACATTTGTTTCAAGTCATGAGATTAGGACCATAGCAAATAGCACGCAGCAGGAATCATTGAGTCCAAACCTCGGCCTACTGTATATGCTGACAAATCGGTCAGCATTGAATTAGCTAGCAGTGAGTGCTGACATTGCACTCTGCAGCTCCCAAGTGGTCCTTGTTGTCAAGCATGACATGTAAACAGATTCAAATGGATTGCACCCATCACAGAAGATCCAAATCTAAGACCATTGTGGACAAAAAGCTGATAGACACTAGTTGAGATTGCAATCAAGCCAAAGCAACCGAACAAAAACTAGAAGAAGAGAGCTACAAAAATAAAACCAGCTAAACATCATGTAACATCACCAATACTTCTATTCAGTTTGCCGCCAGCCAACATGGTCCTGCTCCAACATATCTGCTCATCTGCATTTTTGATTGGCTGATACATTAAAAAAAAAACAACAACAAAAAACTGAAGATCCTCGCTGACTTCAGGAGAGGCCACGTTTGGTATTCCACAGATTTGCTTTCGATTGGCAGCTTCCTATCACCCCACAACCTCCCCCAATCCCTGTGAATGAAATAGTGTGAGATATTAATGGGATAATCTCCGGTGCACATCTCTGAGGGAGATGGTGAGGAACAGCACAAAAAAGGTCCTATTATTCCCTCTTTACGCCTGTGCAGGTGTGTTAATACAGTATTGGAGCTGTCTGAAGCATTCACGCTCGCACACTAAATGAAAAGGTCCCCCACCCCCACCCCTCTTCTGTCTTTGATGACAAGCCCACCACCTTCCCCTCCCTTGCTTCATCTTGCAGCCTTACACTGATGCAGACAACTCGTCACGGCGCAACTCCAGCCAGGTCTCTGGTATGAGAATGACCCATCGGTCTGCTGTTTGTTACGAGAGGAGCCAATCTGCTGGGAGGATGATAGATGATTACCAAGCGCTAGCTACTGCTGGGCTTGTCAGAGGAGATTTTGGATAGAGAGGGATGATGAGGTTGCAACACTGAAGCCTGGCTTGGGCTCGCAGCAGGAGACGGGAGCAAAGGATCTTGTGTCACCAATTAATGTTTGTCTGGGTTCATGCTGAATAACCCCCACGGGCACTGAATAACATCCATCCATTTGCAACACCGCTTATCCTGAAGAGGATCGCCGGGAGTTACCAGAACTGATCCCATCTGACTTTGGGCGGAAGTCAGACCACACCTTGAACTGTGTGCAGAGCATATACTGTATAGAGACAAACTACTATTCACACTCACATCCACACCGTCACTGAGTGGGAACCGAACCCAAGCTGCCCGCACACAAGTCCAGCGAGCGTACCAATCCACCAGGGGTAGGGAACTCCGGTTCCTCGAGAGCCACATCCTGCCTGTTTTAGGTCCCTCCTTACCTTAAGACACCTGATTCGAATGATCAGCTCATCAGCATGCTCTGTCGAGGCTTGAACAATTGAATCAGATGTGTTGGAGTAGGGATGGACCTAAAACAGGCAGGATATGGCTCTCGAGGAACTGGTGTTCCCTACCCCTGCAATACACCATCAGCAACTTACACTGAATAACAGGTATGCTAATTTGTAGCAACACAATAGGACGGATGCCTGGAAAGGAAAGCTCAAGATGAATGCCTCCAAGGTGGCAAAATTGAATTTTTTTCTAGTACCCTCATTTGAATATTGCACAAAAATTCTGTTTGAAAAGACTTCATACATCACAACACACAAGACTTCCATGTATTGCCACAGACCACCTGTCATCATCTAAGGGTCAAGACCATTGGTGCCTGGCTTTTTCTTTCACTTTATCTGCTTTTTCTTGTGAGGCTTCAGATAGATGAATAGAGAGGGCAATGAGTAACAGTCTGATGATCATACAAAAAAAAAAAAACCCGGTTGCATGCAAGCCTGAAGAGAACATGTTAACTCCACATATGACGGCTGGGACTAAGATTCCAACCCAAATTCCTTGTAAAAATAAGGATAAAACAATGGAATATATTTTGATAAATTGTCTTTTGTCTCAATTTGAAATAATTTGCACAATACACACAAGCAATAATCACGAGCAGCCATGGCATCTGTCATGTGAAATCAAAGTCAGTGGTTCTGTCAATGTTTTGGTACAGTTGGTTTACTTTTTACCCATATGTGACTGTTGAAGTTAACAAGCACAATGCATGAAGTCAACTGGTTTTCAATAATCTCCCTCCCCACTGAAATTTTCAGTCTGTCACGCGTCAATTAATATTGATTATCAAGGTTAACCTCTTTACGCTTACACATTTAAAAATGCTAAAATGTAATTTAAAGCATTACCTCTCCCATTAGTAGAGGCTTTATGGTGGCCACAGTTTGACCAAGCAATTCATTAAATTAATTTGCATTATTCCCCTCACCCCCTTGTTCGCCAGCTTCACGGGTTTATCTGTTTGACATTTAAGGTTCTACTGTACAAAAAAAATCCAATCGTAAAAATGAGTAAGATATTCCAGTTTGACTCTTTCAATAACATTGTCCATGCAAAACAATGGGTTCTGTCAGGGATGAATATGTAAATGAGTCAAACTGTCACGATAAGTCAAGTTTGACCAAATATAAACATTCACCAAACTCCTTTGTAGAGGGTAGCAAACAAAGCACAACAATTTCCTGTAAACAAATCACAGAAGAGTTACTTCTTCATCTTACTCTCAGTAAGGCAGCTACTTTTCTATCTTTTTCCTCTCTCTATGGACGCGTGTGTCTTTGTGCGTGTGTGTAAGCAGCCGCCATCTGGAGAACACGCCTAACAGCAGAGGGTGCCAAAGCTATTTAGGATTGCTGACTTTAAGCCTCCCTATAAAGGCCTCACAATTGCATTTCATGATTTAAGAAAATACAATTGCCTCAACAGAGTAAAAGGAGTACTTCATGAAGACAAAATCTATTAAGCACCCTTCACCCCGCCCCCCTCCCCACTTTGTAAGTGATTCCCACCCAATGAACCATCACCACGAAAATCACATAATCCCTGTGAGCTGCTCTCGATTAGCATTTTTCATTAGTGTCACACCCAGGTGCCTTCAAACCCGACACTACACTCATCTGTCAGCTTTGCTTTTACATCAAACGATTACATTTTACTACAGGGGCTTAAGAGAGAGAGAGAGAGAAAGAGAGAGAGAGACAGACAGAGAGAGAGAGAGAGGACAGTGAAAAATAGGCGTTTCCTCACAAAAGAAGGCCGTCAAAATATTTTCAGAAGGGTCTCTAAATATGGCAATTGTTGCATCTCTAATGCATGGTGCGCTCATCAAGACAATCGTGCTGATTTTGAGCCTAACTTTCCCCTTCAGACCAAAGCCAAAACTTCTAAAGATGCTCCTGACCGATAATGCTGTGGTGTGAGGTGTTGGGTTTTTTTTTTCCCTGTAAAAAGTTGTCAATGTAGTGTGTTGTGTTGAACTTTTTGCAAGTACATCACACATTATACAAACACACACACACACACACACACACACACACTCGCGTGCACACACACACACACACACAAATAGACATACACACACACAACAGTTAAAATATTTTAAAAAACATACAGTCTCAAACAGAGAAAAAAAATCGGATGTACATGCCTGTTCAAATACCAGGTTTTGGGAGATGAAAAATGGCAGCTCTTTGAGCAGGCTTTCCCTGATATTTTTGTAGACACATTTTACAACGCGGTCTTCAGAGATTCAGAGAGTCTGTTTATTTATCTATCTATTTATTTATTTAAATAAAAAAAACCTGCCATTTGAAAAAGTGTGTGTGTGTATTTGTGTGTGTGTGTGTGTGTGTGAGTGTGCGTGTGGACTTTCTCTATCTATTGTATTTTTACTGGCCTTTATTTGTGGTTTGAGGCATACAGCTCAGGTATGTTGCATGATCTCCCAATGGTGCGACCTACCTTTTCTTCTCGGGGGGCCTTGCTCGATCAATTTCAAAATTCTGCCGATGCTCATAATGTGCTTTTTTTTTTTTTTTGACATTTAAACCACAGGGGGTCTGCCACAGGGCTCAAAGGTTGCTATTGTAAATAGAGTGCATGCACACTGTGAGTAGAGCGTGAAAATATACAGCTGAATTATCTTGAATTGGCTGTAAAGTGATGCAGGTATTTACTTTTTTTTGCCAAATGATCTTGAAAAGCAGAAAGCCAACAAGAGCTGCAAGTGACAGTTGTCTGATATGTTTGGCATGGATTTACTCAAAGCTAATTTGTGTACCTTCTCTGTCACTGGAGCTAAAACCCGTCAGACAATTCACGAGTTTCAAAGCAATGTGCAAGCTGTTAAGTGCCAAAAATGGGGGTTGTCCAAAGTGTGCATCTGTCCATGAAAACAAAAATTGAAGTCTTTCAAGTCCCGAAGTGGTGACACTGTGTTCATTTGTTTAATTATATAGGCATGCTTCATATCCTCATAAGAATGTTTTGACTAAAATGAGTCCCTTCGCGTTTGACTGTGCTGAGCCATTGCAACTTCAAAAAGTGGTCTTTTGACTCTGCTTTTTCCATCCATTTTCAAGTCCCAACCAGAGTGTAAATTTAAAATGTGGTTTGGCAGAGATTGCCAAGAAGGTGATGGTTCTGCGCACTGAGTCTATTCTGAGAGATGGAAGGTGTCCATTTTTATGCTAATTAAGCCACAGGCAGCCCCTCACGAGATAATATCACACAAAGAGTGCATGCACGGTGGAGGCATGTTGACCAGTGAGGAACAATGACAGACTCAAATAGACTTGTTGGCCAGAGCTGCAAGTGACATCTGTAAAACATGTTTGCCATGGCCATCAACAAGCTTATTTATTGACCTTCTCTTTCACCAGAGCACGGACTTTGCAGATGATTCACCAGTTTCCAAAACATGTGCGAGCATGCAAAGGCGCCAAGCCACAGAAATGGATGCAGTACACACATTGCTAATGCCCTACAAGCAAAATCCGGGTAGCTGCAGTTCAAGGTCAAAAAGTGTGAAAAGTAATCCCAGACAATGCATTGCTCATCACTTCTTTCCACGTTATCATCCCTGATGGATGCCATTCAAATATTTGTCTGTTTTAGAAGATATCGGTCTCCTTAGCAACCACAAAGAGCAGCATGATGAATCTCTTTTCACCGATGTGGGGTGCAAAGCTCGAAGCACTTCACATAATGTTGCATCCAGCATGGCCCACAGTGATGGCCAGTCAAATTGGATTAAGCTGAGGTGGCTTGGGGCTTCTCGACGGCTGCTGCTGTTTGATATGAGCTTTAGGTGTGCTGCAAGTGTTCACTTGGCTTGACTTAAAGGACTCACAGATACACATTCATATTTTATGTGACACTACAGACTATGGTGCCAAAGAGTGACTGGCCGTACAAGAAAGAGAGTATTAGAATGTCTGATGACTAACACGGCCATAATTTCAGGCTTTCAAGGTGATACAGCGAGGAAATGAATTTGCTTTTGTCTGACTCGGTACTAATATCAAGGGGACAATCTGTCCTCGCAATAAAGTCTTTAAAAATTACAAATGAAAACAAGATTGTAGTGTAATCAGTATACTACACACATTTGGGCTGTATGTAAAATGAAAAACACATCTTTAAAATGAATGTATTCTTAATTTACTGTATACTCTATTAAAAGCTCACATGTAGCATCAGAGGGAATTTTTTTAAAACATGATTAAAAATTGCTTGCTGGTGTTTGTTAGTTCGTTTAAATCATTCAGATGTAACACAAAACTGCTATACTGCAGTGAGTAGAGGAACAGTGAACATGACTTACTTGATGCCAAATAGTGAGCCTGCTGTGTTTTTCATAATAAGGATTGCATTTATTTATTTATTTTTATTAATGCTGCAAACTCTTGGAAATCACAACAGCAGAACCACATTAAAGCGTACACATGCCGAATCGTGAGAAAACCAGTTTGGTCAAATATTCATGAACAATTTGGTAATGGCTTACAATGATCTTATTGTCATGTTTTTAAATATTTTAGAAAAACTACGTACCCTGTTTTGTGTTGACCATGTCTGTGAACTGAACATTTTCACCTACAGTGAGACAAATTCATAAGTAGTCTTGATGTTGTATTACGTTTTGAAAAGAAACGTTGAGCGCAGTCACATACTGAGCGAGTTATGCATCCAAATTTCTTTTACATACCGCGGGGGGAGCTGAAGTACAGTATATCCCTGATGTCGGGACAGCAGAGGAGTAAACCTTGAACTGGTCGCTAGTGAATACGAGGCCACATATATGTTCACACAGATGGTCACTTTTGAGTCAACACTGTGCTCAACAAGCAGTTACATGCGGCACCGCGTCAACATTTTACATACCAATTTACAAAACTATCTTTTTATTCTGCACAGAGGCTTTATTGCAGTTGCATTTTTCATAACGCTGTGGGCATTCATGCATAAATCTTCAGCGGAAGCTATAAGCAGCACGGCAAAGCCCCTGCGTGTCACTGATAAGGTTTTACTCTGATAGGGATCACGAGTCATTGGAGTCCGCTGGATCAATAAGTGCAAATGTTCTGCCTGCACGCAACCACCAATCATGAAGACGGAGAATTACTGTCATCTGATTGACAAAGTAGGTCTGCAAGGTCTAATGGCTACATGAAAAACAAGAGAAATTAAACAATAGCTTGCCTAATCACACTTCCCGCTCAGTGTAATAACAAAATTTTAAAAAATAAAATAAATGTAGTCATCACTCATAGTATGTACTATTTTACTTTTTTAAAATTTCTGTTCAAATACAGTTTGAGACTTCACACAACCTCAACAGTTTGACAGGTGGAATTGCACCAAACTTGAAGAAAGGAAATGCCGAGCAGATATATGATTTACATTTATTTTCATCGGGAGGCAGGAAAGCTTTGAAGGAAAGAGAGTTTGCATTTTAAAAATATGTCTAAGGCTCTTATATAAACCATGAAAAAAAGCATTTTTAAAAATGAATATCGCCAATTATTATCGATTAGTAGCCTTGATTTACTTTTTTTTTTTTAATGAATCACCTCACAAGTCAGTTTACAGGCATTTTCCTTTGTTTAATCTTGCATGGACGGCCCCCTGACATCTAACGGCGCAAAAAAACCCGAAATGAATAAATAAATAAATAAAACGTGATGCATCAAATATGGAAGGAGGGCAGCTGCTATGAGCACGAGAAAGCCTGCGGCAGATGTTTGCCTGAATTTTGGATCAAAAACCTATGAACACTGGAATGAGATAAATTGTGGGGTGGGGTGAACACAGCAATCGTTACACGTAACTTGATGAACGCATTGTGCGTCATCAGAATCTCAACAATAGTCCTGCAAATGGTCACTGAGCATCTGTGTGGGGGGTGGTGGGGTCTCAAATGAGACTTTAAATTACAGGTCCGTTTTGCTGGAACATCTTTCAACAATTAAAATAACGACAAAGGTGAGTTTTGAAAAAAGGCATCACCCGATTACTTGGCCATCTCAATTGCACTGTAAAGAAAACGTTGACCCAAATGAAATATTCTAATGGAGGAGTGCAGAGGAGCATCTGCTTGCTGTTCTCAGCCTTGGGTAACTCCACATGACATGACTAATTGCACTGGGTCGTTTACATTTAATTATCCACTTCAATGATCATCTCAGTGGCAAAGAACTGCACGTCTTTCGCATGACATCTATAATGAGTCTATTTATTTATTCCTTTTTTACATTTTATGTTTCATTAATTCTTAAAAATGACTCAATGCAATTAAATCCATGGGAGTTATATGTTCAACATGAATACGTTTACACAGATATGTAGTGCGCATGAACTTGTTAGAAGGATGAATTCATTTATCCTTGGATTCACAGCCTGCAGTATTTGCAGTGCACACATCAAGGACATCCCGTTTTGGGTCTGAATGCATTTGATGTCTCAAAGGTTTAAAACATGAGCACAGAATCTGAAACATAGATAGTATGTGTTATGACCAATCAAAATGGTATTTTTATCCCCAAAATGTGATTTTTATCCCGATTTTAACCCATGAAGCTATCCTTATCAGTAAACTTGAAATGGCAAGGTTAAAGCGATACATTTTTGGGAGTCTGGGATCACTCATCATTGCCTTCTCACATTTTTGTGTGTAAATATTACTCTATTGTAACCTTGGAGACCATCTTTGACCTCAGCCATGATTTGGCAGAATCACTCCATTTCTCTCCATGTACGAACATCTGGGCACCTGTCCTGCAATATTGTTTAGGGGGCAAAACAATGCCTGTAAACAGTGAGTAGGGTGCTGGCGGTTCGCTGGCGGGCGGGAAAAACAGTTATTTAAATGCGCAATTTGGTCATAACATACAAGATATAATGAGAGGCGCTACCAGTGTGGTATAGCAAATGTTGTCTTCACAAAGATAATAATGCTCACTTTAATAATAATTCACATGTTAGAAAGATTCAAAATTTTGAATGATTTGGTGGCAATTATGTGTGTGTTACAGCTATGTGGGCTCATTGGGAGACAGAAAGATATAAAAGGATGCCAGAGACAAAAAGTGAGTGAGTTAAAAAAAACACATAAACTTTATTTTGCCCGACCAAAAATAAGTTTAAAATAACAAACAAAAAGGATTGGCAACCCTGACCAAAATGAAAATAAGTGGACCAACCCAAATCAAATGTTGGCATATCCCCCTAACTTAGGG
Source organism: Hippocampus abdominalis (assembly GCA_018466805.1). Classification (NCBI taxonomy): domain Eukaryota; kingdom Metazoa; phylum Chordata; class Actinopteri; order Syngnathiformes; family Syngnathidae; genus Hippocampus; species Hippocampus abdominalis. The sequence goes on along the minus strand of CM031702.1, from coordinate 10,927,536 downwards.
AAAGGAGAAATCTAAATTGACTATCGAAACAGTGAATTAATGAGGCTACAGGCAATATTCATCCCAAACTACAACAAGAAAGTAAAACAAAAAACGTTCCAGCAAGCTAGTCACGGTTGGAGCTGGGCATCTGCGGTAAAAAGAGATGAAAGTAAAACAATAACATAAAATTAAAAAAAGTCGACCCCACCACTACTTTGATGCCATGTTTTTGAAAAGAAAAAAAGTGCACTTCACATCCTCACCAACCCACTACCAACTGTACCTAAGTGGTATATGTTATCAGGTGTGACACCAGGTGGCAGGAGAAGTCGGATCTCCCCAATGGTGGCCAGAGTTAGCGCAGGCAGACCATTATGGCCGCAATTAACACCCCCACCCTAAGATAGTGAATCGCGCCACACGCGGTCACAATCCATTTGCATCGCGGTAATGTGTTGGCCAGGACATCATCACACCCTCTGGTATTCCTGACCTCAATGCTAAAGAACTGCAGAGGGCCCAACGCATCTAAACAACAATTAGCCTTGCACAGCTGACTCAAAAATGTGAGAGGCTTATTATCTGTGTCAATTAGGGGGGGCACCTGAGCACCGCCAACTTAGACCTCAACGTGCTTCAATGCCAAAACATGAGCCAGAGCCTGTCAGTATACTTTTTAAAAGTCTAGTTTTGTCACAAACTAGGCGCCAGCAACAGGAGCGATGCATTCATCAAACTCGAGGAAAAGAATAATCTGGTTTGGCGACTTTGTAGAAGTCTGTACAAAAGTGGTCTGAGCCATCACACTTATCGGATTTACAACTCCGCAATGCCGTTCTCGAGCATGTAATCAACCTGCATTTGTGACCGAGGGTGCTAGTCGGGGTTAACCCTGGAGGTGTGCTGTTTAAACGGCAGAGAATTCCTGACATTGTTGAGATGCACCATGTCGATTTTCGAGGGCAATCCATCAGTGCTTCATCGATGAGTCCAGCGTTGGACAACACCATTGGTTCTTAAGTTTGTGCAGGTGTTTCAAATTCAGTGGCCCGTGTGCGGAAATTACATTACATTAGATTGCACTGGGTCCTACGGGCACAGCAGCCATATAATTGTTGAAACGTGTCGAGAGACGAGCAGGTATGAACACCTGCAAACACAGGAAGTAGACAGAGCCCGAACTGCAGCTCTGAATTAAGGCCAGCCAAATAAGTCCAGTTGGTCCAGAGAAAAAAAAGGAGTGCGATGTTGTGCATTTACCATGAGGGGCAAAATGGAGACGGACTCATCGAATACTTCCAATGAGCATTTGTTTTCTATTTGCCACATTATCCAGTAGCTCAGTACTCGATTAGGAATTTGTTTGTGTTGTGCCTTTCATGTGACATTAGCAAGGTGGCTTTGGCAGGCCTAATTAATTGCACAAAGCAAATTTACAGCCACAAATGTCTGACTGACCTCTAGTTTGTTTATTTCACTGTTAAAAAAAAAAAAAAAACAATGAGCGTGCAAGCTGAGTCTTTCGGCAGCTGCAACATTTCGTCATAGAATTAAATCATCTGTCTATTGTCGCCTAGTTTATTTGATGATCCTGCTGTCTAATGTTTGCATGGGATTGAATAATTAGACATCCGACTACTGCAGGTATGTTGATGATTACATTTCAGAGTACCGGTATATGCAATAAAAACTTTTTTTTTTTGTGCTTGGAGATAAAACAAATTAGAAAGACAACTGCTACTGGTGTAAATTTAAATGTTACCCTACTTTGAAGCCCTACCCTTATTTAAAATCCTACTTTGAAAACCTGACCCTGATTAAAAACCCTACCGTACTTTGAAACTGTATCCACACATATAGTTATATGTAATATATTTAGATGACTGCTTGACAACAACTTCTTGTTCAAATGAATGTGACAGATGCAAACAAAACACGCCAGGATTTTTTTTTTTTTTATGCTTGTGATCCTTTCAAAAAAATTCAGCTAGAAAGTCCAATCAAGTCAGTCAAGCTGTTCTCTTTTTCTTTCCTTGAAAAAGGTTTGGAATTCCTGCTGAGGTAATTATGATGGCATTGTGTAAACACCTGGAGGTTTTATACTTTCGAATGCCAGGCCCCATTTGAAAGCATTTACCATTTGTTTGTAAAAGAGATTGCCAACACGACAGTGGAAAATGTATGGAAACCATTTTCTTTGCTTTGAGCTCCGGTGACGATGTTTGCGCTTTGAGGTAATTGTGACGGAGAGAGTTGGCTTTTTCACTCTGACCTTATAATGCACTCGGCGTATGTGTAGCCCTACAACAGGTTGTGAAAAATATTACCGATGTTTTCAGCTAGCAGAATAAATGTGAAACTGAGCCTGCAGGTTACATCAGCGATGAATGACAGCTTGTCTATGCGCGCACTATTCTAAATGAGACCATTGTACCCAGGTTATATATAAGAAGCACTAAAAGGTGCTTTACAATCTTAGTGGATCAACTTCTGTTGCCTAAAATCTGCAGAAACATCACAATCGCGTTTTTCGGCGGTTCGGATAATGGATGGATGGATTCTTTTTTTTTTTTTTTTTTTGTGGTATGCTCACATTTTTGCCCAGCAACTTGATGCTAGGAAAGATTTCTTAGAGTCTAAATAATCAGACCTCATACCCAGAAAATGGAAGTTTCTGATAGGAGTCATCACCTGTTGGCTATTTGAATATCAAATCAGGGGATGGAAATGCCATGCATATACCACATAAAAATGTACGTGTCTGTGTTGGTATAATTTTGGTTTTGTTAATGCAAAGGAATGGCTGTCCTGTGTTAACTGTAAAATAGACATTGGAAAGAAAAATACGCCACTGATGGTTCTTAAGGGACTCCAATTTGCAAGCACGACAATAATTGAATCGGCTTTGATGAAAAGCTAGCAACTATGATGCAAAGTACATCAACTCAGGTTACATTAACGACATTTGATGACTAAGATTGATCTTAGAGGAGATCCATTTATATTAATGTGGTCTATTCTACTTTCAATATATATTAATGTAGGGTATACATTTCTTTTTTTTATGCAGAGAAGTATTTCCTAAGCTTTCTTTTAGCATTTATTGCAGCTTGTGTTAATTTTTTATGAACCGAGCCGCCTTGGACGTGCAACAGGCAGACTCACTCAACGTGGTCTTGTAGTGCTGGGCACATGTTCACTTTTAGGTAAGAGGAGGTTAAAAATGAGTTTAATTTAGTTTAATTATTGAAATAGCTACAGAGGTAACATTTTGCCTCACCAAAACAAACACAAAAGGGGTGTTTCTGCCAGCAAATAAATATCGTCTAAAATATGACAAATATATTAGCGTCTTTGTTTGTCACAAATGCCTAAAACAATTTTGCATAACTGTGTCAAAATGACATTTAATATGCAATGATATTACGATAGTCATTGAGTTTAAGTTTGAGATTTTTCACTGTCACATCCTTTATGCTATATATACAATTAAAAATGGCTCTGTGACTTTCCTTCATTTAATTCTATGTGGGAACAAAAAACGCAACTGAATGCAAAAAAACAAAAAACAAGACTGCAAATAATCCAAATGTTTGAAAATGTATAAATGCTCAAAGTTCTCATTTTTATTCCATCTTGCCTTCAAATGGAGACATTTTTATACCTCTGAGACTGAAAATCTGCAAGTAGTCAGGCTTCATGTGGAAATTCGGAGGGCATCTGGAATAAGGCAGTTCTTAAGCAACTAACAGCTTCAGATAAGCCGCCACTAGAAGATTTCTGAATGCGGGATGTCTGCTGCTGATACTCTCAAAGTATACCACAAGCTTATTTTCGCTAACTTCCATCGACACATCGGCTGAGTGGTTTTCCTGACTGTGAGGAAACAGAACCAGACTTGAGGCTGAACATCATAAAAGTTGCATATAATGCTCCATAGAAAGATGAAAATCATATCGGACCGCTGACAAGCAGCCGCTTCCCCATGGAACATACTGACGTTTGCAGAGGGAGGAGAGGTATTAAAATAGGAAGTACAATTCAACAGGAGTGTATCCATAAAATGTTTCCAATGACTCATTGGCCAAGACGGTCGAACAATTTTGTGGCGTAAAACGTGGAGGTATCATATTTAGGAACATCAACAACGAACAGTGGCAAAGAAAGGTTGTCTCTCATTGTAATCACTCAAAGGGAAATGTCACTTTGCGATATATTTTGTGCTGAACAGCACACATAGAACCAGATTACACCAGTTCGGATGACCAATCATCATGTATGACGCCTTCTCGGTTATTTAGGCCACTCAGCATTTTTCCAACCTCCTGAACCACAAATAACATATACTGTATGACAAAAGTTGACATTTAAAGCTCATGTTGTATGTCAAACATACAGCTGATGTACAAACATCCACTATATAATCAAGTATCACAAAACTAATATTAATGTCAGATGGATTTCAGTCGAGAGTAATCAAACCACCATTCAAATGGCAGCGAGAGGAGCGGTTTGATGGTGGCACTGACATGGGATGGATAACCAACTCATGAGGCGCAATCGGTCCCACGGTTGCATTTTTTTTTTTTACGAGTGGATGCTAGGAATTTTTATGCGATTTTACGACGCCAAATGATCCCAGTTTTCAACTGCCTCCTCGTGATTTTTTCGGTGTGGCAGAACGAGAAAACCTCCCAGCATGGTTATATAATATCGGTTAATGATGATTGGAAATACTTCATCAAAACTGAAATTTGTATTTCGTAGGACAGAAGAGACTCATTCGTGCATACATGCATTGAATATGCGCCATCCGCAATTATTTACATTTGCAGAAATACAATTCATATTCATTCATTTATTCATCTTCCGAACCGCTTCATCCTCACTAGGGTCGCGGGGGGTGCTGGAGCCGATCCCAGCTGTCTTTGGGCAATTCATATTTTCCAGTGAAAAAGATCGTGGTATCAGATACGTAGTAGGTGTAGGGGTACTAATAACATGCAAACTCTGCAGCTTTCTTTTGATAAAATGTTTTTGTTTTTCACTGTGTTGTTTTTGCTAAAGTTTTTCTCACAAAAACAACAGACAAAGGCGAATGACTCAAACTTTCGACTCGTGACGTGGTCCGGGGGTTCAGACTCTGGCTTGATAATAATGGCTGCTTAGAGATGAAGAAAAGCTTGTGGGAAAAACACTTCCATCAAAATCTCAGCGCAGCTCAATGATGCTGAATGATCCCTCTCAAGCTCGACTGGATAAAGTCAAAACGTCTTGGTCACAAACATCAATCCTGTTTGTGGCTGCTATGCTGCAGGATGTTTTCTTGCTCTGCTATTCAACAAAGCCCCTCGCAGTGAATGCTTGGAAAAGGCCAAGCTGTTGTTCTGCAGCTCGGGGCGGAACATCTGTCTTCCGCAAGCACACGCATATTTGGCAGGGATGTGTGCAATCTATCTCCATCAATGGTGCACATTAGCCAATTGTTGAACTCCGCAATCAACCAAATGCAGTATTTTAAACCGCAAATATGTCCATGAAAGCACGGTCACGGCAGAGAACGTTTCTCATCATGAAAGCACGTCAAATACGGGGACATTGATGCGTCTCCGTGGCTCAATTGCAAATATCATGACATTGTCCATTTGCTGCTTGGACAACGATGAAAAAAAAGGGACGCATGATCCTGCTTGTAAGCGCTCTCGATATGGGTCAGCTGAAACCTGGCTGCAGGCCCTCAATTGAACTCGTCTCCAGACGAGCTGGTGGTCATGTTCCAGATGTGTGCGGCTGGAGCTCATCTTTGCAGAGGAATTGGCCACCGCACTAGCTCAGCAGGCGAGACCCATCAAACCGAATGTGTTAACATGATTTTTTTTCATGACTTGGACCAGACAATAAAGCCTGAAGTTTCTGCGGTTGGAATCCGCATGTTGCAGTGTGTGCAGTTTCACATTTTGTACAGTATATTAGGAAAGTGATGCATTAAAATGACTCAAAACATTTAATATAGCAATTTTTTTTAATGTCTTGACAGATAGTATATTTACATCCTTCAAAATCATGAATATACTCAATGCTTCATAATGTCACAAATGCTTATGGGCGCTTAAGTGGCCAAGTGGATGTTTTGATGGACTCGCTTTACAGATGGGAACGCATCCAGGACCAACTTTACTGCACTGACTTTTCCAGCTCTGTTTTTCACAAAGGTGAGAGCCAGCGTACACATTTGGGGACTTGAATGACATGACAAACAAGTGGGAGTATAATTTTATGAGTAAATTACTCAGAGTACAGGTAAGTAGATTTTTTTTGAAAACATGCTCAAAATGAGTTCTCACATGTAATGTTGCTCTGCTGTTCAGCGGTTTTGTGCCATCTTTGAATAGGAATTTTTATGCCAGAGAGTCCTTTGCACGGGGTTAGGGAATTTTCAGTTCAACAATGTTTTTTTATCAACATGCAAATAATTAGATCCCCTTCTGTGTACAGTATAGCTTTGATTAAAAAATAGACATACAGTCTACACATACAGTATCTTGTTAGGAAGTGCGCCATCCTCTGTGAAGATTAAACCTGAATTTCTGTTCAATTTGTGTCTCCACTTGATAGAACCAAAGCTGTATTTTCCAGTTACGATAACAAAACAAAGCAGCATTGTGTATATTTCCCCTTCCATGCTATTCCCATCACCAAAACAACAAGATAAAAGGGAAATATCGTCAAGCACAATACGGTCATAGAGACCACTTAATGGACGTCACGCTTGCTGCTGAAGCAAAGGCTCTGCTGATTTGGATGGCTGCTCTTATGACAATGATAGATGGTGCTTCCTGCAGCCTTGCAGGGTCCTGCTGTGCTGCCGGTGACACTTGGGAGTCACACTAAATGCCTGGGCCCATGTCAGGGACCTGCCATCAATGCCTGAGGGGAACGAGGGTGAGATTATCCAGTGACACGTATCCCATCAAAAGTTTTACAGCATTGAGCAGCGGATTGTTACAACAGCAAGGGAGGGCATATGTCTACACCCTTTTAAACTCATCTAGTGGATGCATTTTATAATCCGGTGCGTCGAATATATGAAGAAAATGACAAAATAGTCCATTCATTGAAGGTGCGCCTCATCATCCAGTGCGCCTTTTAGTGCGGAAAATACGGATATACTTTTTGTGTTAATGCACACTGAACCCAAATCATCCTATCAGTCAGACTTTCACAAAAAATATTTCAAAAAACAAAATAAAATCAAGCAGGTCACGTTATCGTACGGTGGCGCATGAACTCCGTTACCGGAAGTTATTGCTCAGCAGTCTGCAGTGGCAGCTTACGATCAGAGCTGTTGCGATTTAGTCTTTATTTTTATTATTATTATTATTATTAGCAGGCAAAGTGCATTTTGCGTACAATTAACCAATGGCACTCGCAAAGAATAGGAATTATGGAGGGCCGAATGAAGCATTTTAAAACTGTACGCATAACAGGCTGCAAAAGTGAGTCGCATGCCTCCGCGCCAGGCTGCTGCTCATCATGGCATGCGTGTGTACGTGTGTGCGGATGCGAGCATGCGCAGTAACGGATCGATTGCGGAAAGTTGGTTGATCGAAAAGTAGATCTTCGATGTTTGGGCACCCCTGCTATAAACTATCGTATGTCTCTAATAATAATGCTGTTTCTTCCTGGGGTCTATTATAGGACTACCAATTACTGAATACTACAACAAAACACTATTGTTACCGATCCGAACCGTCACGAGGGTGTTGGAGCCTATAGCAAGTAGGCGACACCATGATTGGTTGCCAGCCAATGACGCTCAACTCAACCTCAATTTAGAGTCTATATGTGGAATAGGCCCGTAATATATATATATATATATATATATATATATATATATATATATATATATATATATATATATATATATATATATATATATAAAATCAGTGCTACCTTAATAGTTGATTTCTTTTTTCCTCACTGCTATTCAAAGTGTCTTTGTATAAATTTCTCAGACACAATTGCATGTTGAGAAACGCGAGGCTGCACTAGAAAGAGGAGTCTCCCAAGGAGGGGAATTCTTGCGGGATAATAGGGTGAAGATATTCCAGGTGACCATCTTTGGAAAGCTTTTTATGATGTTGACAAATATGGTGACCATAATGAATTTGTCAATACAGGTGAAATCAATGACTCAAAGAGAAGCGACCGTGCCATTACCCTCATCTGATGTAACAAATTGTCCTTTTAATTGTCAATTCAGCCATGTCGCTTCCTTGCAAATGCTGAGATATAGTTGTAATTTAAGCAATATTTTATCATCTATGCTGACAATTTAGTTTTGAGGGTAAAGTTGCTCGGAACTCTTTTTTTTGTGTTTTTTTATTCCAGTTGTAGGGTGAAATCGTATATTTAAAAAAAAGTCTTCAATAGTAGGGCACAGAGTTATGAATTATGTATGAGTTAAAAAAATTTTGCTGTCAACAATGACAAAAAAAAGAGAGTGAGTGACAGCAGCGGTGGTCTGTCACATCCTAAAATTCATCACGAGTCAAAACCGTGAGTTTTTATTGAAAATGCATATTGTTTTATTCACACAGCTGCATCTTACAAATACATTTGATATATTTTAAGCCCCCTATCATAAAATATATTTCCAAAAATGTCTGAAAATCATCCTCTTCTAAACCAGAGTTGGCTTTAAAATAAGATCCCCTGTCGACTCCTGACAGCGTACAAGGATCTGACTGTGTTGCAACTGCTCTGTAAAAAGCGTTGTGTGTTGCAGGTTGTGCATCAAAACACATAAGTCATATTTGGAGGTGGGTGCATAGTTATTGTCAGTGCTGTGTGGTGAGGTAAAGCAGGTCTTGACGGGATCACTTCCGCTTCTTTTTCATGGACACAAGGTAGATTGGCGCAATGTGCGCCGATATTTCAAAAAGAGTGTCCCGTGCGGTTAATTTCTCTATTCTGTTTATGATTAATGGCACGGTATACAAGAAACAGATGGAGTGGGATATACAGCTGTGGAAATCTTTTTAAAAGATGTGGTAGGTTGCTGATTGTGTACTCACGAATGCTGGGGTGATGAGGACTCTAATTGTTTTTTATTAAGATAATTTTTTCCCCCTCCAGTGCTTAGACTTTAGTTTTATTTTTCCAAATAACCTCCTAGGATTTGAAGCACCACAAGGGGTACATCTGAGCGTGGGTTATATGTCCCTTGAGGGATTATAATTAGTCAAATAATTACAAATTACCCTTTTGTATGCTGCGGGGGGCCAATGCTTAGCCCGTCGACCTCACAGTGCAGAAGTCACGGGTTCAATCCCAGCTCCGACCTTCCTGTGTGGAGTTTGCATGTTCTCCCCAGGCCTGCGTGGGTTTTCTCCGGGTACTCCGGTTTCCTCCCACATTCCAAAAACATGCATGGCAGGTTGATTGAACACTCTAAATTGTCCCGAGGTGTGAGTGTGAGTGCGGATGGTTGTTCGTCTCTGTATGCCCTGCGATTGGCTGGCAACCAGTTCAGAGTGTCCCCCGCCTACTGCCCGAAGACAGCTGGGATAGGCTCCAGCATCTCCCGCAACCCTTGTGAGGATAAAAAGGATTGGAAAATGGATGGATGGATATACCGAGGAGGCCGCAAGCCTGTCACAGTCTTGGACATACACACACCTGCCTAATCCCATGTCATGAAGGTGATCAATTACAATTGTTTAATTTAATTTAAATTTGTTCTAGTCATAATGATGAACACGTATGACAATTGTAGTTTCTGCCGAATATCGCTGCATTTTGAAATGAAACTAGTTTGTTTCCTGAGCAGGAAAAAAAATGAATGGAATAAATGTGGTTACAACTTTACACTCACTTCACAAACGAGTGGGGAGGAAAACTTTGTGAAATATACCCAGAGTTGCACAGTAGCACATTTCCTAGTAGAGGCATGTCATGTCTATTTTCATGTTCTTTGGTTCACCTTCTATTTCAGTCACTTGCCGTTGCAACGCACCTGTCGCACCTGTTGCAATCAGCTGCTGTTTGGAGGTGTGCTGGTGCCACAGAATTGTGTTGCCTGAGTGTTTCACATTGCCCCTTTACCTCAATACTTAATTGATCAGACTGTCCAGTGCCTACAGTTTCTGTCCTCTGTGTTTTTTCCCTGTGACCGTAAGTACATTTGATTCCATGAAGAAGGAGGTTACAATACAGTTTTGTTGTTCGTGGTTGTTACCTCTGCACTGTTGATTTATTTTGTTCCTAGCGCCTTGTGTTTCTTTGTTTCACTGCTTTCTGATCTGACAGAGCTTTGGCTTACTCTTGATAGCAATAATCATGTTTCTAATCTGTACCTCAAAAGTGAATCAGAAATCTAGCACTACACTAATACTTCTGTAAATAAAATTATTCTTAGTTCCAATTTTCCAGTACGCACCTCCATACAAAATCGTGATTAAAAAGTATCTTAATCTCCTTTCACTAACTGGCGAGTAGAATTATTGGTGACTCCGCTATTTGTTGTTAATGGGTGGCTGCAAGTGCAGCCAATGACTGCAGCTCAAAATGACAGCAGTACGCAGGCTGTGTAAGCAGAGTGAGTGGGAGAAAATTGTCTTTGCATTTCATAAACCAAGTACTCTCACTGTCATTAGTGTAGTGGGTGAAAAAGGTTTCAACAAACCCCGCTAGGTGAACTGATGTGAGAGCCATCAAGCAGCCATTAGAGCTTAAATAAAAGCAAAATAAGTATTATAACATTGTTAAAGGGGACGGGAATAACATTTTCACTCCATTAATCAGCTCTGTCATTACAGCCCCTTCACATCAGGTAACCTTTCTGAGATGGACCTTGAATACCTGTTCTCTAAAAGACAACAGCTTTGGATGGCTTCCCCAACCCCCTTGCACTATTCAACGTTCTGGTAAGATATTTGCTTGTTATTGTTAATTGATCTCTCTGAGGCATTCACTGCAGCCAATTATTACATCTTGTGAGACACATTTATATTTGCAAAAGGTCACATTGCTCCAATTCTAGCACTTAGTTGTCAAGCGATTGCAACAATGATTAATCAGTTGAAGCACTTCAAAGTGGAATCAATTCCGATCTTGTAGTTTTGACCATGTTCAAATTTAGGTCATCCTATAGGTGGTTATGAGATAGGAAGCTTTTTTTATATAAATAAATAAATACATTTGGGTGTGTGCATTCTTCAACTCAAAATTCAACCTTGTTTCACGGATCATATTCCAATTAGGTAAGAAAACCAAAGCAAAATAGCCAATGATTTCTGAACACTTTACAGTGTGCAACCCAACCTTTATCCGTTTACTTTTATTCCTTTTGTTAGAAAACTGGGTCGTTGATTGCGTCGTGGTACCCTCGCCTCACTTGTTTGCGGGCAACGTGGGATCGGTTCCCACTCAGTGAAGATGTGTGAATGTTTGTTTGCCTCTATATGTGCCCTGCGACTGGCTGGTGACCACTTCACGGTGTTGTATGCCTTCCGCCCGAAGTCACCTGGGATAGGCTCCAGCAACTCCCCGCAACCTTGACACATTCCACCTTATTGTCTTCATTTGGTTGAGTAAATGATGGCACTGCAGGAAATTTCCAGTTTTGTTCCTGGAGTATCAGTTCTCTATGATTTTCATAATTTTTGCACATGATTCTGACTGAACATATTCAGTTGACTTTCACTTTTTTGTAATGATTGGTCTTTAATAGACCTGACAGGCAGAATGCTGTCCCTGCCCTGTTTCTATCTGCTGCTTTTGTTCACAAAACAATACCTTGTATCAGATGGAGCACGAGGTAGCTGGTATCCAGAGGTTTCCCTGACTTTTCAGCCAAGGTACATATTTTACGTAAGAAAAAAAAAATCTCACAACGCACCTCCATACAAAATCGTGATTAAAAAGTATCTTAATCTCCTTTCACAATTTAACTGGCGAGTAGAATTATTGGTGACGCCGCTATTTGTTGTTAATGAGTGGCTGCAAGTGCAGCCAATGACTGCAGCTCAAAATGACAAATGTTTTAAGCAGTACGCAGGCTGTGTAAGCAGAGTGAGTGGGAGAAAATTGTCTTTGCATTTCATAAACCAAGTACTCATTGTCACTGTCATTAGTGTAGTGGGTGAAAAAGGTTTCAACAAACCCCGCTAGGTGAACTGATGTGAGAGCCATCAAGCAGCCATTAGAGCTTGGCCCAATAAAAGCAAAATAAGTATTATAACATTGTTAAAGGGGACGGGAATAACATTTTCACTCCATTAATCAGCTCTGTCATTACAGCCGCTTCACATCAGGTAACCTTTCTGAGATGGACCTTGAATACCTGCAAGAGTTAGATACCTCAGTAATGGAAAAGCCTTCGCACATCAGAGAGCGCCTCCAGCTATTATGGCTTCTATTGTGCTGCACTGCCAATAGCAAAAATTATTTTCAGCATTTGCAGAAATGCATTACAACTCCCCACGGAATCTTTATATCTGATGTGACTTAAACGGCATTCAAGACTGCTGGGAAATGTTGGCGCTCAACACGAAATGTTACAGTTGAATTTATGCCCAAAAATGAAAAACTGTGGTAAACGGAGGTGGGAAAAAGTCATGTATGTGCAAATCACAAGCCAGTACCGGGTCATAATCTTCACGTCTGAAGTTGCTGTGGAAAAAAAAAAAATCAAGCATGTTGAGTCCCCACCAAATTTCCAGCAAGTAGAGTCAAGTCATTTCGTGATTCAAGCAAGTCGTAAATCAAGTCATCCGATCTGGCTCAAACATAATACATCTTTATTATTACTTATGTTTTAGTGATCATGTCTAAAGTACATGTATGACTCTAAAAACCTAAAAGAAAACACAAAGTAAATTCACATCTCTTAGCATTGTCACCAGATTTGGCCGAGCTGGCTATTGAAAGTTTTTAAGTCGCTTACAGGAGAGCTGCACACGGCCTTTCCCTCGAGCTCTTAATTTTTTTTTTTGTGTAGCTCAAGGTCATTTGGAATAGATCTGCAAAATGTTTGGAATATTTATAAGCTTCCGCGGGACTTGAGGGTTCAAAGGTGCCGTTGTTGGCATCAAGGCAGCATGTGATGACCCTTTTGAAAGCGGCTCCCATGCAAAACACAATTTGAAATAAATGAAGGTCAGTTATCGTGTTTTCCCCGTTTATATTCGACAAAATTTATCTTGCAGGCGTAGAAGTCAGAAAGACAAATCCTCATTTCAAAGTAGAAAAATAACAAAGACCAACAGTCCAAGTTAATAAACTACTCAGTGAGAACAAGAAAGGTGAAGACAGTCGGAGCTGAAGGAGACTAAACTAAAAAACACACACAGATGTACAGCTGGAGGGTGCAAGTCAAACTGCACAAAAAATTAGCAACGTAGCAACACTGGTGACGAGCAATGTAATAACGTAGCAACACTCTGCTTTTGCTGCACCTAAACATCCTGACAATGATCATTGACAGCAGGTGCGATGCATTCGACTCCATCCACCAACGCCCCACAAGGATACTGTGCAAACTGGAAACATAATTAAAAATGGCAGAACAGGCAGGCCGATAAACAGAAAAATGACATTGTCACTGACATCCTAATGGTAGTTTGCCAGATGATACGCTGCATAGATTCAGATTTGCAAACATGAGCTGTAATCTTCAACTCATTTCCATCCATCCATCCATTTTCGAATCCGCTTTCTCCTCACAAGGGTTGCTGGTGTGCTGAAGCCTATCCCAGCTGTCTTCAGGCAGTAGGCGGGGTACACCCTGAACTGGTTGCCAGCGCTCACAATCACACCAAGGGACAATTTAGCGTTCCATTAACCTGCCATGCATGCTTATGGAATGTGGGAGGAAACCGGAGAAAACACACGCAGTTCATGGGGAGAGCAAGCAAACTCCTGATTTCCTCTACAGCGTTTTAACATACCAAAAATGTCATCTGTTCTTGTCTTTGTGCAAGTTTGAACTTGTTCGTTGCAGGTGTAATCTGTCCCCATCATAAACTCTTTATCACCCGTGACAGATGCTACAGCTTAGCTTGTAGCAGACGTGTGCACATTGCCGCATGACGTCTTTGATCCACTGGTGAAAAGGACACTTTGATTCGCTCCTCTTTCATCTATTACGGCTTCAAACAACAAAGTGTATGCAGGAAAGTGGTTAAGATTGCACAATTGTCTGTGTTTCATGTGTTGTCTTGTACTATTTTGTCATTTTTTTGGTCAACTTTTCTTTTGATGGCGGCGCGGACACCCGCAGCGGCTCCTCTTGTTTTATGTTGAGGGGAAGCAATTTCATCTGTGCTGTATGTTACACCCACGTACAGCACATATGACAATAAAGTGTCAATTCAATTCAATTCAATAATTTTAAGTCACATTTAACAGTCTTAAATTTCATCTAAATATAGAGAAAAGTAACTGAGAGGGAAGGGGTTTGCCTCGTGACATTTTATAGAAATACAGTAACTTGAATGTGTAGGTCGTCTCAAAATTTTAGTTTGCCTCAAAATTGCATGATTGGAACCTCCCACTTCGAAGGTTATCGTGCACATGCGTAACATATAAAAACAAGTTTGCGGTTTTCATTTAGAAATTCTGAGGATTGTAGAATGTCTTACACAAGGAACATCTTTCATGCAACAAATCCCAAATTTGCATTCTCAGGATATTTTGCGAATGCGGCCAACATATGAAGGAAAAAAGGAGATGGGATGTTTTTTTGTTGTTTTTTTTTTTTTCAAAGGCTGGAAAGGTTGCTGCCTTTGCATATAAAGTGTGGGTAAGTGGAAATTGGAAGACATATTTGCATTTCCAATGTGGTTGTCTTAATAGATTTTATTTTTTTAACTATCACGGCCGTTAAGGGACACATTTAGCACTTTTTTTTTTTTCTAACAGTGTGCTTTTGTCGAAATGCCCTAAAGATCAAGCATTACAGTACACTCAATACCCATCTCGTTTGGCCTCTCTGAACTTTGCATGTTTTAGGGGAGCGATCTTGTGATCTGGGATCCACCCAACTACTAATAAATTGATGCTGCATGTACAATTGTACAGGACATGACAGTCAGATGTTTTATTGCGAGGAATACATCTTACATAATGCTCTGCATTTGCCTTAACACAACGCATTGCCACTGTACAGTATTTATTTTTCCAAGGTTGCATCTGATGGCTGCAGATAGAAAAATGAGTCAACTAATTAAATCTCGGAATAGGTGTTCATATGGATATTACAGATTGCAAAATTAACCGTTATCTGTGTGCCAGCATATAAACAAAAAATTTCGAAGCAAAAGTCAAAGTAAGCAAACCGTATTCTGTCCGGACACAAGACAACAATGTGAATATGATATCACATTGAGTGTCAGGGGAAATATAGCAAATAACCTTCAGAACACCGTATAGAAACAGGAAATTACCTTGAAAGAACCCATGTGCTGACTCAGGGAAGCTACAAGGCACTAAGGCTCCCATGGCTCACGAAGACACCATCCAAGGCATCCAATCACCCACTGAAGACTGCAGGTAGTGGAACAACACATTGACTTTGATGTGGCTGCTCATTAATTTCTGACACATCACAGATCGAACACTATTTTGCTCACTTCGGGTATAGGGGTGAGGTAGTTTATTATGGGTAGGCCTTTATTTCAACTAAACCATTTTAATAATAATGATTAGCCTACAAAGTAATATGTATCATCATTCCTGTTACTTTAAGGCTACAGTGTATATAAGGGGTGGAACTGTTCGGTGTTCGGTAAAAAGGGAAAGAATTAACACGTGAAGGTTTCTCAAATAATTATGAAACAATTGTTGTTGTTTTATTGTAAATGCATATTTCTCTATCCATGCCAGCGGCATATAGGGATAGGTAGAAAAATTAAATGCTCTTCCACTGGATGACAATAAACCTGCGAACACAGCAGCGGTGGGAGTAAGTCACATATGTGCAAGTCTCCGGTTGTAGCATTCACGTTTCATCCAAGTAGCAGTTAAATTAATGTGGGGAAAAATAATTCAAGCAATTCACGTCACCCAAAAATATCAAGCCTTGATTTTTTGGTGCAAGTCACCTGTTTTCTGAGTTTGGTTGTCTGTTTGTAAACTGAGTCGTGATTGGTGTTTGAATGAGCCCTGAGTTACTGATGTCATTTTCAGTTGAGAGCAAGAGGCAAAATTGACGCCCAAGAAGGGGTGGATTTTACTGCTTAATTCATATTCCATAATATTAATCAGAATACTGTGTTTAGACTAGCAGGGGCGAATAGATGGTGTAAACATTTTGGGGTTGACATCCCTTTTAATAGACTCAAACCTTCGACCCTACTTCAACTGCTAAATTGTTTGTCATGCAAGGACCAGAGCACTCGTACTGTGAAAAAACAGTCCAGATAAATGGTGGAAAACAACACTGTGACACTGTCACTGGGGGAGACCAAAAATAAATGTCATCACAGTGAACTTTTGCCATGTTGCTACCTTTCAAAAAGGAGGAGGGAGGGGGCAACCTCTTTTGTACCATTGGATACAAAGATGGGCTCTGTCCACCTTGATTCATGTTCTAGCCACTGTGAGTCATGGCTAGTCCCCATCCAATTACCATCCCATAATATATCAAGGGAATAACGTGAAAATAACACTTGGAAAAGTAGGAAGAGTCTTGGAGACAACTATGGCTAATGGACAGTGGTGGCATTTGGTTGGGACTGCGCCACAGATGTAATGATTCAGGTGGACAGAGGCTGGGTCCGCCGATAAGTAGGTCAACAGTAACATATCTGTTCTTAAGCCTTTTTCTTCCCTCACTTTGTCATTTTGTCTGAAGAGGAAAGCTGTTTTTTTCTCCATATACAGTGTATAAAAGGCAGAGAATATTGCATGTTCTGAATACATCCCTGTAGGCTTTCGGAAGGCACTTTTTTTTTCCAACTAATGAATGAGCCCAATTGATATTCATTAGAAAATCCGAATCAGTATATCAGAAGTGCGGTTCAAGATAAATGTGTCGGCAAGAATTGCTGGTGAATGCTATAAAATAATTATAATGCTTCACATCATCTTATAACGAAGAAGGGATGTTTGGGACAACCTTGACCTGCTTGAGCGAGAAATCATGAGACATGAAACCCAGTAGTATTAAAGCTTTTATGTACTACATCTGCTTTGTTCTCTTATATGAGGGGATCTCAGGCTGAGGATGTAAAACTGGTGCAGAGAACATTTTTACTTATGAGAGAGAAGATTCATTTATACAGGGAGGGTTATCATGAGCCATCAAAGTGTGGAGTCAAAACTCACTTCTCCCTATTAAGGCTACAACCTACTGAAAATGGGAGCTGAATGAAATAATCCAGCGGACTGTATGAAGTGGTGCAGTTTGGCAACCATCAATTTAACCTAATTTAATCTAGCCATATTGCTTGGGCTCTTTTCTCAACATTAAAAAAATGTACAGTTCCGGTGAAGTTGTGACATGTCCATGGTTTCCCCACAAAACTTTAAATGTGGACTCATCAGACCACAGCACACTTTTCCGCTTTGCATCACTGCAGTTCTGGCCAAAGAAGCCGGGCTTACAGGGGGTTGTTTCTATATGGCTTTTACTTTGCACGGTTGTTTTTTGTCTTGCATTTGTGGGTTTAGCCACAAAGTGTGTTGACTGACAATGATTTTCTGAAGTGCCAGAAAAATCACCAGTTTGAGTTCAATTGAATATTGCTCAAAAAGGATGTTATTTCATGCAAAATAACAATAGAAAACATATAGTCACACAGAATCTTCGTCGAAAATAATTGAGGAGAGAGAACAATTTAAGTTTCGATTAGGAATTGTAATCATTTTTGAAGCTGGGGTTAATTTCTTGTTAGTGCTAGTGCCACCTCAAAAAAATCGACTACTTGTTCTACTCTTCATATGCTGGATGTTGAATATTAAAATGACACCAAAGTAGAAACATTTCCCCTGAGATCGTTCACCCTCACACTCTGTTTTGTGTTGTGTCATAGTCTGAACCACTCTGTCGTTAAAAAAAGTTATCTAGAGTATCACTAATTGCAGCAAAATACCATTCAATAAATATGAATACAGTACTGCATAAAGCTTTAGTGCAGCAAAGCTGTGAGATAACGTGATGCAGGTCACGAGTAATGTATTTATTTTGGGGGGGGGGCGGTTCCTTTTGTGTACTACAGAGAAAATTCAGCAAAGAAAGACAATACAAATACTGTAATTACATACAATTGGTTTTGGATTATATTTCAGAACTTTGCATGACATATATTGTTAAAACCTGACCCGAAGCATTTGCACTGACAACAGTTTGGTGTCAGTTGGGTTGAATTTTTCCATTTGAATGAAAATGTCAGATTATTGTCAATGCGACAAAACAATTATTATTCCATTTATCTCGCTAGGTGGCATTGCTCATATCATCTTCCTCTTTCTCTTCCAGATATCGTATAACATTTGACCTTTGTCATTGCATGCATTTGTAAATGTTTTTTTTTTTTGTTCCTGTGATTTAATTTAAATTATAATCTGATAGAAATGAGAGATATGAAAGTGGGCCTTCTGCCTTCTGTAACAGGTTGTTAGAACTACAGTATTTCTTAGTATATGTAGAGGATTTCACATAGTCGGATGTTCTGTCTGGATTATTAGACACAAGTACAGTCAAAAAACACTAAGGTCAGGCACATAATCTTGCGTGCCTGACAAAATTAAACATGGATTCACTTGATCAAAAAAAGGAAGCCATGGAGAGACTTAAATGATTCAGTTAGGAATGTACTTTTATTTTTTTCATTCTGGAGCAAAAGATAAAAAGGGCACACCGCTATCAGAAGTGGAGAAAAAAAAACATGAAACATTGCCACAGTTATTCAGATCTCTTTTTTTCAGCTAATGGGTATTTTTTTTAAGTAAAAAAAAAAAGTACTCACGTTTTTGTCACGTATTTGTCCCTGGCACCTCTCTTTTGGCAGTTCAGTCAATTTTGTGCGTGGCAGGCTATACTTTGTTTGGCTATTTTCACAGATGAGTGTGGTGTGCACCGTTGTGGGCGTGACCGCAGCCATTTACCAGTAGAATGGACTCCTCTCCTTTAAATTCGGCACACAAGAGGTGCACAGTATTTAAAACAGAAACAGAAAGCAGAAACAGATTTGCTGGAATCCATGCAGGCAATCAAAATGCAAGTACATTTATAAGGAAAGATAAGTATGGTGCTGATTTGGCGTTTTTAGTTCACCACTTGCTTGTGTTTTGAAAGGAACCTTTCATAACATCTCGAAGGACCAGGGAAAGATTGACTCCGGTTTTCCGTACTGTCTTGGGCCAAGGCAGAGTGGGCGCGGCAGTCCTACAAGGTTATGGAATAATAAATCAGAGAATCCATGGCTGCAGGCGTTTTTCAAATTAATCTTCACCTGAGGGAGTTGGCTAATTATTTGTGGACAAGAAGATTAAAGCCCTCCGTATGTGTGTTGTTACAGTGGCTTAAATAACATGACCGTCAAGAACGAGTACCCCTTGCCTCTTATTGACTCTGCTTTTATGCTCCTCCATGGAGTCCCACTTTTCACACTTACTTGCCCACATTTGTGAGTGAGACAAATAGAAGGAAACTTTCAAATCACATGGGGGTCACTGTGACGAGCTGGTCATGCCATTCTCTTTGTTTACTATGATGAACGTGTTCATTTCTCTGGTGTGCGTGAACGACATTGTAAATTTTTCAGAGGCTGCTCAGCAACAAGCTATATGCGAAGGCGGGGAAGTGCGAGTTCAAGTCTCAAAGACCACCTTTCTGTGATACATCATGGCAGAGGAAAAGCTTAGGTTGGTTCATGCACTTGTAAATGAGGTCACCGAATCACTAAAACTTCTTCTCGAAAACAGTTATGTTTTCCTGGATTTGCCCATTTTTACGGGTGATCAAGGACTACATCCTATGGCTTTTACCCGACCTTCTAAGACTCAAAGAATGTTTCTACTTTCTACTTCAGCTCATGTCTTCAGACAATTTATTGTAGCAGATGCACCCTTCCACCTTCTTTTCACACAGACACTCTCCAGTCGAGAAAAAAACGATGATACAGGCGACAGGGAACTCTTGGCAGTGAATATGGCCTTGGAGGAATGGTGACATCTGTTTGAGAGGAAAGAACAACTATTCATTGTGTGGACTGATCATAAAAAATCAGGAATACATCTGGTTGCCAAACATTTGCACTCCCGCCAGGCCAGGTGGGTGCCATTTTTTATGATGGGTTCACACTTGTGATTTCTTATCGTCCCGGGTCTGGAAATGTTACACCAGACTTGATGCCCTGTCTTGGCATTTCCCACCAGAGGGCTTTAAAGTCAGACACTGACCTCATTCTGCCTTCTGGCTTTTGTGTGGCCTCCATTACCTGGGAAATCAAGTCGGTGGTCAAGAGGGTTCAGGAGGAGCAGGTGGGGAGCCCTGGGATTGTTTATGTGTGCCTGACTGGAGAGAGACGAGGAGAAGAGGGGCCGTTTTCTGTGGGCCCAAATATATTCTGTGACCCCCACCCTCCACCCCCAGTCAACACGGTACTTTCGATCAATTGGTTAAGTATTGCCCTAACTCTGTTGACCAAGGTGGCAGGGCTCACCTCCTAGACCATACTAATGTTCTTCTACATATTATGTATCGTTTGTGATAATGAGTATGATATTGGGAAAATAGCAGTTATTCCTCTCTTTTCAACCCCCTGAAATTATGGAGGTCCAGATTTTGGTTTGACACCCCCGACCGTTCCCTTCAACCACAGCACTTCCTATGCACTTCCTTCCTTCCTCCTCCTCCTCCTCCTGGGCAATCGGCCCCCATCAGGGACTTGCCCCCCCCCTCCCGGGTTCCACACCCGGTGTGACTCTCGTTGGTGCCTCGTGAGGTTCACACCCAGTGCGGGCCCCGGAAGGTCGCCTGATTATTATTTAAGGAGGGTTGTGGGGCGGCTACTCCACTCCCCTCCGTTCCGGCGGGGCGAGCGCTGGGCGCCTCACCTTCCGATAAGACCCCATCTCCTTCCCCACCGGCTGGTGGGCATTTAGCCACATCTGGGGCCCAAGAGCCCCGGCGTTCCCCTTTGTGCCGCTTGGAAGCATCCCACCATGCGAGGTGCACTTCCTTATCATCATCATCATCATTGTCATCATATTGTCATTGTTTCTATCTACAACCAGTACCTAAAGTTGTGCCTGGCTAACTTTGAGGATTTACCACATCTCTACGAGGCCAGAACAAAGTTTTATATTTGGTCTACGATGCCACTGACTGTATTATTTCTTTAAACGAGTGTGAAATCCACAAGCCAACTTCTTGAATATGAAAGTTTGCAGAAAAGCTTTTAGAAGTATGGGTTTAGATTATTCACGCAATTGGCTCTATTCATGGTTACCGTCTTAAAGTCTCTATTTTCCCCCCGCGATCACATTGTGGGATTATGATAACCCATATTCTCATTTTTAAACAGTTACAGCTTAAAAGCTGCGTCAGAGCTGCAGTTCCCTCAAAATACAAACACCTTGATAGAGAGAGGTGATTTCTACGCTCCCCCCAACCCCTTACCTTTTTTTTTTAAGGATTCATTGGATTCAGTGTAAATTTGAGAATAAACCAATAAGCTTCGCATTCAGTATAAAAACAGATCGTCTCTGGCATTCATTTGAATACTCTAAATGTGTTTTCATTTGATTTTGGGTTTTTTCCTTTTTGTATGTCAAGTCTGCATTGTAGCGTGATCGCGGCAACATAATCTTGATTGTGTTGTCATGGAAACTGGGTATTAAAAATAAGTAGAAAGTATTACTTTGTCCTGGTGGAGATGTGCTGTGTTGGCATGAAAAAAGAAATGTGCACATCCTGGGGATGTACACTGTAGATATGACTTTTTAGGATCTATGAAACCTGGGTACTTGTTATTGTTTTGTGTTTTTTGTTGTTTCAGAATGCATCTCTATTTAGTTGTTAGTTTTAATAACTGTGTTTATCAGTTATTCATTTAATCAGATTAATTGTTCAGCCATTATTGAGACGCTCTTTTTAATATTAAGAACTCTTATAGCATCTGGTATAAAGTGGTAACTAGTGAGAGAACTACTCAGTGAATGGATTTTGTACATGTCAACACAAGGGAGATATGCTTTAATAATAAAGAAGCAGTAGAGCTGAAAGAGGTCACTGTTAGTTTTGTTTCATTGTAGTGGAGTCAACCTAAAATAGCTTCTTGACATGCAGCTTCTTCTAGAGTAAGACATGTTGAATTGGAAAATAACCCATTTTCTGGCTCTGTGTTGCTGTGTTGCATAGAGATCATGATGGTACCTCAACTATAAAGTCACAAGTAAGGATGACTATCTCCAGTATAAGTGTCACTGAAAGTAGGCATTTTAATTTTATGTAACGTTGTCATTGCTGACCTCTTCTTTCAAATTCTGAGATTCAAAAGAAAGGTAAACAGGATTATTTTTCATCAGAACTTCACCCCTCCCACCCCCGCCCCCCCAAAAGACATTTAATTCAAGCATACTTTCAAGCAGAAATAATGAACCGATTCTCCGTGGAGATACTACTTCAGATTCTGAGAATAGACAAAT
This sequence comes from Hippocampus abdominalis, assembly GCA_018466805.1. Lineage (NCBI taxonomy): Eukaryota > Metazoa > Chordata > Actinopteri > Syngnathiformes > Syngnathidae > Hippocampus > Hippocampus abdominalis. Next base: position 10,904,895 of record CM031702.1, on the reverse strand, counting down.
GAAAGTTTCATCTTGTTACATGCTTGATTGACATCGTGTTCAGAACATTTGGCACACATTAGAGGCACAGAGAATTCATTCGAGGCCAAGGGACCCGAGCGCATGGTCAGACCATGCGCTCCTTATCTCACCCTGGACGGAAGGGGTGTTTGTGCGCTCCATCACGAGAAAGGGTCACGAGCCCCCATATCAAAAGACATCGTTAATGTCATGGAGCATATGCTTTGTCTTTGGGGCGGCCCAAGACATGTTAATGAAGATGGGAGTGTTTTTCTGATGTATTCCTTGTCATAATGAAGGCCGGCCGATTGGGAAGCTCCGTGGAGATACTGCCGGCAGAGAAAGACAACTTTAGATCCTTTAAGTCACTTTGCACGTAAACATCTCTATTTCAGGGAAGCCGAAATCACAATATGTGACACAGCAGGTACTCGACAGTGCAGTTAAAAACAGAATATCATTGCTTAAGGCAAGGTGACAGGTCTAATAATCTGCCATCCTTTATGTTTAATATTTAAATCCCAGGGGCAAAGCAGGAAGGATGGGGTGTCCTTGTTTCAAGCGTCCTCCATACTCTATTATCAATCCAAGGCGCTGTAATCATGCAGCCCGTGTTTTCCATCTAACTGTGATTGATTGGGGTCTCAAGGATCTGAACTTTAAAATGATGATGATATGCATTTTTTATATTGCGGCGTGCATTATTTCAATTATTTCTGTTGTTGGTGTTGCTGTTTTTCACATCATTGAGACTACTGCGCTAGTTACTGAATCTTAGAAATGTTGCGGGATATTACCTTATTTTCCGCACTAAAAGGCACACCTAAAAGCCTTCCATTTTATTAAAATCTCACGGCGCACCTTAAAATGCGATGCACCTTGTGTATGGTCATTATGGTAATATGTCAACCCCCAAAATGGCTCCTTGCTAGAGACATGCCTCCAACACAGAGTTCAAATTTAGGCGATCGGTTTCGCAGTTGAACACGGAAATAGAGCAGCGGCAAGAGAGTTCATCGTTAACGAGTCAATGTTATAACTTGCTGTTGGTTAAGTGAACTGTGTTGCTGCTTTATTAAATACGTTTTACTGACATCTGATCGTCCCTACATAAATTAGGACATAGTTTAGTGTCCCGTTGGTATTTCCTTGAGTGTAGTTCTATATAGTGGATGCATTGTAGATTGCGTCCAATGTATGAAAACAATTACAAAATAGGCCATTCATTGAAGGTGCGCCGCATAATCCAGTGCGCCTTTTAGTGTGGAAAATACGGTACTTGCTTTGTGATTATTTTCACGCCTCAAACCTGAAGGCGGATGAATGCTCTGTAGTTCGGGTGAACTCCGGTATCATATATAGCATTTGTGTTAAATGAGTGTAAGGCGCGTGCAGTAGGACAGTGTTTAGCTCAGAGCTCCTCAATCGGGAATACCAGATAGTCGGAAAAGTCACAGCGAATATCATAGATAAGTAAATGTTGATTCATCTCTGCAATTCTCTTGAACATTTACAGTATATTTAGTCTGCTTATTGTGAGGAATGTTAGTTGAAAACTGCATGAACTTTGACCATACAGAAAGCATCACTGATCAGATATTTATTCAATTACACTAAATTCAGAGATTTTCTTTCTAAATGCATTTCATGTGTTGGAAGATAGTTGATGAAAACACGTGCAAAGCCTGCTCATTTCTGGAGCTGGAGCATTGAACTGCTTTTCATCATTTCAGTTACCCTTACTTTTTGGGTGAGGCGAAAATGCTGACTGGGCCCACTTCCACCACTCCAGAGTGCAGTCAGCTTGCTCACGATGCCTACATTTAAAAAAATAAATAAATCATCAAAAAGCATCTTCCCTGGCTGACACAATTTTCAGAACAGCTCGGTGTCATACTCAAGTGTTATGTTAAACGTATTTTGGGTTATTCTGTATTGTAATATGTTGACATAGGCGGTGATGAATTGGACCAGCCTGCCACTTTTCCATGGCATCTGGAAGTCTGTTAGCTCACAAGCTACCAGTGTTGTTTTGTGGAAAAGTACTGCAACGACTTGTTGGGATATTTTCCAGTCACTCGGGCTTTATCGCAGCTCAATCACATAGGGATCACAAAGTGTGAGATTTGAGTTGACAGTTGAATGGGCCATGGTTTTGGTGCATTCAGCTGACACACCCACAGGCTCATATGCTGCATTCAAGTGAACTGGGAAGTCGGAATTGTACTATTTGGTTTCTCCCAGTTCTGACGTCAGTATTTGAAGCGAATATAAACACCAAAGATGGCTGATTCCGATGAAATTGTTTGTTTTTTGGTTCATCACAACACATTTTGACCTTCAGCCCACTTTCTTCACAATGGTCTTAATGCATATAAATAAAGGAATATCTTCAAAGTATTTCATTGAGTTTACCAAATAACATCCCTGGTCTGATGTCGAAAAAGACTTCCCACCTTCCTTGATTGCAGCATAAGAGCTGACAATAGAGCTGCATTGTTCAACATTTTGCAGCCTCATTTTTTAAAATACTTGTGAAGTTTGTTTTTAATTCATTCAAATTTGGCAGGCTTGTTAACAACACTCTTCTCTGTAGTGTGTCAAATTCATAAGCCATTTCCCCCACTTGATAGAAGCTTTAACCTTTTATTAAGCAAAGTAAGGCAATTGAACGGATTCTTACTTGCAATGCCGATGGGGCAGCAGACGGCAGAGTAAAACAAACCCAAATCATAATTTGTCATTGTTTAATAATGCACAGAATACGTCATTTGATTATTTTACCAGCACTCATTAACATCATTTTAAAACGACTGAATTAATGCTTTGGAATGGAGCAATAAAACCTGAACCTGGATATCTTGTGCCAGATATTTGCAAATAGAAAGGGGGGGGGGGGGGGGGGGCTTAATAAATTATAAATATATTTTTAAAAAGCATCACTAAGTAAAGAAGCAAAAGTAGTCACACAGATAAAGAAAAAACGGACAATGCTTCACAATATTACATGGGTATTTCAAATTATTTCAAATTATACACGCGTTAGGTATGAGGGTTTTTTTTCTTATGACTTTATGCTTCAATGATCAGATGGTTTTGTCGTATTTCCTTTTTAAATGTCAAAAAGAAGTAGTATCTCAGGTTTTAAATTTGGAGGGAGGGGACTGCGGCACTGAAATCTCTGTCACTAATCGCTTGCAGTTTGCTTTTTGGGATGGAGAGCAGGCCAAAAGAGAAGTTAAAGACTCTGCGGCACTTGAATGGGAGCCAGTGACCTGCATGAGGTCGGGGATAATGTGCTGCCAGGGCTTTGAACGGGTGGGAGCTCTGGCAACAGAATTCTGGACACCCTGGAGCCTGTCCAGGGCGTTGACAGGCACCCCAGCCAGAACTCTGTTGCGGTAGTCCAGGCGGCAAGTTATGAGAGCACGAATGACAGCCTTGGTGACAGAGTCAGTCAATGATTGGCATAGTCCGGAAAATATTTTTAGTAGTAGTGATTTCTGCCTGCCATACTTTTCAGGACATACTGCAATTCAGTTGTATGTGCAGACCTGTGACTGCCAAACCACAATTGTCATTCTTCACTGATGTTATTCGGCCTGCACACACACCGCGTTATGTGTAGTGAACCGAAACGTGAGCTTGACTTCATTATTCAGCCGCTGAGCACTTGTGCAACAGCCTCATTATATTTATATTCAAGAGGGATCCCGGTATTTCTCAACGGGATCCACGAAGCCGACTTTGTGTGCATTACTGCCGGCTTGATTAACAAGATGATGCGTCAGCATGTTTTAATACAAAGAGCCTCAAGCCCCAGACTTTGTAACCTGCGGCAATCTGTTGCAAATGACTACAAATAACCGCTGATCAATGGATAAGGGCTGAAGAGTTCTCCAATTATAAGACTTCACCGAAAATAAGGCATTCACTATACAGTATTTGCATTCAAATCAAGTTTAGCAAACCCTGCCTTTCAATTCTATGCTGGTGTCCACTTTGGGTTTGTTTGTTGACGTAAGACTAACTTTCTTCAGACAATACTGTCTTCAGACAATACTGTCGCATGCACCTTGCATAATGGAAAACAAAACCGACTTAAAATAAAGTAAAAAAGCTATGAAAGCGGAGTGAATTATTTTGAAGTGATAATGCTGGAAAAAATTTACATCCAGATGACAACGATTGTAAATACTGCAAAAGAAAAAAAAAAAATGTATCACATGATGAAAGAAAATATGCTTTGTGTTTATTACGCAACAACAAAAACAATCCTCACATTTGGTGTTCCACTGCAGGACCTTCAGCGTATAATTGGGAGTTAATATACAGTAAAAAAAAAATTACAGTTTAAATAACCGCATACTTTTAGACCACAAGGTCAAAGGTGAAAGCCCTTTTTCATACCGAATGTGGTGGTATGATCCAAATAGTTTGCAGTGCTAAACGGATAAATGCTTGCCATTGAGGGTTATACATTCTCATAAGAAAAACAGCAGCGAAGGTCAACATTTCTACACCTAATGAAGAGACCTTAAGCCGCAGGAAATATTGCAAACGTTACAAGCCAAAGGGCAACTCATTAATCTAACCACAGTGGGGGAGCCAACCGAATTCGCCATCTTAAATGTCTTCGACCAGGATAAGCACTGGAGATGAAATCTATCAAATGTTAAGGTCACATGTTTTATAGTCATGTGTTTTGATGAGAAGGGTTTTCCCCAAAATTGATCCTTAATTACTGTTTTAAAGTGACGCAGCTTCAGCACAGGGTTCAACACTGATAATGAGTATACACAAGAAGCCCCTTTTTCATCAGAATTCAGTCTTTATTTGTTCTTGGAATTATTTACCAGGCTTTACTTGCCTTAAACTTGAAACTTCAATAAATAACATCGGGGAACAATTTGAAAAAAAATCTGTTGAGTGATACTGATTACAACTAAAATTGGCATGCTGATTCAAAAATTGCAGCCCATTTTTTTTCTGAGCACATCGTTTTCACCTACCAGTTTACCAGATAAGCAAAATTCCACTGATTAACTTTAATACGTTTTGCTAGCTTTTACGATTGGACTCATCGACAGCGGCGGTGCAACTTATTTGTGCCATCACAATTGAAAGAGTGCGGTGAGAGGTGTGTGCAGCTCCAAATCGGTCTATCATGATCTGCAAACAGAAAGCTACTATCGTAGGATTCAAGAGGATTAGTGCTGGTCTTCCTCTTATCCTTGTAACCATTTCGCGTAGCGTACATTGTAAACTATTTCGCGTAATGCTGTGTTTTGTTTTGTTTTTCTCAGAGGTAGTGACGATTGCATTTTCTTGTTCCGTGAATCCACACCCAAAAATGAGTTAATCACCAAACTGACTGACCTAACTCAAAAGTTCGTCACTGCTTTGTTCATGTTCCTCTGGATCAGGGGTCGGCAACCCAAAATGTTGAAAGAGCCATATAGGACAAAAAAAAACAAAAAACAAATATGTCTGGAGCTGCAAAAAATAAAAGCCTTCTATAAAACTTACAATGAAGGAAACACATGCTGTATGTATGTAGGAGACTGGACTGTCTCGGAATTGTTTTTTATGCATTCCTTTGTTGTGTTTTCACAAACGCCCCCATAGAATTGATTTTGTAATTTCCTCGCTTGATTTTTTATTTTGGTGCATTATTTTCACTTTTTTTAGTATCAGTTGATCATTAATTTCCATTTTTCACTCTTTGAACGCCTTTAGTACGTGTCTGTGTTTGTCAGTAAATGAAGTGTATGTTTAGAAAAACCAACCCAAAGCACTCCTTTTTCGGAGCTGCAACATGTACCTACATCTATTTGAGCTAAATTAGCCTACTATCAAAATCTTTTTCCATTTTGAAAATTTTTTATAAAGCTCCAGGGAGCCACTAGATGTCGCTAAAGAGCTGCATGCGGCTCTGGAGACGCGTGTAGCCGACCCCCGCTCTGGATGGTTGTAACTGGGAAAGTAAATTCCTTGTGTATGTTTTTACATACTTGACCAATAAATTTGAGTCGTTCACATTTTTTGGGGATCATACTTGTAAATTGTAAATAGCGTAAAGAAAAAAGTTCTCTCACTGAAGAATTGGAATACAAACTCCTGAGACAAAAATATGCATTTTTGATCTGTCCACGTGCAGTTTTTTTAGTCTAGAAATCTAAATTGCACCGCTTTCACCTCAACAGTTGCCTGACAACACATTGCCCTCTACTCATACTGTTGCTCAGCAGCACTCAGTCGAAAAGTGATTGCAGTGGCACAGCGCAGGATGTGAATGTAACTTGTCATTGAAAGGAATAGGGGCCATTTTGGAAAACCCTCATACACCAGCTGTCAAAACAGCCTCAGAACAACTGAACTTGAATATCGGGTACTGTAGAATCTTGCTCTGTGGCTGCAAGAGATGAATTTCAAAGTGAAATGACCTATGAAACAATACTAATCTCTTTAGGTCAACTGCATATATGTAAATAAATAGACATGCATCTTGGATAGGTTGTTTTATTTGAGGGGCAGGGGGGCTGATTTCAACATCCTTGCAAGATTACAAATATTTAGACTGGCTTAGTTGTTGTGACAGCATTTCCCAAGCTCCCTAATTGGTACGCTATAGTCGTGTTTTGTCAAACTTTTCTGCTAATTAAACACACCATATACATATGGTTATTCTTTAATGAGTATGCTGGGGTTTTTTTTGTTGATGACTTAACTCATTCCAGTGTTCCGCACGATTTTGTGACACATCATTGGAATGTTGTCAAAGAGCACCGTTTCTCACTGAAAGATACAAACACTAAATTTGAGGCAGTGCAAGTTTGTTCAGTTTATGCACGCGCCGTGTAATGAGAGGCCTGTCATGATAATGACTACTTTCACTTATCATTCGATGAGTGAAAATTGTGAGGGATATTTCTGCTTCGTGCCTTCTCCTGTCAGTCACCTTCCTTGCCGCTCTGCGAGTAGGTACCGGGTGGAACGGCTTTCACCGTTCGGTTCGACTGTTTTACTTCAGTTTGCATGTGTCCCGTCAGTTCATAGACACGTGCAACTCTTTTTCTCATTTATTAATGAGGCGCGGCACTGTACAACAGCGCAAAGTGGCATTCATGCTCGCCAGCAAAACCATTTGTATGGATAACAATGCCATGGTGCTCTTTTTGCTTGTTTCTGCGCCCGCATTGGTTCAGTGAACATTTGCTATGAGTTCCAAGAACATTAAGATTCTGCCGACCGTAACTAGATACCCATTTCAAGTGCCATAATTGACAGGGAGACCAGCATACCGAGTCTGTATCTCGGTAATATGACAGCTCTGGTGCATCAAGAGCGATAAAAGAGATCACTTGAAATTGTGTTTATACAAACATGACAGTCTCTGTATATCATGTTCGAACTACAGATTAGACAGATATTCCAAACTATATTTCAATGCAAATGTTCAATATCCTTGGAAATAATTTCCGCTTCAAAAGGATTCACTTTTGCCTAATTAGTTTTTCTCTAACATCATCACTATATCAGTATCTTGATAGAAAACTATCATATTTGGGGGTGGAGGGTTGTATTGTCATGAAAAATCTATTGTGACATCACGTTCCAGCCTTTTACTCCACAGACTTTACTTTGCTGCTGGGGTGATTTTTCTTGCTTCAGAAACCTGCCAAGAAATAAGCAATAAAATGTACCGGTGTTTCCTATTTCATTTTGTTTGTTTGTTTCTTTCTTTGTGTGTTTTTTTTTCTTGGATTTTCCACTTCCAGATATCAATCTATATATTCAATAACATAAATTGTTTCAGGATTGCCAATCCAATATATAAAAGTATGATTATGCAAACTGGTTTAATCTTTTGGACAAAACAATTTATGCACTGCATGCATGTACCGTGCATAACTTTTAATTTGTTTACCTCCAGTAATGTATCGCATAGTAAGAAATAACATCAGTCATCTGATTAAATTAATCCATAGGGAATGGTCCTCAGGTTTGTTTTTATGGTCCACATTTGTATTTGTTGTGCTAACCAATCTCTCATACATTATGACAAAAACAAATTTTTATTTACTGAGTTGTGACATGAGATGATGGCTTGGCTTGCCAGCTGAATAATTAGTCAAGCCTAATTGAATAATCAATCAGGCAGGCTGTATCTCCGCCCTGTTGTGCCCCAGAGGGCTTCTCCCCTACAAGCAGGCACGCCTCCAGTCTTCAGCGTCTGATCACATCTCCTAGCAACAGTTTCATCCTGTGCACTCCGAAATGGCTCAGCTGGCCAATTCCCCGCGGAGCTACACATCTCCATTCTGAATAAGAAACTCTGCAAAATGGTGCTGCGAGTTGGTCTCACAGAGCGAAGATCCTTTTCGACTTAATGGTGAGCATGTTTTCGACCAGCAAAGACTTTGTCTGATTGACAACAAGCAGAGACGAGTGTTGCTCTGCATACACTAGCAGATGGCCCTACTAGTCAGATTACCCAGACATGCTAAATCCTCGGCCTCGCCTTTGTAAAAAGGGTCCGGACCCAGACGTTGGCCGGGTGTATTGCTAATCTGTTGTCTCAAGAAGACTTTTTTTTAAACTAGAGGCTTACCCCAGATCAGTGCCAGAGAAGCAACATAGCTCTCACATTCTCAGTTCCTTCCAAATCAAACTGATACAAACGCCAGTTTCAATGGGATGTATTCGTCAGTCTTGTACCTGCACTCTTTTACTATGGAGCCACGTTGTTTTACCATGGGCAGAATGTGGTTTGGCAGTGTCTTACTGAAATAAACGTCTAGTGACGTTGCTTGGATGTACCTTTCTACATTCATGGTGCCTTCACAGATGTGTAAATTAGCCATGCCATTGGCACTAACCATACCATTACATATGCTAGCTTGTGTCCATAACAATTCGGATGCTCAAATTAAACACTTAATGCCATAATTGCAGGAGTATCATGCAACTAAGGGGTTATCGTTATGTATGGTAAAGCTGTGCCGCTTGTAAACCTTTCCTACCCAGTGGTTATGCAAAGTTGGCAAAAACACTAAACATCTAATCTGTAATTGATGCAATAATGTGCCTAAAGCTGTTTGAAAATCACAAAGCAATTTTCTGGTCTGTGAGTGTACAACGTAAAACTAAATCATGATTATGCGACTGTGCCGCCTCAAAGATTGGCTCTATTTTTTAATGATGCATTTATTTATTTGTTTTGTAATAATGAGACCAAAAAGGCGTATGTGTTTGAAAGAAAAGTGAAGATATATTGTATTTACCCGAAAGGGGGGGGGGGGGGGGGTATTATATTGAAATGGCTCTCCGGCTGGAGTGCCAGATACACACAGTAACACAGTGGCTGCCACAACTAGGGGGCAATTGAAAGCATTGTGAGTCAACCAAAAAAGTTTTTCAAGCGAAAGTCACAGTGGTGAAGTCAATGCTTTAGGTGAAGCGATGTCGCTTGAGGCCCAAGCCTAATTTAGTCAATGGTTCAAAGTGTCTTTTAGGCATTCAGTTTTGGAAACATGCCGCTCTTTGAAATGTTCCATGTAGTTAGGAAAATAAAGAAACAAGAAAGTACAGCAGGAAGCCAAAGGCCAAACCGTTTTATCGTGACTATTGCAGAATGAAACTCAACACAGTTTTATTTTTATTTTTATTTTTGCACTGAAACCTCATGCCTTTAAGGTTTAAGTTAGTAAAACAAGATTTATTATTTCGATATTTTGCACTCCATGAGTTTTTTAAATCATGGCCATCACATATTGTGCAATGGCGGTTCTCAACATTCTACCTGTCGAATCAATTGACATCTTCAAAAGAATTATTCATGTTTGTTAGTTTCAGTTAATTTTATGTGGAATTACCGGGTCCTCATCTTTGCCAGGGCAGGAATGCCACAGATTTCGAATGCCCAATAACGCTCTTGCTAAATGAAGTTAGATACGATGGATGCTGTGGAATATTTGTTCTCACTTTTATACCAGCCGCATTCTTCAATTGATTTTCAAACTTAGAGCAACAAATTTATCTTTGTCAGTTGGACAACCCAAAAGTTCACTAAAATTGAACAGTGTCGCCTGCAATGATTTTTGTCACTGCTTGTTGTAACTGTTCTCTCGTTCCATTACTCTCTGCCATATTTCAAACTGATCCACTGTCAAAATGTCTTTTTTTTTTTTTATAGATTCTTTTTGGAAGAGCAATGGCACTATTTACTCACTGTGAAATGCTGTGTTTCCTGTGACTAATGTGTCAGCCTCTTTTAATGTGACTCAGCAGTAGAACGTATTGACAATCGCTTTGGTGCCACTTATTACATCAGAAATAGTCCAACTGTTTGAGGGTGTTGCCTGATGGCGCTGGCGGTAGCATATCTGCTTCACAGTCAAAAGTTTGAGGCCTTTTTAAGTGAAGGTTGCATGCCTGCTGGCGTATGTTTTATCCTGGCGGCTTCCTACTACAGTCCAAAAACATACGTATTAGGTTCATTGAAGACTGGTGAACTGCCAATAGTTGTGAATGCCAATGCTTGTTTGTCACTGTGCACTGTGATTGATTGGTGACCAATCAGATGGGTGCGACTCCAGCTTACTTTTGACCCGGAACAGGAATAGCGGTTGAAAAGGAATGGGTGGATTGTCAAATCGAGCACACGGAAGTGGAATTTAACACAATCTCTTCATATGATGCCATCTACAGTCCGCCAATTTTTTTTTAGCATGAAAAAAAGCACAACTGCCTTCGACACAAAACTCTTTACTGAATGCAGTGAACGACTAAAAGCACACGATGTTTTTGTGCCCTTTGTCACAGCATTGTGACAAAGTAAAACAAAAAATAGCAAGACGGATATTGCACATTAGCAGTGAACACAATGAACCTCAAGACTGATTTACACATGCATTTGGAACATGGACCAAGGAAAAACGATTTTGCAAAGTGGCTGGGTCTTATTTAAGAGGTAGTTTGTGATTTTTTTTTTCTTTTTTTTTCTGTTTGGTAGCATCAATAGAACCACCCCAGACCCCTTTCCCCATTAGATTTTAATTGCTATACTGTATTCCATTATCCTCCCGGAACTGGGAGGTATTGACATTATAGTTATATTTGGTCATTATAACATGGCTAAAACAACAAATTATGCCAGAGCCATTGTCTTCTCATTCTGAACTCCACCCCATTTCTTCTTGTGCTTTGTGTCTGTGTAATTGCACGTTGGACACAGGCGTGATGTTGGCAGCAAGCAGCTAGAGCTGCTTGTCTCAGGCTGGTCTACCATGCTGCCAAATTGTCTAAACTCATCATTGAGTTTATTGCATCCAGCTATCTACAAGACTCTTGTTTGACTTTCTGACTAACTAATTATGCCCTGTGAAACCTTGCATTCCTGTAAACCACTTGGACTTTCTGCACTAGCAGCACGATGCCGATCAGTTAAAGACGTGTGTGTGCCGGGATCAGGCCTGTATGATCGAGCTATGGGCACATGCCGTGTATTTTGTTTTTTTTAGTCAAATGTTAATTGCAGTAGTTTTTGGACAACAATCTTTAGTTTCTGCCCCACTGAGAGGGGCGAACATTTGTGACTGTCGGCAAAGGTAACAAAATGTGCAACATCCTCTGCAGTTATGGAGGAAATGAGGACAATATTTGACCATTTTTTAAGTGAGAAGTCGGCATCAAAGAGTTTAATCTCACTCTGTCAAGGCACTTGCAGGGATACCAAGGTTTCACGAGGCCTCCACTACCTGTCACTGACCTGAAGACCAAAGCTGACAGATTTTGTTCAAGACTCATTCATGATTTTCACTGTCAACGCCCAGGTTGCTGCAGTCGTGCGGCAGATCGTCAGCACTCATCATTGAGTTTGTTGCATCCAGCCATGTCGAAGACTCTATTTTGAATTCCCGACAACTGATTCTATGCTGTTTGCAATTTGATTCTCAGTCTGCCTCCTGTTTTGATCCCTTTCACGCCTGGATCTCATTTACTCCCTGCCTGGACCCTGGATTTCCACCCCTATAACAGCCCACACACAAACACCAGGAGACTTTTTATCGAGCCGCATCTTTCCATCGCACAATAAGCTATCCTGCATTATGAGCTGCTGTTGGTCATTCGTGTCTGCATCTTGGTCCTCCTCATAAACTGAGTCATAGTCATCACACAAAAGAAAAGGATCCTCAAGGAAATTCTGTTAAAAAGATGTACAATGACATAAATGCGATTGGCTGGCAACCAGTTCAGGGTTGTTCACGTACACATGGCCTTGGAATACTACATGTTTGTTTGCGATTTACCAATATGGCCAATATCAGGTTTTCCATTGTAATCAACAAAAGCCTTTCAGCAGTGAAGTCGAGACAGTTATCTTTCAAGGCTGAATAACTCACATGTTAATCAGACTTACAGCAAACGATGCTACGCAAAGTCTCACAGGGAGGACAAGTAATCATCAATGTGACACAGGCTTTAGCTTCGTGATGCTTCGCGAATGACTTCTCATGGCTGCACAGAGGCAGTAATGGCTTGCAGTGGACTCTGGACATCAATTTGGATTGTATTTCACTGGAACTATTAAGTATGGGTGTTTATCAAGCCCATTCTCATGATTCTTTGACTGCGAGGCATATGTATTCAGAAAAAGAACCCATGAGTGACCATATTCAAGCACCACAGTGTATCAGAAAGACATAAGCAGTTCGTGGTCAGAGAAATGAGGCCTGTGCCCGTTGATTTACAGCGCCTGTGTTTATTTTACAATCCAATGACTTTCCCAGTGATTGTGTCATTTTTACACAAAGGAAAGGCTGGACTTTTAGAAGAGACTGACGTGTTGGTGAATTGATTCTGTGATGAAGTTCATCCGCCTCCTTTTGAGCTTTCACTTCTAAAATTAATGGTTTCAGCATCTAACCGGCATTGGAAGTGATGTCCTGCCCCCCACCTCCCCAAATAAAAATAAATAAATAAATGAAGGCTTTCTGGAGACCTTATTATGACAGAAAAGCCACAGACTTGCGCTGAGAGGGAGACTGGCTACATGAAGGGATATTTGTTTCTGTCAAGCCTACACATGCTGGCAAAGAGAATGAGGGACACTGCACATGCAGTCCAGAGAGTACACCAACAAACACCGTTCTAACATTCGGTTCGTGCAGCTGTCAAAAGATCTGAATCAAGTCAATCATGATGAGAAATTACCATGCACCAAGATGGCTTTCGACTGAATTTGTAGGAGCTTACACCTGTGTGCGCTAATTGAAGTGTCATTAGTTACCCCTCTTGAGTCAGCAGCTTCATTGCTTCGTGCATTGTACTGTATTTATTTGCTCCAGAAAATATCAGCTGTTGTTCCAGTTTGATGTTATGTGACCAACACTATTTATTTGAGCAACGTTAAAAAAATATTAAATTAAGTATTTCATCATCAAATGGCTGTAGTGCTTTAAACACGCTTTCAAAAGGAAGAGTAGAGCATGTTTAAGATCTATTTATAGGTCTTCACTCAATCGGTACAATTTCAACTGTGTTTGTCTTTATTGATGAAGCTGTTAAAATGTTCAAATTCAAAGGTTTTCCACAAAGCAGTCAAATATCAATATAAATGGATTGCTCTATTTTGTCACAAAGCACGGCAACAAGTGGCAACATGTCAGCTATCCAAATAAATGCGACAATATGTCTTCCTCACGGTGTCACGGGTCAATAGAGGATTTACGTTGCCTCGCTCGATCCGTTGTCTTCTGTGCACCGAGGTGCTTGGCATCCCAGAACACAAAAGCATCACGCTAACATGAGACAATTACTTGACTCTCACATTCCCGACTTTGCTTCTAACCCACTGGCCCTTATTACTCGAAGTATTCCTCCAACAGTTTAATCGCGATCAATACCAATATCTTTAAGACGTTAAAGTATCGATCTCAGGTCTCATTGTTTTGGTGTTATCAAACAGTGTGGATATCTGTGATTTCATAAACTGACATTTTCAATTAAAACCAATTAAGGTTGGTGATTGTGGTTTCGAGTCCCAATTGTATTAATCTGTGATTATGATGAAATCAATAAGAACGAGCATATATTTTTTATTATTTCATTATAGTCAGTCTTTGGATCGAACGGATTAGTGAACATACAACACGCGAGGCCTCACATGACCCTTGTCGTCGTTTTGGTAAATACTGGCCAAAAATAAGGTTGTGGTCTTAGTCTCTCCTCCGGCATTCATCCATTACTCATGCTGCTTGTAGATGTTTTTAGTTTGATGTCACTGTGCATGGGGATATAAAAGTGTCTTCTTTGTGTCCCAGCTCCCTCTCTCATTTTCGAGTAGCTCCATCGTTGCCGTGGCCAGCTTGGGGATACATGCAGTGGAATTGCAGGGGCTGTACAATTTATACATGCAGTGGAATTTGCAGTCTTCAGCAGCAGGTATTGCATGCACAAATAAATGTTCCAGAACAAAATAGAGCTGTACACAGTACAGAATGCAAGATAAGATTAAGCACAGTATTATTGAAACTTTGTTGAGTAGAGAATATGGAAGTTGTTTGTTACCAAATGAAGTACAGTACCAGTCATGATTTTAGTGCATTAAATTTGTCATGTGAGATGAAGCCTCGTTTCAGTACAAAAAAAGGCAATGGTACTTTTTTTATATATCTAAACTTGAAAACAGGTCAATTCGGACCCAAGTACAATATCAGGGTTAAGAGTGATCAAATTCTAATCCATACTGAGATCTGCAGTTTCCACGAAAAAGTAAACTTAACTTATGGTTCCTTTTCTAATTAAAGGCGACATGTGTTCTTCCCACCTATTGCTCTCCTAAATTTGAAATCTGTGGCATGCACATTTGTCCATTCAATTTGTCTGTTGATTTCAATTCCAAACGAAACTGAACTGCTTGGCTGTCTGTACTGACCATGAACAAAGCCCTTTCCAAACTAGAGACAAAAATTAACCGTCGGCACAGGATGTGCTTCTGCGTGATGACTACAGGTGTTCAATCAAGCACACAGTAATACTGTATACTGCCGAGTCTGGTGAAAAGTTCTAATCAACTGAGCCTTTTCACAAACACACTCATTTTGGAGTTGAGTGCTGAAAAAGTGGGGCAAAACTACACTTGGAAATCTTGGAAAAATTACATTTAAACTTTCTGAATCAGAGTTCCTGCTGTGTCAAGAGGTAAAATCCAAAGGCATTTTACTTGACAGTCCTATCCTATCGTCTTATATTTAAAGAAAAAGGAATCAACCTGTTAGATGAAAAGCAGCCTGCTGTTCACACGTGTCACCCGGGCTTCATAATGATATTTGCTGTTGCATTCATCACTTCTCTTGATACTGCAGTTCCACAGTCAGTATTCATTTCTTTCTTTTTTTTTTAAAGGAGGAATTGATACTTTTTGTTTTAAATTGAGCTCATATGAAAATGGCCTGAGGGTTAAAACACTGTGGAGTCTGCTTTAATTCATCTCCCAGCCAGAGACTGAGGTTCAGGCATCGATGTCGCAGAAAAAGAGTATTTTATCTAGCATTGTCACTCTCTGCAGCAACGTTTGATCAGCTGAGGCTGCTGGGACACTTTTTTGGTGAGTCGCACTGTAGTGAAGGTGCTCAGATGACGAGTCTTCATGAACAGCTGAAGAATCAAGCGCATGAAGCCTTGGAGAAAAAAAATAGTGTTATTTATGTATTATTGGGTGGGTCTCACAAAAAAACAAAACTGTACTGTGTTTAATTTGACCTTTGAATAGTAGTTCACTCATTTTGAACTCTTTCAGGGACAGCGGTTACTTCAGTGGACAGGTTATCAGGTTACAGGGTGCATGAAAGGTTTCATGAAGAAATTAGCATTTTTTTTCCACTGTGATCCGAATTCTGGTCACCTACTTCAGTGTTCACGTGTTAGCTTTGGCCCAAGATTCCTGCACACATTGTGTGCAGCGCTTGTCTAAACTCACTTGATCTTGAAAAAATGATTCCATAGCTGCAGCCCTATTAAGGGTTAATCCACTGACCATCTTTTTACCTACTGTACAGCATGTCCACTGTGTTTGAAGGCAAACAGACAAAACTATATGCAAAATATGATTCCTCCTTAATTTTCAGCTTGCTTGGAACTGAGGCACTGGCCCTAATATGTTTTATCTGTGAAAACCTTTTCAAGTATTGTTGGCCCGATTGTGCGGATGAGAGCAAGCCAAGCAAATGTTGCAAACAACTACCTGCACTTGCACTTTGGATTTCAAATACTCAGAGAGGGAATGCAAAAATCACAGAGCGTGATTGATAGTCTCCCACTTCAGGAAATCTTTTCTTTGTCTAACTCCACACAACTGAATAACCCCCATGCTCAGAAAAATGGCTCCTTACCTTTAGGGGACAACAATGGAGGCTTTATATAGAGATTGTGACTAACGGCCTACTCCATATGCTTGATAAAATACCCATGTTCTACTTTGGGGAAAAAAAAATCACAAAAAATGTAATAGGCAGAACCATTATTGTGGTGGCTGCAGCTAATGACCAACAATAAATATGAATCTCATGCACACAAATGATCAAACATACAAACAAACAAAGTGCTCAAACAACAGATACGGTAATCCCTCGTTTATCGCGGTTAATGGGGACCAAAACCACCCGCGACAAACGAAAATCCTCGAAGTAGCAACCAATTAACATATTATTTTTATTTATTTATTAAACGGTCCGCGAGAAGCTGCAAAAGTCAGCAAAACAGCGAGTCACATAGAGCAACATATACAGCACCGTACTCCATGTATATGAAAAATAATAATATATCATAATATATTGTATATATATATATAAAATAATAAAAAATGGAAAAAATATATACAGTATATAAATATATATATATATATATCCATCCATATATCCATTTTCCGAACCGCTTGATCCTCACTAGGGTCGCGGGGGGTGCTGGAGCCTATCCCAGCTGTCTCCGGGCAGTAGGCGGGGGACATGAATCAGTTGCCAGCCAATCACAGGGCACACAGAGACGAACAACCATCCACGCCCACACTCACACCTAGGGACAATTTAGAGTGTCCAATCAGCCTATGCATGTTTTGGAATGGGAGGAAACCGGAGCACCCGGAGAAAACCCACGCAGGCCCGGGGAGAACATATCCACACAGGGAGGCCGGAGCTGGAATCGAACCCGGTACCTCTGCATGAAGCCGACGTGCTAACCATGGACTATATATATATATATATAATATAGGCGGCCCGGTAGTCCAGTGGTTAGCACGTCGGCTTCACAGTGCAGATTCCAGCTCCGGCCTCCCTGTGTGGAGTTTGCATGTTTTCCCCGGGCATGCGTGGGTTTTCTCCGGGTGCTCCGGTTTCCTCCCACATTCCAAAAACATGCATGGCAGGCTGATTGATGACTCTAAATTGTCCCTAGGTGTGAGTGTGGGCGTGGATGGTTGTTCGTCTCTGTGTGCCCTGCGATTGGCTGGCAACCGATTCATGGTGTCCGCCGCCCACTGCCCGGAGGCAGCTGGGATAGGCTCCAGCACCCCCCGCGACCCTAGTGAGGATCAAGCGGTTCGGAAGATGAATGAATGAATGACTATATATATATATATATATATATATATACTGTATATAGTACAGTGCTGTATATGTTTTGCTCTATGTGACTCGCTGTTTTGCTGACTTTTGCAGCTTCTCGCGGATCGTTTAATAAATAAATACAAATATGTTAATTGTTTTTTTCAAACATATTCATAAAAAAAATACATATATATATATATGTATATTCATTTAGAAATACATATATACATATATATATATATATATTTATATGTATATATATTTTTTTATGAATATGTTTGAAAAAATCACTGTACACATTTATTGCCATTGTGTTATTGGACCCCACTCAGTTACAGCGTTTAGTGTGTCACACACCGTAGTTGCGCTTGACTTGGCTCACCATGCAGTTAATTAAAGGTGTATTCAGGCAAAAGCAACACAATAGAAATACAATGTGGATTAAGAAGTCATTTCAAGAAAACAAAAGATGCTGCGGGTTATTGAAGTGGCCATGTTGGCGAAGTTACTTCCAAAACGTAATCCTGTTAGTGATTGTCAATTGCACATGATTAAAAGGTGTTCAACAAATACAGATCATTGGTTCATTTTTGAGGAAAACGTGGGAAAATTACATATAGGTTTACCACATTTCCATCATGTGCAACCGATGTCGAATCTGATTTATTTTTTTATGACGCATTACTGAATTTTAATTGGTTTACCTTTCATTGATCTGCTTTTTTCTTTCACTTTTCTATGCTTGAGTAACAAATTGTACATGCCAAGACATACCTGTCTCTGGCCTCTGGCTCCACATTCTTCTATTGTTGATGGTATTTGCAGTCTTTGTGTTGCTATGAATTGATTGATTTACTAATTGGTTAATACTTATTCATTGATAAAAATCTTTTTTGATTTCTGTTATTAATATATTGTTTTCACTGTCTTTGTTATTGCACGACATTGATTTCTACTCCATCCACAGCACTTTGTTTGCAGCAATTGCTGGTTGAAAGTGCTGTAGAAATCAAGTTGAGTTCTGAAGCCAGCTGTGAGACAATCCCTCCATCATATCCCAGATACTTATTTAAATTTTGAGAATGTTGTCGCAGGTGTCATCTCCAAATGATTCATTCAATGTTGTGTCATCGTCCCCCAGGTATTCCCCGGCACCTTTTCTTTCCTGGAGTCCGACAAAAGCAGAAAACATGAAGACGCCACCATTTTTCTTGATGACCGTTTTTGTGAGCTGCATGGTCCGCAAGACCCTTTGCCTAACCGTTTGCAGCAAACCGGTGGCACTTGAGTGGCACCTGGACCAGATCCTCGTCCAAATAAACTGGACACTCATGGAGAACACGTGCGGCACCACTGAAGACTGTTGGGGTTCCCATGGCGGAGATGACCTTCGTGCACCATTTAACTTCCCACAGATTTGCCCTCTTCAGTTGCAGCACGGCGACAAACTGGTTCTCGTCACCGATGAGACACTGGCGTCATACGGCGTCAGCCTTCTCAACATGTCGAAAGACGATTTTGAGAGTTGTTCTGCCGACAGGCTAGCAAGAGACCAGTTCGTTTTTCCTCGGCGCGTAAACACAAGAGAAGAAGTGGAGAGCAAGTGGCTCGAGCCGGGCCACCACTACTTCATTGCTCTGCATGACAAAGACACTCAGCTGTGTAAACACGGCTTGAGGCTCAACGTGCTGGTCAAGACACAACTATGCCAGGCCTCCCCTCTGGTCCCGCTTTGTTCTGGGAAGGGTATCTGTCAAACAGACAACTGGGAACCGACGTACTCGTGCCGATGTCACCACCGCTACTCCGGGAGGTTTTGTGAAAAATTTGACCCTTGTTTGGACAGTCCTTGTAAAAACAAAGGGGTGTGCTTGAGTAGCGGCTCTGCGGAATCGAACCACAGGACGTATAAATGTCTGTGTCCTCCACATTTTACTGGTAAAAACTCAACCCAAGCATCACTTTTAGCATACTAGCTTTTAAAAAAAACATGAAGTGTAAAGTGAAATAGATAATAGCTCCAATAAATGTCACTTTCATTTCTTTCTGCCTGCAGTCGTCCCTCTGATCCATTTTGATGACCTGTGTTGCTTTATTTTCTTATTTAAGATACCAAATTTTTGCATGAATCTTGGACAGTGAATGTGACACTGAAACAATTTTTGGCTTTGGAGGATTATCACACCAAACTGGATCAAAAGTCTGAAAATAAAAGCAACTGGCTGCCAACAAAACGGAGGGTCTTTGATTACAGCCCAGCAAAATTCAGAATTATTTGGCAAGAAATTAACTGCTCAATGGAGTGAATGCAGCAACACAACATTGACATACTACAGTGCTTTTAATATAGCTCGTGTTACAGTTACTGTATATCTTTTATACCCTTTTTTTTTTTTTAACCCTAACCCCACAGCTATATACATCTACAATATGTTTTGGTAAGTCTTTCTTGACTTGTTGCACAGCATCATTGCTTAGAATAAACGGAGCAGCACCACAGTGTGTAAGAATTTTTGGATCGGAGAGTAGCAGGTTCAAGAGCCATTGCAGTTGAAAGATGAACTGCAGAGATGCCTTTGAGCAAGACCCTGAACTTGCAAATACTCAGGGTCATGACACAGTTGTGCAGCCCCCGCAATCTGCCGTATCTCTTCAGAGTGCAAGAGAATTCACCCTCAGGGATCAATAAAGTATAATCATAAAAAAAAAAAAATCAACAAAATCCACAAGAAGGTTAGAGGGAGATTTCTATCTTAAGATACCATGCAAGGCTTCAACTAGGATCCAGTGATTTATTCATTGGACACGTCAATTTAGTCAGAACTGAGCTTCTTATCAGATCCACTGTCATTTGTAAAGCAAACAAAAAATAAATAAAAATAAACAACTTGCATTTAAAATGACCTCTTTCTTAATCTCCGCCACCAATGTGTACTCTTTATTTCTGCATAATCAATCATTTTTGGGGAAAATATATAAATACAAAGCAGTCAACTTTAGTGCATCATGCAATGTTTTTATCGCTCTGTTTCTTGTTTGTCAATTTTTTTTTCCCTTTGTTTTAGGGACAACCTGCACGGAATTCATTGGGAAGGAAAACTGTGACAGATTATGTCCAAACGGGACGTGCGTTCAAGTGTCATCTGGCTCCTTCACATGCATCTGTGGTGCAGAATTCTCAGGCAGGTGTTTTCACACGATGTCATTCACCTCGAAAGCCTCGCTCTCATGGAAAAGGTCAAAGCGGAAAACATTCTATCCGAGATCGGCATGTCCTTATAGGCTTTCAAGTTGGACCTACTTTATTTGTCATCGTAATCATTGCAGCAGCCCATTCAAACACTTGAGAAGCCAGCGTTACGACGGCTCATATACGGCTGGAAAAAGCCACGAATAGCTGCTGGCTAACGGAGCGTGTCACAGTTTATAAAACACGGGTGTACAGCCACTAATTTGATACTGCTGTGACTTTTCTGATGTTATCGGCTGGCGCATGTACTTTCTTGATTGAAATGAGTCGGCGTAAAACGTAAATATATCTATAATCATTTTAGTCGAGAGTGGTGAAGACGCTTATACAACACGATGTTTGGTAGACATTCGAATGAGATATGAACTCCCATCTTTCCAATTCTAATTGACACCGTTACAGTTGAATCTATTAAATTGAATTGTGATATTTCATTTGCCATTTGTCACGTCCATCATGCTCCCCCCCCCCCCCTTTGGGCTGAAAAAAAGAGTACAGTTCTCCTCTGTTACCGATGTATTCTTGTGAATTGCGGCACGCCAATTAAGTGGCCTACACTTTATCTCATGCGTAAACCTCCAAATTCATTCATGCTTGTGAAATTGTGACTGCTCTGTAAATATTGTCAGATCAACTAAACATTCGGCAAAACTTTTGTATGTGCATAGTATTATATTCTCTGCTTTAATGAAATTCATTTTGGTGAGGGCGGGGCAGGCGGGGTTCATTGCTGCGATCTCTTGCGTGTTGACTCCTCAGGGTGCTTTTCCATAGTCATGCTTCCCTGCTGTCCCATCAGCTTCTTGGGAGTTCTTTTGGAGCATTTGCTTCCTCCTGCTGCTGCTCTTCCTCTCCGCTGTAGTTCCTCATTAATCAAGCAAAGAGTTGGAGCCTGTTCCATTGCCGGCTGCCCTCAAAGGCCAAAGTCTATGCGCACAGAATAATGAGCCAAGCTCGTGCGATGTTTCAAATGAGATTTCCTTTTGTTTTGACTGTCCTGCACTTACCTTCTTGGCTATCCGTTTCAAAATATTACCTACCGTCCTCATTAGTCCATTTTCATTTTGCTATGAGATGTTAATTGTCTTTATCTCGGTCTCATTTTGTTAGCAAAATAGAATTAGGAACAAGTATGCAGTCATCACCCCTGTTAACCTATCAAATTACAGTAGACAGAGATACATTGAGTCCCTTTACTTCAATTAAATTTCCACAGTTAACCACTGCTTTAATGAGGGGTGGTAATATGCCCTTTAAAAAGTAAGAAAGCATATTTGGTCATTTTGAGTTGGAATTTTAAATTACCCTATACTGTACTTATCGTATCTGTTCCAAAATGTAAAAAAAAAAAAGGGAGGAAAATGTCATCTTGCATATAAGTTCTATATAAAACATATGTCAAATTGTTTGTTGAAGAAGCAACTACATGTGTCAAAACAAAAATTCAGTTTATGGAGTGCGAAGTGATCTGTGGCTCAAGCAAGCCTTGAAGATAAATACAAGGAGATTAACTGCCACAGTGGAGGCCATGAAATGCCTCTGGAACAGGGCCACTTGTCCTGCAGCAGAAGGATTTAAGTAAATGTGCATAGAAAGATTCACTGCAATGATAAATGTACAGACACCTCTCGCTGAAATAAATAATTTCCCTGAAGAGTGTCACTGTGCACGGGCAGATTTTCCTGTGTGCCAAAGTCAGAAAAGTCGATTTAGGGTAAGTTCGCCAATTACCAGAGGCGGGCATTTTACAAAATTTTGCCAGCCCATAATTCTGTCATTCTTATGTCATCATTTTTTCGAGCCAAACCAAACTGTAAAAGTCAGTCTGTCAGTTATTTTAACCGCACTTCCATTATCGCTTCCGTCATTTACTCAAAAGTGAATGTAAAACACACTCTACTTGAAACAAGCCTGGAGATGAACTCCACACATGTGACTGTTGAAGATCACTTCCAGATCCGGGACAGAACTTAATTTCACAATCAAGGTGCGCCAGATTTTCAAAATGGATCCCTACGGAATTCATGAAATTTGCACGATCCGGAAGCCACGGCCACCCTCAGACTTCACTGAATCGCGCCTCTTCGTCGATTGCACACATGCAGTATTTCAGGATTACGCATTATGGATGTGTCAGTGTCAGAAGCCTAGACTGGGGGGGAAACCGCCACGCTTTAAGTGCACAAGAAAGCCATGTAAGAAATTCACTTACCGTAAGCGCGGATGGTGTGTCTCATTGTGCTTTGGATACAGTACCGGTAAATCTTGATGATGTGTATAAACTCCAATCAAAACACTGTGGGTGACTTCAAATTGCATGGAACATGTACAAGCAACTCAGAAGCAGATATACTTGAAAATATAACTGATTCCTTAAAGTTATTTATACATGAACTTATGCGTACATGATACTGTGGGGCAGCTTGACGTAAACACATGAACAGACCGCATATGCTCTGAAATCACTGAATAAACCATTTCGAAAGCTAAATAAAACATCACAATGTCTTCAAATTAAAAATATAAAGCTTTAGTAAGCAGAGAAAGCTGCTAGTCAGTGTTTATCGGTGCAGTGACTTCACCCAAAAGACAACACAGTACAACTCACGTTGATGTTGACCCAAATGCTCATTTGTTCACCTGACTTCACCGCATGCAGTCACAGATCAACAATTCCTCCTTTGTCACACAAAACAAACCAGACAAATGCATTAATTTTGCTTTTTATGTCATCAACATTTTCCATGTTTTTCCATGCAGGTTTAAAAAAAAAAAAAACGCAAACAGGTGATGACTTGTTTTATGACTCAATAAAATATTGATTTTGTCTCTATCATTAATGTAGTGCCAAGAACTGAGTATTTAAAAAAATATGTCTAAACAGCTTGTTTTTTTTCTGTCTTATCTGGCTATGGATGCTTCCATAAGCTTAATAAACCAATTAGACCTGTTGCAATAATTATTTAATGGTTTAATG
This sequence comes from Hippocampus abdominalis, assembly GCA_018466805.1. NCBI lineage: Eukaryota > Metazoa > Chordata > Actinopteri > Syngnathiformes > Syngnathidae > Hippocampus > Hippocampus abdominalis. Next base: position 10,881,062 of record CM031702.1, on the reverse strand, counting down.
AATGTATCCTAATAAGAATTTCAGCCTATATAAAATGTTTTTTATAAATATATAAAAAACGGATTAGCTGCCTTTTGATTCATTTAGGTTAGAAAAGTGGGAAGAAGTTACGGCGTCTTAGAATGAATTAAGTGCCGGTATGTAACTTGAGGTACCAGCTTATATGGTAAACCGTATTCATTCTCACAGTCGGAAATCAGATTTAGAACACATTTTCATCATGACCATGCAAATATTAGGCGTAAGACAAAATCACCTTAGGGATCATTTCATCTTGGGACCATTGATGTGCGGGGATGTCATCAATCTTCCATGACCGTGCTGAAGTATCCTTGAGCGAGATACCTAAAGGCCAAATGCTCCTATTGCCTCAGTGGGAGCATAAGGAAAGAGGATACACTGTGAAAGCGTTTTGAGTGCCTTGAAGAAAGAAAAAGCGCAATTCAAATCAAAGCCCTTTTCCAATTATGATGGTTGATGCCCGACAATTTCCGAATGACATCTCAGTCAACTCCTTTCTTTAGTCTGATCAACATTGTGACATAAAGATCACATTTTCTGTTTTGCAGGACCCGCCTTGTGAGAGAAAATCAACTTGTGATCCAAATCCATGCAGAAATGGAGGCATATGTGAGGAGACTCCCGCAGGTCTGGTGTGTCATTGTCCTGAAAGCGTCAAGGGCCTCTACTGCGATTCTGCATTCGCCGTTGATTGCATGTTAAACACATGTCAGCAAGATCAAATTTGCGGCGCAAGAGAAAATGTGAGGACTTATTTTCCCTTGTTTGTTTTCTATAGCACATGGAAATGGAGATATTCTCTTGAAATAGGATCAAAGGCAGCAGCAATTATGTCTACCTGAAGATGAGCAATGGGGAAAAAGTGGTTGTTGCAATTCAATGTTACTCTTGATGCACAACGTGCCCTTTGTTTTTGTTGCATGTGCTTGTGTTTGAAAGCTGCTGTGTGGCTTTTTCACAAAGGATGTAATGATACACGTTTTGTCCAATACATTGCGTATCGATATACCGAAAGACCTAACGATTTGACTGATATGATAAAGGCGATTTCGATCTAGTTGGACAATGTAACAGTAGTTTTTCTGTAAATAAATCTATACTAATTGAGGGTAATTAATAGAATAGAATAGGAACTTAATAGAATGCTGTTTCATTGGATTTTATTGTAAGACCGATTGAGATTTTATGATTGCAAAATGTGTAAAAGGAAAAAAAAAATTGTATACCGTATTTGAACAAGTTAGTTCTTTTAATATCCATCCATCCATTCATCCATTTTCTGATTTGCTTAATCCTCACAAGGGACTTTGGAGCCGATCCCAGCCATCTTCGGGCAGTAGGCAGGGACACCCTGAACCGGTTGCCAGCCAATCGCAGGGGCACACAGAGACAAACAGCCATGCACGCTCACACCCACACCGATGGACAATTTAGAGTGTTCAATCAGCCTGCCATGCATGTTTTTGGTGTGTGGGAGCAAATAGGGGTACCCTGAGAAAACCCACGCAGGCACAGGGAGAACATGCAAACTCCACACATGGAGGCCGCAGCTGGAATTGAACCCAGTATCTCTGCACTGTGAGGTCAACGCGCTAACCACTGGACCACTGGGCTGCCCTAGTTCTGTTAGTATTCTAGCATAAACAAAGTGCAACAGAACAAGATAGTTCTCTTTTTATACACTAACTTACCATATTATTAGGACAATCTGGTTCTTTGTACGTATGAAAGCTTCAATGTAAATAAATCCTTTTGATAAAGTGTTTCATAGGTCTGAACAATATTCAACATTCAGAACAAAAAAACAACAACAACAAAAAAAAATAAAAAATAAAAAATATATATATATCCATCCATCCATTTTCCGTACCGCTTGATCCTCACTAGGGTCGCGGGGGGTGCTGGATATAAGTACCCTGAATAGTTATATCCATCACATATAGGGACTATCCAATATATGGAATGTGGGAGGAAACCGGAGCACCCGGAGAAAAACCCACGCAGGCCCGGGGAGAACATGCAAACTATATATATACTGTGAAGCCGATATATATACGGGGCCATATATATATATATTTTTTTTTTTATCTCCAAATATCATCTGTTCCACATGTCTGGCATCAAGACACTTCTGTACGTGCCCTCAGTGGACCTCCGTTGTGCACAAGAAAAAAATATATGTAAAACATAGCTTCCCTTCTATTTCGCTCATAATTTGTGTTCACTCCTCGCAAATAAAGTACGTATGGAACATTGTACTGAAAACTGTAAATTACTTGGGGAAATAGTGATCCTGCTCTCATGAGCTGAGCAGAGTTGTGATTTAAGGTTTTGGTGGACCTCCCACTATTTCAAAAGGGGCCCAGCACTTTTTTTTTTAAGTTTGAAAACGACTGCATGCTTTCGGTATGATTCACAACAAAGCACAAAATAGGCAAAAAAAATGCAGATTTTTTTGTTTAAGTATCGTCTGCATTCTGAATTGTGTTTCACAAGATTAACATAAAGTGCAAAATATCAATCTATAGCTGATCAGAGCAGTGGAATATCTAATAATCACAGTGTTTGGAAAAAGGCTGTCGAACCCCTCATGCTGAGGAGCATGCACTGGAAAAACTTTTTTTTCCTCGACCTGATGTACATCTTTTTATTTTTTATTTATTCTGAAAAGAACATTCTGAATACATCTTAGACAGGTATAAATCAGGTTTCCTGCCTAATTTGGTTGCACTGTTGTTGGGTGGCTTTTCATTTTGTTGCTATTTAATGCAATCGCTGGAGGGTCAAAGAATTCTAACATCATAGAGTCCTTGCTTGTGTTTTCTGCAGCAATACCGGCGTTTGAATTTTGAGGTTCCCTAATCTCCTTTAAATATTAAAATGTGTACAAACAGTAAGTTTGGAATTCACTCTAACATTGACTGAAGGCACAATTTTACCATTCGAGAAAAAGATAGCATTCAGTCATGTGTGAAATCCAGCCTTGTTTTCACATGACCTGGTTTGTTCTGGCCCTGTGTGCAGGCTTCTGAATGTGCGTGTGCAGATGGTAAAGTGGTCCCAGCATGCAAGAGAGAGCGGCGGAACGTGTGCAGGCCATCACCGTGCCTCAATAATGCCACCTGTGTGTCCAGGGGACGTGATTATGTGTGCAGGTGAAACACAAAACACACACAGGGATCTAACACTGACTGTTCTTTCTTTGTAAATGCTTGAAAATAGTCATGCTTGATACACTTTGATCACATTTTGTCACAGCCCTTCAATATGAACACAAATGTTGCACTTGAATACTGAAAATGGCCTCCTGTGGTGATATTCAAAATACATTTTATAAGAGTGAATATAACAATGCTTGCTAAATGATGTCCTGCCTGTGTCTTTAAAGCCAGGCTGAGTTTATTTCTGTTTCACAAGTTAACGTCTTTCCTTTTAACGACTGACATGGCGCTGTTGTTTATTTTGACACTCAAGTGAGCATTAAATTGTTTAATCAATGGATTAAAAAAAAAAACAGAACAGAACTTGCATCCTCTGACAGTTTTAGATTAACTAAAGTGCTTAGCTCTGGCCAGGGGTGGAGGGCGACCAAAAATCCACCTGGGCATTTTTAGCTAAAACCAGCTCCTCGTAATTAGCGGAGCACAACAACTAGTAATTTATCTGCGTGTTCCCCAATGGAATATATTTCACAGTTATTCCAAAATAACTGTGGTGTGGTGTACATACATACACAATACAGTGCACCGTGTATATTATGATTCGGTTTAAACTGCATGTCGAATATATTTGTGCTCCAAACTAATCACATTCTAAGCAAAACGTACCGTTGATTTTTTTTTTTACAACTAAATATGAGGTCCTTTCAATATGCACTTGAAACCAGTGAAATAAAACTTGAAATATAATGTCCTCTTGAAACATTTCTTTCACGTCGTAACACATTGTTCTTTCGGATTCTAATGTTCATGTAGGTAGCATTTTTCTTCTGTATTACATTCTTCTTGTAGATTACGTTTTTTTCATTCTGCTTGGGGTTTATCAAACTGAAACCTTATTATAACACAGGCAGCATATTCGGTGTAGTGATTAATAGTTCTTTGTAGTGCCGTTGAATAACACTGTACAATTTCAACCAAGGGCGGCCCGGTAGTCCAGTGGTTAGCACGTCGACTTCACAGTGCAGAGGTACCGGGTTCGATCCCAGCTCCGGCCTCCCTGTGTGGAGTTTGCATGTTCTCCCCGGGCCTGCGTGGGTTTTCTCCGGGTACTCCGGTTTCCTCCCACATTCCAAAAACATGCATGGCAGGCTGATTGAACACTCCAGATTGTCCCTAGGTGTGAGTGTGAGAGCGAATGTTCGTTTCTGTGTGCCCTGCGATTGGCTGGCAACCGGTTCAGGGTGTCCCCCGCCTACTGCCCGTAGACAGCTGGGATAGGCTCCAGCACCCCCCGCGACCCTAGTGAGGATCAAGCGGTTCGGAAGATGAATGAATGAATGAATGAATTTCAACCAAAATGGATACCTGTCACGAGGAGAGAAATTAAGTTTTTGAGACTCGTGTTGCAAAATGATTAAAATAGAAGCCTTACATGGAATATCTTGATCAATTAGTCACTGATGGTGTCAAGGTTACCTCGCTTATAACTTTAATGCAGGCAGTGTGGGCTCACTTCACACTCATTGACGGTGTGATCGTATCTCTGCATCCACAGTATTTGCGTCCTGTGATTCACTGTCAACCAGTTCAGTGTGTCGTCTGCCTTTCGAGCGAAGTCACCTGGGATGGCCTCCAGCTCCCTATGACCCAAAACAGTGAAGTAGTGTGGCTATCCATCCACCCACTCATTTTCCAATCCGCTTATCTTCACAAGGGTCGCGGGCATGCTGGAGCCTATCCCAGCCGTCATTGGGCAGTAGGCCAGGTACACCCTGAACTGGTTGCCAGTCAATCGCAGGGCACACAGACTAATAACTATTCGCACTTACACTCACACCTAGGGACAATTTAAAGTGTTCCATTAACCTGCAATTCATGTGTTTGGAATGTGGGAGGAAACCGGAGCACCCGGAGAAAACCCACACAGGCACAGAGAGAACATGCACATTCCACACAGGAAGGCCGGAGCCGGGATCAAACCCTGCAGCTCTGCACTGTGAGGCTAATATGCTAACCAGTCAACCACCGGGCCGCCTGTAGTGTAGCTAATGAATGCATATTCGTAACATAAAAATATGTATGCAAAATTGGAGGTTAATTTACTGAAGGGAACGTAAATGTCAGGAAAAGAAAACAATCTTTGATTCTTAATTATTTTAATTTGGGTCATTGCTGCTTTAGTAGTGGTTAAGTCAGTTGACTTCAGTGCACGCATTTGATTCACATTCAAATCTCACTCTGTAATTGTGAGAGTGAATGATTGTGTGTTTTTATATCCTCTGGTTAACTCGAACATTCCAGGGTTTTGCCCCAAATCAGCTGAGATAAAGTTCAACTACCCGAAACCCTGAACAGAATTTAAAAAAGGGGGGGTGGGGCGGGGGGAATAGATGTCATGAGAGTCAGATATCCATGCAGGTAAATTCTGTTTTCATACTGTACTGTTTGTATAAATCGATGTGCATTTTCCATTTAGGTCCAAATCATTGATTGAAAATATTTTTTCAAATCGCTTATCAAATCGCACTTATTTCAAACATTTCTCAGCTGAACTTTCCAGGTAAAGTTTCTAGACAGTCTTGAAATTATCTCCCCCTCAGCAAGTCTAAATTCAACCGGAACCGCCACAAAGCTCTCTGCATGTTTCGAAATTCCCATAATCTAAAGCACATACTATACGATATATTATATGTCAGTCATGAGGTAATCAACTAAGAGGACTCATTATTAACACACTATTCTTAATAAAATGGAATTAGAAGACATACCCTGACTGACAACTATCAGCTAATCCCTAAAGATCCCATACCATGAAGTTGTGTATATATATATATGTTAGAAAATCGGCATTCATATCTTTTTAGAAGCAGAGTGTTTAATAAACTGTTTCATGCGTACAACAAAGTAGAAAAAATGTATGAGTCCAGACACGGTGTAAAAATATAGCTCGTTAGCGCCTGAGGCTTGGGGTGAAATGATTTTCTGACACTCACCTCTCTTCCACAGATGTCTGCGGGGCTTTTCGGGGAAGAATTGTGGAGAAGTAATTGACTACTGCCGCCTGCTCAATATCAACTGTCTAAATGAGGGATTGTGTTTGAGTGTAATTGCCGGATATCAGGTGAGTAATTTAATGTCTCGGTCATAATCAAATACTCTGAGGCCCCAGAAATATGTCTCATGTTGCACCTGGAAGGATCATGTGAGTTTCTCTAATACGACATTGATTAGTTTGATTGTGACAGATGCCTCAAATTAGCTGTGTGTATTCATGACTTTTTTTTATTCCAGCTGAATACGGAAAGTGAATAAAAAGAGTGTTTAGTATCTCTAGTTTTTAACACCCACATGCAAGTTTTGCATGCCGCATGGTCATTCAAATGTCGTTCCATCTCTGGCTCATATACTGTATATCTGTTCACAAAAAAAACCCCAAAAACTGTCACTATTTGGATTAAGCGAGTGGAAATGTACAATAAAAGGAGTTTTGGTAAACAAGTCCTTGCACGTTACCCATTTCATCCCTATAAGGACTTCTCAGCCCTGATGGTCCACAGTACTATATTGATATCACAATATATTGCAGCACAATGTCGGCATCAGAGCACTTCTTGAAGTTAGCGTGGATGTGGAAATTCTGCAGTTCAATAAACGCGTGCACACGCACAACATTAAGCGTTCTATAAAGGTGCGCCCCAGCGGCATTGAATAAATTCAACACCGGTCTTTGCTTTCGAAGAGTTGTGGAGATGAGTGTGGACATTTTTCTTTGTTAACCCATGTCATTCCACTTTTTTTCTGAATGTTTTGCAAACGCCAGTTGAACAACTGGGCCTTTTCTAATTTGAAGAACTGTGGTCAAAAAATGTGTTTCTCAGAGTCAAGAATGAATTCTTGCATATACAGTAATTGTGGAGGTGCCAAATGTCAGGCCAAATGTGGAAGCAAAACTTGGTATGGATATCAGATGCATATAAGTGTAGAAAGGATTCTGATAGGATATAACGTGACCGCGTCGTCCCAATGTATGAAAAAAATTACAAAACAGGCCATTCATTGAAGGTGTGCCTCATAATCCAGTGCTCCTTTTAGTGTGGGAAATACGGTACTGCATCGAAATATCAGCACTAGAAATTGATACTGTCGCTGATAGACATCGAAGATCCAGATCTACATTCCAAGTTAGAACTTTTTATATGTGACATAAATCTTAGTTTTATCCTCCAAGTATTGTTAAAAGAGCAAATCTAAATGACCACTGTAATTTATTTATTTTTTAAAAATCTTGCTTTTAATATTTGGCTGGCCTGTTCCTCTCCTCTCTGTTCATTTTGTGTCGACGGGAAGATTCACACTGGTGTCAGAATTGGAGCAAATAAATGACCCAATTAACGATGACGTGATGTGATCGTGGCAACTGTAGTTGACAATGTTGGATTACGAACATTGTGTTTTTAGAAAATAATCAACAGTAAAGGTCAAATTTCACTGAACTCAAAATTGAGAGGCAACATCTTCAATTAAGTCTTCAAATAAGCTAATTCCAATCGGAAATATCTACGTTTAAACTGCCTTGTAAACATATGGTTAGTGTTAAGTTTGTGTTATTTGGTTATATACAGTATTGTGCGAAGAAATGTATTTCCAGTTACATTGACATTGTAATTGTAATAAATCACTCATCGTATAATCACTGAATGGGGATGTCATCATTATTGGTTCAGAAATTCCCACCCCACCTCCATAATCATAAATCTCAGGATCCCACTGGAGATGAAGAGCCTTACAGTCACCACTATGCTCAAATCCAGTGTTGTCAAATGGAACAAGACTAATGAGTGGCACACCTTGTTAAATTTACCTCCACGCTGGTTTTCCTGCAGTGTATCTGTTCACCAGGATGGATGGGAGAGTTTTGTCAATACGTGAGCGATGCCTGCCTGATAAAACCCAACAGATGCTTGAATGGAGCCACGTGTATTACAACAAGCCAGATGTCATCTCCTCCAGAGTACCTGTGCAAATGCACAAACGGATTCACAGGTGAGAGAGATTTGTCTTATCTGTCCTCATTAGAGCACGTCATTGATTGAAGGAAATCAGGAAGATGCTTAGAAAAAGATGCAATCCAGAAAACATTGTATGTTATTGAATATTTTCAAGCCATGAAGACAGAATTGAATTGTACATGTAAAAAAAGCAGTCCTGACATTTTTTTTTTAATATGCCTTTTGGTTTGTGGCATGAACGATGCAAATGTGTGCACGCAATGAGAGTGAGTAAATGCTTTGACTTTCATTTTCTCATAGTGGGCCTTCATTTTGGTATTCAAAACCAAAGTCACACAACACTTAGGAGTTCATACTGTACATGTGTGCTTGAAGTACTTCAAATGAGTCGGCATCAGTAGGTTGACTTATCATACACTCTACACCACTGACCATTTCTTAGCATCATATTTGACTCAAAGAATGTAGTCGCAAGTCCTATTGAAAAGTAAATATCTTGCAACTTCTAGGCTACACAGTCCCGATGACGAGTCTGAGGACTTTTTGAAAATCAAATCAAGTGTGTCCTGCACTTGACTTTTTTTAGCTGCTTAATGTTTTTATCTGTTTATCTGCTATTTCATTTGAGATAAATGTCTTTCAATGGAAACTGAGTCTTGATAAAATGTCCCCACGAAGCCCAACAAGGACTCGTAGTCCTCAACCGTGACTTACGATGACTTAAATAAAGTTAAAGGTTGAGATGGAACATGTGGAGGACAATTCTACCTAATTAGGAAGTCTATGTGACCTCTAGACGTGTAAATATATCACACGGAGGCCAACATTGTTGTGGAAGTTTAGGTTCCCGCTGTCATGTTTGCAACAAACTGTGATTAAGTGCCCGGAAAGATGGGCCTGCTCCCAGCTCAAGGTCTCTTCTTGTCAGTGACTTTTTATCCCTAACCTCACTACGCAGGTGGAAAATACAGCTAAGGGCGAGGAACACACTTGAACTCCAGAGGTTCCACTTAATCTACCTGCTTGTCATTTGAAGCACTGCTGCCAATGCATTTAATCTGGCAAACCACTTCTTAATTAACGATCATCTTGGAACAGGGATAAAAATATAAACGACACCACCCTGTTCTAAAAAAACCAAACACGCGACACAAATCCAGAGGGGTGATTATGTAAAGCCTGAATGGAAAACTGTTCATGCGCATCTTTAAATAGGGTGGAAAAGACGACTCGTTAGAAAAACGACATCATTATAAACCTGAATAGAAATGGCATGCCGTAGTTTCAAAGCATCATCTATTTGGTCATTGCCGTGCTGTCATACTCCATTATGCAGAATTATGTATGAAGAGCAGTTCAAGACAAACTTGGCCAAAAAATATGTTGCTTTCAGATGAACTCATTTGTCATGTTACATATCCTCAAAAGCCCATTCTGATGTTTTTTCATGATTCATTTCTCCCCTCTGTGTTTCCACGATGAGATTCAATATGCTGCCATCTTAGATTTGCTTCTGCTTCGTTCACTTCATAAGGTTATGTTTGACTAACATAGACACTGAGGGAGACTATACCGCGTAAAGTCCTGTAGAAGCATTCATGCGTTCACTGGTTATGATCATGCCATACATACTTTGTGTGTGTGTGCGCGTGTGTGTGTGTGTGTGTATATATATACCGGTATATATATATATATATAAAAAACACCAAAAATTACTTTCATATATAATTTCTTTTTTCTCCCCGCAGTGCATTTCCCTGATCTCGCGTTAAGCCCTGACACACTCAACTATCAGTCAAATAAGCTCTTAAATAGCACTACATGGACAAGATTTTCCATTTCTTTTTCCTTGCTAAAATCTCTTCCCACTTCAGAAATCGAAAAGCATCTCTTTCACGATATGATAAGGCCTTAGTAATGGATGAAATTCATTTTCCATCATCTTGGATTTTTTTTTTGGCTCTTGAATTTTCGATCCACACGTCATAAAAAGGCCAATTTAATTTCAAGCATTGCCTTGAAAACCCCCACTGTACTCTAACATAGATCATAACTCTGGATATACTGATCAAGCCCTGGTATGGGGGTTTTATTTAGCGTGGATTTATTTTCCACACTGCAGAAAAGAAAGAAAGGTACTACAAAAAGAAAAAAAAAAACATATCAGTGCATTATGAGAGGTGCCCTGACTGGTCCATCAACGGAATGATGTAGCGTTAGTTACCACAGCAGACACCGTTGTCCCTTTATTTTATTTATTTACTTTCTAAACATGCATTATTGGGTATCCGAACTGAGCGAGCAGTCGCAGCTATCCCAGCTGACTTTAGGTGAGGATGTGTACTTGTCACAAGCCAATCACGGGACACGGAGGACAAACAACACACTTGAAAACCCACACGAGCACAGGGTGATCATGCAAACTCTACACAGGAAGGCTTGAGACAAGATTCGATCTGATTTGAACATAGCCAAAGTTGACTCTGAGGCAGACAGACTAGGATAGTCACAAATACCTTGACCCAGCCATGTTAAAATGACAACATTATGACATAATTTACCTTTACAGTCACAAATACTATGCTCTTCCCAGATGTGTAATATGAAGCAAAGCACGCGGCCAAGTTTGTACCGTGTATAAAGAGCTGTAGCATCTACTCTTCTGATGATATTCATTTTGCCATTCTGCTGTTACATGAAAGCACGTCTGTCATGGCAGAATGTTTATTTTTTTATTTTTTTGTGCCTTCTGTTATTGATGAGAGGACATTTTGAATTAAAAGCCTGCATTGGAAGCACACATCCCCACCCGCTGACAGTGTAAGAGGACACGTCTGCTTCCGAGCTTTTGCGGAGCGGTGAAGAACCCATCTCTGCCAAGCAATATTCAACTTTTCTCTGGCCTTTGTGTACCTCTTCAACTAGACTAAATAGAGACTTTTTTCAAACTTGTCCCAATTCACTTGAAGCTGATTTGAACAAAATCAATGACCATTACAAATGAGTGATGATAAAAGTGCTACTAATAACTATTTGATTCTAGACTATTTTATACAAAATCACAATTAGTGGCGCATTGCAACAAAAGAACAATAACATCAAAACATTACTAGAGCATTAAAATGAGGTAAAAAAAAAAAAAGCTGCAATTCCAACACTTCCTTAGTCTTTCAAAACTCACACAATTGAATATTTTTATTATGCTGCAGATGAAATTTTGGGACATCATAAATATCTGCTTGGAAAGTAACTAAGTATTTGCTCTCAACATGAAGTATCTACCCACCATTTCCCAGGCGGAAATGCTTATATTTAATTATCATGTGTTGCATAACATGTCAATACAGGTAAAAGTCTTGATGAGTTGCACTACTTTTGTTTGACATCAGGTTACTGGATTTTGGTCATAGGAGTTCAATAAGCTAGCAGTATTTCAATGTAATGTAAATCACTTTATTTTTCTTTCTTTTTTTCTAATACGGAAATAAGAAGTCAGTTACACTGAAATACCGCCTTTCCCCCTATGTCATTTTTGTCATTGAAATTTTGTAAAAAAGGAGTCTGATTGTGTATTATTATTAGTAGTAGTAGTAGTAATAGAAGTAGTTATTAGTATTAGTAGTAGTAGCAAAAATAGTACTTTGACTTATTCATGGTTGCTAAGAATATATACTATTGATAATGTGTTTAGTGTTACTGATATACTGGAGTATCAATTTAACTTTGCCCAGCGTAATCAAATATAATTTTCTTGGAACTTTCATTTAAATCAATTTTGTGTAATTGTATTTTATTTTTTTTTTAATCACAAATGAACAGACATTTTCTTTGTATATTTGTTTTGGGTTTTTTTCCCCCCTCTCAGGAACACACTGCGAGACGGAGATCAACGAGTGTCACTCCAACCCCTGCCGGCACAATGGCATATGCTTTGACCTGGTAGGACACTATGAATGCCAATGTCCCACAGGTATCTAGTTTTTGCCAAGTAGTTCTTTGTGCATAGATATTGCTATTAGCTACGGTGCCAAGCAGTAATACAAACCTTTTGCACTTGTGTATCGTGAATATAGCCTCTGAGTCTTCGCCAGGGACCCTCTGGCCTTTTCAGTGTTCGCAGAAAACCCGCGGTCATTAGCCTTTGCCACGGGCATCCCTCAGCGAAAACACAATTTGCCGGAGGAAATTAAACTGGGGAAATAGGCATGATTAAATTCTGCATGTATTAAAGATCTTTTTTTTTCAGTCACATAAAGAGTTACTTTTTATTTCACTCTCACTGTTTGTGTGATCATATCCCTGATCACTCTGACCGAAAAGCTGGGTCATACCTGGACAGATCATCAGTCTTTTTCAACCGTTCACACTCACATTCACAACGATGGACAATTTAGTTAGCTTAAGCGTTCGGCTTAATTTTTCATGTGGTTTTTGTACTGTGGCATGAAGCAATAGAGATCCCGCATAAGAATAGGTCGAATTTCACGTAGAAAGGCCTGAGATTAGGGAGATTCAAGCATGGTCTCAATTTCAGAAATCAGCACAAGCCACTCTTCCACTGGGCTACCCCTTTACAGAAATAATTAAAATGTCTTCACTTCTGCATTCGAGGCAGCAATGAAAAGCCTGGAGTGGTCCAGACAACACGTCTCTATTTAACAATTTTGGCCCATGATTGACAGCAGAAAGAAATCACAAAGCTCATTAACAGAGTCCAATAATGCATTGGAATTGTGCTAATGTATCTCGAAACTCCCATCAAAATAATTTTCCATTAATTGCTTATTTTACCTGACCGGCTGAGACCTGAATTTACAATCACAAAATGCAAAGTGATGCAGCCCTCGTGAGGGGTGTGTGTTGTTGGCAGGGCATGGAGAATCTCTGGCAGTCGCTTTTCCCCCTTTAATGGAGCATTTCATCATAGATAGAAATACACTTTGGGTTGTGCATCATACACCATCGTGTTTTGTTTTGTTTCTTAGAAGAATTGACCTTACTGGTGAACACAGAATCCGCTTTAAGTGATACATGGAATAACCTTTATAAGTTGTCAGGGCCACAGGTTAGTACACGCATACCATATGTTAATTCAGTGTGTTCAGGCTTGAACTCTCCACGATGCGGCTCTTCATACTAAAAGGGCCTGAGGTTCATGTGCAAGCTGTACAGAGAAGAAATGATAACAAAACTATAGTTTGGCAAATGTAGTGTTCACAAAAGCCCTCACGCATATATATTGAGAGAGAGAGAGAGAGACAGAGAGAGAGAGAGAGAGAGAGAGAGAGATTTTTTTTCCCCCTCAAAGATATTGCATAGAACAATGACCTTGCTGGATCTGACCCAAATGTACGTCAAATGCTGGCCCCACTATGACAAGAGTTTCCCCATACATCATGTCTGCGAGTGTCCCCAAAAACCATAACAATACCTGAAGTGTCCTAAATCAGTTGAATCTCATGGTAGTTGCACAAAAGATTAAGCCTTTTATTATGTTGGTATTGGCAGTGGTGAATACACACGTACTCTGTTGGCACAAACGTAACAGAAATGCTGTCGGGGTTTTCACTACACCCCATAATTTGCTGAGATATAACAATTTTTAACTTAAATTCAAAAAATCCTGATGAAACATGCCAAGATTGTGTATTATTAAATCTTACCAATTCTTAAAAAAACTAAACAAAACAAAAAGGGAAGACTGAGCTGAGATTGGGACGTTATTTAAAACTGCTAGTGTTTGCATAACCCCATTAAACTACAAAGTCCAAATGTAAACAAGAGTAATATGATAAAATCCCCCCAAAAATGGTAACTAAATCTACTGGTTCCCAAACTGTTTCAAAGCCTGAAAAAAAAGACAACTACAAAAAAACTATTTTGCTATGAAGTGCTATTGTGACAGTTTTGTTTGAACAGAGCAGTAAAAATCCAACCGCTAAAACTAATACATGTGCCCAAAAACTACAACAGTAACAGCTAAATATGAGATTTCCATTTTTACAGGTGATATCTGAGCAGTTTATTTCCAAAACCATGGATTTTTGCCGAGCACTGGTCGGGTTTAATGCTCATGTACTTCATGTTGTTATTGAAGGTTAAATCAATAGCTGGAACCCATCAACGTGGCAAAGCATGTGAGGTCATGAATGATAATTGTCTTTTCAACCACCGCAGCTCCATTAAAGACTTCCAGAGGAAATGCATACTTGAGAGGTCCTTGGTGTCCAATATGGAGTCCGAACAGCATCCCTTTTATTATCGCATCAAGGGTTTCTGAAAAAAATTGGCCTAATGACAAAGATATACACATCTCAACATCTCCTGTTTGTAATCTCAGAAATTAAAATCAATACTATACACGTTACTATTTTTATATCGTAAACTTTTCTAGCCTCAAAAAGACTGGATTTTGTTGTTGATGGCTGCTCGCCAAATGCCGCTATCGGCACTGCCAACATAGACTCTTGTCTCGTGGAAGAAAAAATGGATGAAATCTGTGACCAATTGTTGTACGCCGGTAATATAATGTACCACCCCTGTTGATGAATTGGATTCAGCGTATATCAGCCGCCGTCTGCTATCAACCCTAACACAGACAGAGTTACTCGGCAGGTGGAGGTCCTTTGTTGTTCATTGCAAAATATTTTTGAGGAATGTCCTCATGACATAATATGAATTAGGCCTACATCCAAGCTTCATCCATACCAACATCAGGCGTGCATATATTTCTGTATTTAAACATAACACAGCCTATTCTTCAACACCAAACTCCTGCTATTGCCCTTCTTTTTGTTTTTGTTTTTCTACAATTAACCTGTCAAGTCAATGTGGACAGACCATACAAATTATTTAACTAGTCAAGCCAATTCATGACTGCAACTTTAACTTTAGAGAACTAGAACAGCTAAGTTCAATATCCAAAACGATTTAGCGCTATTTAGGTTCAAAAGAACCATCAAGTGAACATAACTTAATGGGGCGACAAGGTTTTCCAGTGTACTTCGAGTTCATGGACCAGCTACCCTTCCTGTGACTGAATGTTACGTAAAATACTCGATGTCATAACTAATCTCCTTTTGCAGGTTTTCTTGGCAAGAATTGTG
Source organism: Hippocampus abdominalis (assembly GCA_018466805.1). NCBI lineage: Eukaryota > Metazoa > Chordata > Actinopteri > Syngnathiformes > Syngnathidae > Hippocampus > Hippocampus abdominalis. The sequence continues at coordinate 10,865,765 of CM031702.1, read as the reverse complement.
AATTGGACATAGATGCTTGTGAGCTAAACAACCCATGTCCACCAAAGGCTCTGTGTTTGGATCTCGCTGATGGTCTAAAATATACCTGCCGTTTGCCTTGCCCTTCAAGCCTTCAGGTGGGTCAAATTTCTTCTGTGGCCGTCTACAGCAGCATACTCCAACAGTAGTTAGCATCTCTGCCTTGTAGCTGGCATGGGTGACCACTCAATTGATAATGGACTAGAGAATTAAAATTTTAGGTGTCGGAGCTCTAGGGAAGGTTGAAAACATGGAAATGTTGCGTTTTCTCTGCTCCCTAAGAACTGTCATGTCAAAGGGACTTTGAGCAAGGCACCAGACATGTACAGGTAAGAGAAACCTATTTGAAAAGAGAATTCCATTTGTGGTGAGCAATACTGTAAAATTTAAAAAAATTCCAAAGGCATGGTGTGGAACTATTCTTTTGATGTGACAGACTTTTGGCAATGGATGGACTGTACAAAGTATGTAAACCTTATTAATACGCTATGGCGTGCATCCTTCTTTTTTTCCCCTAATTTTGCGATAGAGCTCTTGAGAGCTTTTGCCCTCTCTGGTCATTGATCTTGTCGTGAAAGACATGATTTAGATGCAGCATAAAATAGCAAGTGAATACAGTATAAAGCACGGATCAATATTCATGAGAATCATGTCCCAGTAATGAGGCTCATTCTCAGGCTGCCAGAAAGAAGAAATGATTAGAAGTTATATTGTGAAATAATGACAAGATTCCTGACCTGGGCAATGTAAGACATTATATATAATACAAGATAAAGTTCTTTCATGTTTTCAGATGTCATATCTACCTAACCAGCCGATCTTCTTTCAGCAGCCATGTGCCAATGGAGGGCGCTGTGTGTTGAATAACGGCAAGAGCTACACCTGTATCTGCAGACCTGGCTGGTCGGGCCATAACTGTCGCACAAATGTCAATGATTGTGTTCAACATTGGTGTCAAAATGGTGCCACTTGTGTGGATGAAATTGACGGTTATAGGTGAGTGTTTGCATCCACCGTCACCTTTGCGATGCCCCGTTACTTCAGTGTCAAAGCTATGACATTTGCCGCCTCTGTCATAGTTAATTAAAGCAGTTCGTCATAAACGATGCAGCCGTAAGGAATTCTCATGTCTTTCCAGCTGCCTTTGTCCCGTTGGATTCTCTGGCTCCTTCTGCGAAAAGGACGTTGATTACTGTGTGGACCACAACTGCTCTGAACATGGGATTTGCGTGGGTCAGCGGTGGAATTTCACCTGTCGTTGCGCTCTTGGATATGAAGGGGCCCTGTGTGAACTGGAAACAAATGAATGTGACACCTTACCTTGTGCAAATGGGGCCACGTGTGAGGATCTCGTCAATGACTATCAATGCCACTGTTCTCCGGGCTTTGAGGGTAAGACATTTACCCCCCCCCCAAAACAAAATCATTTTCCTCTTCAGCCTCTGATTTATGGATAGCCAGTTGGAATTTTATTGGATATAAAACATATCTTCAGTGTTTTGTTATGTAACTGTAAGTTGATTACTGTGTGACAAGAGGCAGTCTGGTGAGTTTGGGTCAATGCGCAAATGTTTTCCTGTTTGCCACTTTATAGGATTGAATACAAATACATCATAAACAACATCTGTAGTTTTGCTACTGTAGATGTTGCATGTTTAAAATTTGGAGAGGTTTTCACAGACTTGTTCGAAATATCTATGTCTTAGAAAGGACAAACAGTACTTGTATGTGTACATACATAATATAATTTGCAAATGTCCCCCTTGTGGGACCAATGAAGGTTATCTTAATGTACTGATCGGATAGTTCAAGCTCACAATGCCATCAATACATTGCATTTTTTTTCTCCATAGCATTAAAATCTGTGTCCTGTAATTTGTCCTCCAATTCCTCCATTTTCTACGCCGCGTGACCTGTTCAGGGTCACAGGAAGCTGGAGCCTATCCCAGCTAACTGTGGGCTATAGGCAGAGCTACTACCCTGGTTTGTTTGCCAGTTAATCACATAAGACTGACTGCCATTCAGATTCACATGCACACTACCAGCAAGTGGGAACAGAACTCACACTGCCAGCACAGAAGTCAAGCAAGTGAACTATTACACTAACTGTGACCTCATAATTCATCAATAATTTAATTAATTGACCTAATGTTTGTCTATTGGACTAAAATGACACCTTTACCACTGAACTTTCCTCTTTGCCGTCTTAATAAAATGTACTCATAAATGGGGCACTTTTTTTTTCACTACAACAGTACATACAGGACGATGGTGGATTACATTATGTTGAAAAAAAAATCCAAATATAACATGGGCGTGCATGGTTTTCGTCATCCAGCAAAATGAAGGAATTATACAATATGTTTAGTCTAAAAACCTGGTTCGACTAACTAATATTTTGGTATTGATTCACTGTATTAGGACTTAAAATAGAAAGGTAATACATGCATGTTTTAGACACTTCGAGATCATACCGGTAATGTAAAAGCAACAACAATGTAATGTTGCGCAATGGATCGGTCCAGGAAACAACTGTCACAAAAGGTGTAAAGTGTGCCTCCTGCATGTGGACATGGCCTGATTTATACTCAGCACCTGCCTCAATTACCGGTAGTGAAAATCATAGATTCCAATGTGTCGCATCCTCACCTCCACTTGTCCATGCATGGGGCCACGATGGGCAAATTACAATTATGTTTAGTGGACGAGAAGAAGCGCACAGCCTGAGGATGTGTCCAATGAACTCCCCTTCTCAGTGGTCTGAAATATCACCAGAGGCGAAAGTGAAAGGAGCTTTAAATGTGTCAGTAATGATTTAGTTTAATTCCAATCCCAACTCTTGCCCAGAGGTTAGTCATTTTGAGATTACTGAATTGATGCATCTTGTGGATACAAGATGCATGCTGAATTTGAATACCTATATTTCTAATTAGATTTCCAGCCGGTGTGAGATGAGGTAATAGCCCACCTTTTTCCCTAGGCTGGCGATAATGGAGGTAATGGTTGCGAAAACATTATTAGAATACATGTGATCGTAATGTTGTTAAAACAACACAAACCCATTTCGGACTATAATTTCGTCAGGTGTTTACTATCGCGATTGTGTGGCACAATGCTATTACCGTAACCACGTCTATTATATAAACTGTACTACCATCTTTACAAAGGCAGACTTTTAGTCTGGTGAATGTTAACTCATTCAGTACCAGCCAATTCGAGACCAAGTCTGAAAAGACGTTGAAAAACGTCTTTGGGAGTGAATGAGTTAACAATCTTGATCAGCAGCCCATGTGAGTTCAAGCCCATTTAAGGTTGGACTTTAATTTTCATGTATCTATCCATCTTTATCCCACAGGAAGGAGATGCGAAGAGAATGTGAACGATTGCTGGTCACAGCCTTGTCTCAATGGTGGCTTGTGTATGGATCTGATAAATGACTACATTTGTCATTGTCCTCTTGGTAAGTGCCAACTAGATGTGTATTGTTATTGATTGTGTTTACAAAAATACAATGCTATTAATTATGCCTCCACAATGTTGTCTGCCATGAATGAATGTTTTGTGTTGGGGGATTTTCCCCCCCCCCATCTGTACTCATTTCTTCAATGGTCATAGTCACTGTCATATCACGAGTCCCGTGGGTTTTGGCAAGTTGCTTTATGTGGAAATTATGATTTAGGTGCACAGGGAAATAACACGGGAAACACGAGGAATATGAAATATGTTGCCGTGATTAAAATGCATTGGTCGATTGCCAGTCAATGGCCAAGGTCACTGCGGCCAACGATGTGTGAATTACCTTCCTTCCGGCATTGCGTGAATGGATGAATGAAGACATGAACGGCAGATAAAACGATATATATGGCCACCCAAAAGAGCGGGATGGTTTTACAAATATGTCGAAAGACAATGTTGTCTGCACATCATTTTTGTTCGAGAATATCAAGTCTGAATTTGTCATCTAAACTGTCTAAATACAATGAATAGAAAAACTGTAACACCAATTTTGTTTTTGCAAGGAAAAAAATGTTTTAACCAGGATTTAAAAGCATTTACATTCTGGGCTGCAGCTTAGTCCATTGTCATGCAGCAGAAAAGCTCAAATCAACTTCATGATGTTTACTTTGAACTCTGCGCTCCACCAATTGAGGCAAGTTTGCAAATCTCAGAACTGGGTTTATATTCAATCAGTAATTTTTTAATGGATTAGAATCTGAATTTTGAAACGTATTCAACAATCTATTCTCCTTTGTCGATATAATCCATCCATCTCACAAATGTGCTATGTATCAAGATGATAAATAAACCGTATGATTATTGCACAGGTGTGCCTTAGGCGGCCCACTCTAAAGTGTGCAATTTCTATCACAATACTGTTGCCCTTGAAAGGAAGGTTTATTTCTCAACCCTATGATGTCTCCAAAGGCATTTCAGACAATTTGGCAGTCCATCCAACCTGCCTTACAGCCTTTAATAAAAACAGCACAGGACCTCCGCATCCAGCATCTTCAAATTGAAGATTGTCTGAGACCAATCATCTGGACAGCTGCTGCAATCATCAATTTGCATGACAAAAGAATTTAAATGCAAACTCTCAGAAACCGTCACAGGGATGCTCAACCGAATGCTCGTTGTCTTCATGAGCTTGTCAGCATGACTGCAGTTTGTTGCTGTAACTTACGTGAGTGGGCCAATGCTCACATTGATGGTGCCTGGCACTTTGGAGAGCTTTTCTCTTCACGACTGAATCCCGGTTTTCACTGTCCAGGGCCAATGGCAAACGGTGAGTATGGCGTCATCTGGGTGATGACTTTGTAAATAATGTAGATTGAAGTAACCGTGGTGATGGGTTAATATGGATGGTGTAGATGAACACAGCCACATTTTATTGATTACATTTTGGTTAATGCACAGACCTACTGTGACCAGATTCCGAAATGCCCGCTAACACAGATTTGGAAGAAATTATTATATTAAAGTATGTTGATTTGTTTACAGAGACAGATTTAAAGTAACAAAGTAGTTTCAAGCGGGCCTTTGCACCTCCGTGCTTTGCGAATGAATGTGACACTCTTTGTGACCACATCTGGAAACCAACGTGACTAAATCCTCTTCTATAGCTTCTATAGTTTTTCTTATACCCATTTCCCTTTCGCCATTTCTCAACCACCCCTTACGTTAAAACTGGATTACTGTGTGTAATATCTTCCATAACAAGTGTCTGTAATCAGCCCATAGCAGAAGGCTGTTTTGCATTCTTCGGTAAGCAGCTGATTTGACGGCTCCTTCTGGCAATAAAATATTTAATCACCGCTTGATTGCACAAGTCGCATTTCTGCTTCCAGCGCTGTTCGGCATTTTGAGTCCAATGTCATGTTCAGTTATAAGCAGTTCAAGTAAAAAAATAAATATATGTATTAGAAAATAAAATACCTCCTTACATGTTTGACACGTTTAGGTTTGGCGTTTACATGTGTTCTTGCTTTATCAAAATCACTGAACTACTGACATTCTAAACAACAAAATTGGATATGATTGGACCAAACAACTGGGTGCTTCTTCAAACATACTGCCAGAGCTTCACATTGTGCACTTTTCTGACACTAAAGTCACAATGCATGTTTGGGTAGGTGTATCTCACGTAACCATTTGACCTTCTATCAGCCTTATTCCCAACGTTATATATGACCTAGACAAGGTAATGACCAACTATTGCCCCCAACAGAGTGTTCCGAAAGTGCTTAATAACCAATTGCGCAACAAAAGCAGTAGGAACAGTGAATTGTCACTGTTCCTACTGCTTTTGTTGTCAGTGTACGCTTTGTTCCCGGAATTGCATGCTACTGGACAATCAATGCATTGTCATTAAAACATTAACCAGCTTTAACCCTGCATGGTACCTTTTACATGGTGTGTTTATGACATTAGAGAGAGAACAAATCCATCATTGTGGATTATCTGCTCCTACTAATTTCCTGCATTTTCCCAGAAATTAGATTTAAACAGAAAACAGAACCCCAATGTGTGAGTAAAGCTTCCATTACTGTTTTATTACATGGACAGATTTATAGACAGGTGTTTTTAATGGGCTTATCTTTTTTCAGAAACCCAATAAACAGTGGTGTGGGTTGGTAGGGGAGGGGGGACATGTTCAGTCGGCCTTGTTTGCGTCTTCCTGAGAAGCCAGACCACGTGGCCATCGTTTCCTGAGTCGTTTCATTGAATGAATTAACCTGGCTTGTGCATGAATTTCTTATAATATAAAAGTTGACTGTCGTGTTGACAAGAACTAAAATGACCAATGTAGCTTTTTCAGGGTGAAGTCAAATTGATTAAGAATATGACTGAAACAAGCATACGTTTGAGATCCCTTTTTGTCCTTGAATTCTGGGACAGGTACTTGCATCCAGAAAGTAGTCACCATGCCCTGATTGTTGCCACTTGCCCATCCAAAACATTTATGTTCCAAAACTGCTAAAATAGTTGAATGGATCGTAAAATGCATCCGAGATTGTGCAAACATGTCTTCATTTATTGCATTCACATTCAATATCATTGATGCGAACACGTGGGGTGATAAACAAGGCCAAAATCTCTCTAAGTGGAGGTAATAAACAACAACAGCAGTCTCAGTGGTCACGTGGAAACTGATATACGGCCATCAATGTTCATCTTTCCCACCAGCAGATGTATAGTGAGCCCCGTGGATGGTATTAAAATAGCCATTAAAATGTGCTGACTTGAAGCACTTGAGACACTAAAGGCGGAATGTCAGTGCATGTTGACCTTTAAGGGACGTAACAAACAACATGGTACGTCTTTTTTGGCAGTTTAACATTTTTAGAAACAGATGGATGAAATTGGGTGCTTACAATAGAGTTGAACTGCTTGTCAGAATGAACAGGGTGTTCCATTTGATGATTGTGACACTGGAAATGTGACATTCCTTCATGCAACATTAACTGCCTAGTGAATTGCATGCGCAATTGGTTATTAAGCACTTTCGGAACACTCTGTTGGGGGCAATAGTTGGTCATTACCTTGTCTAGGTCATATATAACGTTGGGAATAAGGCTGATAGAAGGTCAAATGGTTACGTGAGATACACCTACCCAAACATGCATTGTGACTTTAGTGTCAGAAAAGTGCACAATGTGAAGCTCTGGCAGTATGTTTGAAGAAGCACCCAGTTGTTTGGTCCAACCATATCCAATTTTGTTGTTTAGAATGTCAGTAGTTCAGTGATTTTGTCTGAAACCGAAATACAGTATGTGATGTCGTCTATGTGTTACCCTTCTTTTTTCGGACGAGCATCCCCATCGGCTTGTTTTTTATTTACACTAATAGATGTTGGAATTGGCTTGTATCAGTGGTGCGCAGATGTCCTTTTGGTGCTGTCGATGAATGTGATCTCGATCAGAGTGATGAGTTGGATCACTGTCAATGAGACACTCAATTACCATACTGCATACATAGCAACTACATTGCAAGGGAAGAATCAATAATGCATAAATGTGCTTAAAGGTTGTCTTCGCCCTATAAAATACAGAGCCATAAACACGAGGATGTCGCATTATTTTTTACCGCCATGTTCTTTGAATTTTAATTGTCAACGCTATTCTCATTTCAGGGTTCAAGGGCAAAGACTGCTCCATAGATATTGACCTTTGCTCATTTGGGATGTGCACTGAACATACAGTATTGTGCACAGAAACAAAGGATGGGCAAAACGTGTTTTGCTTATGTGAAAGAGGTATGCATAGACCTTTGAGGGAAATGATGCACTTAGAACACGAAGGTCTTCTTGATTATGTAAAAATAAAAAAATGTGTCTGTGTCTGTGTCTGTATGTGTGTGTCTGTGTCTGTGTCTGTGTGTATATGAATATATTTAATAAAAATTAAATGTTTCCTGGTACTAATGCTAAGCAAAGCCCAGCCGGATGTCAAAATAATGGGACCTCAAAAAGTTTTTACGCTCAGTTTCCATGTAGTTCTCCTTCAGTAGATGTATGGTGCTCTATCACTTTGTGAGCAGTTGTGTTGCCAGCTGTATTTTTGGGAGGTTTTTTTTGGACGATGGTCCACTTCAGTCACGTGTGGCTGCACCCCTTAGTGTGCAGCAGGCCTAATTCAAAATGTGTCCCAATAAGAATTTTTGTTTGGCCTCACTTTACATATGGACAATGTCAATTAAAGAGCCTGTAGGTAGGCGTATTAATTTCACTTTAACTGTGTACCATACTGTATAATTTCAGACCCAATTAGCACAAATTAATGTTTACAGGGTTTGTGTGTGCATACGTGGCATTCTTTGCATACATCCATATTTATTCAGATCTCTTGCCTATCAAAAGCTTATATTTCCGCCTTATCTACTCTATTTAGTAAAAGTTCATGCTACCAAATCAATGACTGAGCGACTTCATTATGCCCGTTTCACATATGCTGTGCATATGTCAAAATGAAGGAGTGTGAGTGATTTCTTATGTAAATGAAAGCAACTCGCCGCGAGCTGCTGTCCCACATCTCCTCTCAAGGGCACACTCTAAAATCTTGCCTTGCCTTGGATGTTTCAGGTGGGCGAACTTGGCATTCATATTATCGAATGCTTGCCAGCTTAATTTGATGCAAAACCTGTTCTCATATCCTCCGTTGTCATATTTTGGATTTGTGTTCTTCAACTAAATAATGTTGATTATAGAGAATGTTGAAAGATGAATGAATATATATGCATATTAGTGAATCATCTGTGTTTTAATAAGATTGCCAAATCAAAAGTAGTGCAATACTGTGAATACAATGGTACCACAAATGCAAATATAAAAATACACACTCTGACTTTTTGTATTTAATTGGCTCTGTGTGTGTGTGTGCGTGTGGTGGTGGGGGGGGGGGGGGTTAATGTGTGTGCACACGTGTGTAAGAGTTTACATACGTGCCGTCATGCATAGAGTGACTTTGATTGTAAAACCGGCCTCGTTTAATACGATAAATGACTTGCAATTATTTGACATGATTTAATCATCCAGTGAGCCGGATGCATACAGTCGTCTGCGCGCCTGGCAATCTTTTGGAATCTATGCTTGACTTAGAAGTCAAACAAAGATACGTTGGTCTGGATCATCTGTAAAATAAAACCAGGATTCCAATAACATGCTTTTTGTTTGTTTGTTTTTGACATGTTGCAGGGTTTGGAGGGTCATTGTGTGAAGTCAATCTCAACGAGTGTGAGTCAAAGCCATGCCAAAATAATGGCGCTTGTGTGGATGGCACTGACCTGTATCATTGCTTCTGCTCAGAGGGTAACGCCAAATGCGACTAGAAATATATATAGTGTGGTTGTGGATGGCCACAATGTACCACTCCACACATCCTCAAATAATGTATATAATGCACACTGCCTGTATCATGAATTATACAATACAATACATATTTAGGCGGCCCGGTAGTCCAGTGGTTAGCACGTCGGCTTCACAGTGCAGAGGTACCGGGTTCGATCCCAGCTCCGGCCTCCCTGTGTGGAGTTTGCATGTTCTCCCCGGGCTTGCGTGGGTTTTCTCCGGGTGCTCCGGTTTCCTCCCACATTCCAAAAACATGCATGGCAGGCTCGTTGGGCACTCTAAATTGTCCCTAGGTGTGAGTGTGAGCGTGGATGGTTGTTCGTCTCTGTGTGCCCTGCGATTGGCTGGCAACCAATTCAGGGTGTCCCCCGCCTACTGCCCGAAGACTGCTGGGATAGGCTCCAGCACCCCCCGCGACCCTAGTGAGGATGAAGCGGTTCGGAAAATGGATGGATGGAATACATATTTATTTATATCGCGCTTTCATAACAGCTGCAGCTTTACAGAACCGTTAACATCAAACCAAAAAAATAATATAAAAAGAACATATAGGATAAACCATGGACAGGCATACAATCGGAAATCCTATTCCTGCATACGCTTTATTGTTTGAAGCAGTTCTAAAGAGGAAAGAGGAGAGAATCAAAGTCTCCTTTCACCAGTGGATCAGAGACATCATGCTCAAAACACACATGACTTCCCGCATGATTTCCTGACAAAGGAGAAGGAAGAATATATTATCTGTAATAATAATATTTCAATTGAGTTTGTAAGCTTGCTGTCGTCAAGTCTAACAACAAAAGGTCGCAGTTAATAGCATGTGGAAAGCAAAACAAGAGAAATTTCGACATCAATGCTAGGTTTACATTTTGTTCTCAGCAGCCACCGCAATCATGTTTACAGATGAATTGGAATGGACGTGAGACACTGCAGGGGAGCAGGAGTGGCTACCGTGACTGGCCATGATTGCCGTGGATGCCAGGCCAGATTTTTAAACAGTCCAAAAATTTGCAACGTGCCAAAGTGGGGAGTGGGAAGAAAAAAAGGCTATGTATTTCCCTCATGGTGCTTTCAAGATGAAAAACACTATGGAGTATTGTACCATGATTTGGCTGGGTCGAAGCGAGCTCGCGTCACAGCAAGACGCTTTATAGGCCCAGCGTGATCATGGCTTTTTGCATTTGTTTACAGTCTGACACTAAATGTGTGGTCAGGGAAGGGGTATGAAGCCGCGTCGGTTGGGGCCCCTCATTCTATTGTGTCGTTACAATACAATACACAGTTATTGATATAGCGCTTTCACAACAGCTGCAGCTGTAACAAAGCGCTAAACAGAACAGTTAACATAACAAAATAATGGAAAACATAATGTAAACCTAACATAACACAACCCATTTTTCTCCTAGGCAGACACACAATGTAACATGTCTTGCTATAAGATATAACCTCAATACTGTATACAGGTATGTCACATAAATCCATGTGTTGTCAATAATGGCCACAGAGGGACAGTAAATGTTACAAATGGGTTAAAATTGGCAAAAGCATTAATGCCGTTTGCAAACCTGATCGCAGCCTTGTAATGCAAACTCACACAAAATTATAAATGATATATATACTGTGTGTGTGTGTATATATATCACTAATAATTCCAGTAAGCCAATAGTAGATCATTTCTGGAATGACTTTGATGTTGCGAGGTAAAAATAACTACCGGTAATCTGACTCCAGTCTTCCATTTCTGTCTTGGAATATATGTGACAACAACAAAAAATTGCCATGATTATTTTCCCCTTAACCAAAGTTTTCTAACAAGATTTCTCAAATCTAATTTACTCATTATTACATTATTCACCCCAAAAGATATCAGTGCAGTTATAAATGTTCATGGAAACTGACTTTATTCAAAACATCCCTGCCTAACATCTGCCACAAAAAGACTTATACTCGAACGTTATGCTGATCAGCCAATGAGTGGGAATTAATCAGATGACCTGTGATAATGTTTACTGAGAAAGCAAGCCTGTATTTTTCTTCCAAATGTTTTTTTCTTTTGGGGGTTGGGAGGGGGGTGGTTTAAGTGCATGTTGATGATGCTGTTTCAACATAGCAGTTGTTTTCAATGGCACAGTTTGCATCTTGGTGGGGTCTGAGATGCAATTGACTACTTGTCAAGGTTAACAAATATTTGGTTTTCATTTCACTAATGATCGCATCCTATTCAGTCATTCATTTCAAAATAGTCACTTGCACCATTATGGATAGTACAAATAAATCTTAGATATTTTCTCAATCATTTCCAGTCCAGATGGTCTTACGTTAGTCATAGTTCTGATTAAACCTCCACCGCAGGTTAAGCCTGTTATGCATTTTTAATGAAGTCAGGATAATTGCCAAATTTTATGACTCGGAGAGAGGTGGAAATTGGTTCCATGGTCAGTTTGAGAAACGATGGAATGATGAGTATTTGACCTGCACCGATAGTGCTGATGGCCCGGCATTAGTCATGGCGCTCGTGTAGTAGCTGTGTGTGACAGTGCTAATGATAGTCATTTTGGAGCGTGACCATACAGTCCAATATATTTATGAGGAGGATAATATGTCAGAATTGGCAGCACCCATTTTCACGTCATGCCATTAACTGTTCAGTTTTAAAAAAATCATCATGTGCCAAAATATTAATCAAGTAAAGCCATGCATAAAATTATTGTACGGCATATTTGTGTCAGTCATAAAGTAGCAATGCTGTACTGCCTATAAAATGAAGATGACTTTCTCCACCCTAGAATACAGTCAGAAAGTAAACACAAATCAGACGGAAACGGTATATGGCTTAATTGGTAAGTACTTAGTGTGACCTGCCCATGCACTGCACTTTTATTTGTTGAAATTAAGGCAGCAGATTAACAACGCTTGTGTCAGGCCAAAATCACTTGTTTAAATTTGGTCCATTTTTTTCACAAATCAATTGCTATGGCTTTGTCCACATTCACAGGCCGTGTTCACTATTTGCGCCCACATTTTTCGGTCACCAGACGTCACTTCAGACGCGACTGGACCGCACGTGGTTTCCAAATTTCGAAAGACAATTTGCAGGCTGGGTTCTTGAACGCCTTCAAAGGCTCTTCCTCATGTAGCATCCGTGGACTGCATAATTTGTGCCGAATTTGGACAGGCTTAATGTGAATTTGGACACCACGTGCAGTCGAGTCGCGCGGGAAGTGATATCGTGTGGTGGAAAACGCAGCCTTTGAAAGACCCAACCTATTAGTCAGTCACCACACTGGGGATATTATTTTTAGATATTGTTGATCACGACAAAGTGGCGGAAATGGCCTGCTTTGATGATGCAATTTTAATGGCTCAACAAATGTGTGCATTGTTTTTTCTCTCTTTCTCTTCAATTCAGGGTTCGAAGGGTCGAACTGTGAAATCAATCATGATGAATGTGTTCATGGGTACTGCGCCAATAATTCCACATGTATTGACTTGATTGCGGACTATGAGTGCATCTGCCCGTTGGGCTTTGCTGGTGAGTTATCTATGTCATCATTGTAATCATTTCGACATCCATGAATATAATGGCTGCAAAACTCCCAATCATCAGAGTGGTTGTATCATCATGCACAGAAAAATCCTATCTTACGGTTTTGTAGACAGTGGCACTGAAAATCATCCCGGATTTCACCATGACAATTTATGTTTGGTTTTTTTTCCCTAATAAAAAAGTGGTCATGGTAACATACAGTAAGGTGACCATATATGCATTGTCATTATACTAAAATCAAGTTCCTTTTCAGATAAGAATTGCTCAGTTGCTCTCTCAACATGTATGGATGTTGACTACTGCAAAAATGGAGGAACCTGTTTCCATGACTTAACCGGGGAGCTACAATGCATTTGCCCACCAGGTATTGAAAATAGTCCGTTACAAAATACTTTTTTTGTTGAATGAACTTAGCATCATTTATAACAATATTGCAACGCACATTTATGTGTTAAATTGAATCAATTCACGTTTTCATGATACAACCACACCGTGTTACTTTCTACTGATACTTAAGTCGATCAATTATTCATATAACAACTCCAAGTATTGCATATCAAATGATAGCATGCATAGAAAATCTCTGTTGCTGCTTATAACAGCTGGAATACCTTCTGTGGTCTGAGTAGCCAGGTTTTGGTTCGATAAATAATGTCAGTTTGTCCAAAAAAAAGAAAAAAACTCAATAAAATCAGAGTCTGTGATGTGTCAGGTGGATGCTGTTGATGGTGCGGCGCCACACATCCATCACTCCCTTAATCCCACTTCTTGCTTCTCCCAGGACACCACGGCAGTGACTGCTCCTCATCTGTAAACCCGTTTGTGTCCAATCTTTGTGACCCTGACGGGACGCTCCGCTGTGAAGGTCTTGCAGATACCTACAAGTGTGTTTGTCATCGTGGCTTCACTGGAACACGCTGCGAAACGCCTGTCAACTATTGTGTTGATGGCCTGTGTCAATATGGATCAACGTGCTTGGACCATTGGAGTGGCTTCAAGTGTGATTGTTTACCAGGTAGCTCCAGTATCCAGCACCCACTTGGTTTCAATTGGGGCTTCACTTGAATGAATTATAATCATAGCAGATGTACTCCAAGATGATTATTTTACTGGATGTCACATCTCACCATTCTTAAGCTACAACACAAAGTACATTTATGACATTTATTTGAGTGTGTCATTCATCAGAATGTGGGCTAACTTTTAACTATATTGATGATGTGGGTGTATATGTATGTGGCCACAGTTACATACAGTCATCAGTGTTGGGAAAGTTTATTTTCAACACAAACTAAATCCAAGTTCAGTTCACAAGTTCTTTTTTATGCACACACACACACACACACACACACACACACACACACACACACACACGTATACATACAGAGTAGAGCCCTCTCAAATTGAGATATCCAAAGACTTTTGCACTCTCTCTGCAGGTTGGACTGGTCGTTATTGTGAGCTGAACATAAATGATTGTGAGAGCAAGCCCTGTGGTGCATTGAGTGTTTGTAAAGACACTCTCAGTGGCTACGTTTGCTTCTGTGCACCTGGTCTTATCGGTACTGTATATATATATATATAGAGAGAGAATGTTATTCTTTGTGAGTTTGTGCCACATTGCTTGAATGACTGCAGCAATTTGTCCTCATTGTTCCCTTTTATGATCACATAGGTGATAACTGTGAGGTAGAAGTAAATGAATGCCTCAGCCAGCCTTGTAGAAATGGCGGTTCCTGTGTTGATGGTGTCGCTTCCTTCAGTTGCCTGTGCCCTTTTGGATTTACAGGTAGTACGTACGTGTGTGTGTGTGTGTGTGCGAGTGTGTGCGTGTGTGTGTGTGTGTGTGTATATATTGTGAGCAATACAACCCAACAAGATCTGCCTCAGGTTTCACAAAATCAAAATATTTGACATACAGTCAAACCTCGGTTTTCGTCCATAATCCGTTCCAGAAGGCTGTTCGAAAACCGAAATTGTTTGAAAATCGAACCCACGCTCTTTAAAAAAAAAAAATGTTTACTGAACACTTCTGCTCACATTGGAAAGCAACACGAGGAAGCGTCACTTCCTCGTGTAAGGAAGGCGAGAGGAGTCAAATGGTGCATTCAAGTGCGCTCAATTTGTCCAAGAACCGAAATTTGTTCGTCATCCGAGGCATTAAAAACTCAAAATTGTTGGTCGAAAACCGAATTGGTCAAGAATCGAGACGTTCAAAAACCGAGGTTTGACTGTATTTTGAAAGGCTCTGCAGTTTTGTGTCATCAGAATGTTTTGACATTTTACTGAATTTTGAGCAATCCAACAAACCAAGGAAAGCCAGCTCAGCAAAATAATCAAGACTAGCCTTCAGTTGACAGCTTATGTTGTTCATAATGTTACAGAAAACAAGTTTGCGATCTTTTCTTAATGACTGTCTGCCTGCACTCTCTGTGAGGTCAAGTGCGCTACATCTATTCTCAAATCGGTCGCAGAAACTATCGAACTCTCCTCTCATGCGCTCGAGAGCGACAACAGTGTCGTGCTTACGTGCAAGACAACATTCAACGTCAAGTGCATTGGTTTCATTGAAAATGTCTTCATTTGTCAAAAGGAGAAAGCAGGTTGACGCTTTTGACAGCCACCGATCACATCCTGCTGCCGTCTTCAGCGTGTCCTCACCCCAACTGTCAGGATTTTCTATAATGACATGAAACAAAGTGCGCAAATCATTTTGGTGCATGCTTATTGTTTACAGCAGCCTGGAGTTATAGTTAGTTCCATCTTGTCGGCGCTGCTCTGGGAAAACGCCTCTTGACAGTATCATCCAGCAAGTGAATGACACAAGTCCCTCAGCAATTAAATAAAAAAATAAATAAATAAAAAGATTCTGGCATGCACTTTCCTGAATGTGACATAGCACCAAGTATAGCAAGTAAAAGCGCTCTATAATTAATCTACTTTCAAAAGTACTATTTCCTCAAAGTCACTCAAGTACATCTAACTACTGAAGTACGTGTAACAGAGTAAATATAACTCCAGAGAGACAGAGAAGTTGCACTTTATTTTGTTAATGACAAGATTCGTTTTTGTTTCAAGAAAATGAAAATGTCTACAGTAACTCTATCACCAAAAATGTTCAGCTACGTTACTATTGCGTTCAATATCAATTGTTGTATGGCGGCCCGGTAGTCCAGTGGTTAGCACGTCGGCTTCACAGTGCGGAGGTACCGGGTTCGATCCCAGCTCCGGCCTCCCTGGACATGTTCTCCCCGGGCTTGCGTGGGTTTTCTCTCCGGGTGCTCCGGTTTCCTCCACATTCCAAAAACATGCATGGCAGGCTCGTTGGGCACTCTAAATTGTCCCTAGGTATGAAGCGTGGATGGTTGTTCGTCTCTGTGTGCCCTGCGATTGGCTGGCGTTCAGCCTACTGCCCGAAGACTGCTGGGATAGGCTACCCTAGTGAGGATGAAGCGTTCATGGATGGATCAATTGTTGTGTGGTTCCTTTTTGGGATTTAACCTATGTCGGAACTTAAATATGCCTTGGGTCTTCAATTTGCAAGTAAAAAATTGCGAGCCTTGAGACTTGGACTTTACTTGGATTGTTCGTTATTAATTAATTAGCTCCCAGATATTCTCTAAATAAAGCTCCTGTATCGCTAACCGGGTGTCTTCACTGAAATAGACAGAAATGGTGTTCTTCCGAAATAAAAATTTTTTAAAATTGCTATTTCATAATACAATGTTAATTTTGTGCGGATGAAATTGGCCATGTGAGTGAATGGCAAGGTGGCTCGAAGGTCATCCTTGGACATGGTGAACACAGTAAATTCCGCAATACCTGATTCCATTAGTATTCAATCTAAGTTGGACAAGTTGACCTACACAAACTGTAAAAAAGGTTATCTATTAAATCGCCTGTAAATTAACCAGTAAATTTAATTGCCTCCTGATGATGCCAGCCTAGGAAAGTCACAGCGCACTAATTGTCCTGATGGTTTCACATTTCATGCAACTGAAGTCGGCGGTGAGATTTCCTGCCGGACCAAAATGAGTCGATCAACCATTTAAATGACGCCGTACTCCCTGTCGCTAATGGGCCACATAATCTCTTAATGGGATGAAGAAGAGGTCACTTAGTGGGCTTTCGGACAAGAAGTGTTTTGAAATGTAAACTATGAAGTTGTAATTCCTTATTAGCGTTTAAGACTGGCATGCCATCATTCTGCTCAATGTGACCTGAAGTCTGTGGCGCAATCATAAAACTTGGTCGATGCATAACGAGTCAGGAGTAGAAGAAGTTATCAAACAATTTTTAAGAATCACAACAACTTTTGAACACATCATCACATTTGCAGACGGATGTTGGGGCAAGAGCTTGGCGTTCTTTTGTGTGCCAAAAAGTTACTCTAAAACATTTGGTGGTAAACAGATATTCAAATCCCCACAACTACGGCAATAGTCACAAAGTGTTGCTTTATGAGACAGTCAATTAAATGAACCATTTTGCCCTCTCAAAGCATAACAAATGCCCATGACTGAAATGTTGCGGTCTTGAAGTGGATGTTGTTCTCCACGTGTCATTAACCAGATGGATGAAGCAGCAACAAAACACAATCATTAATTACCTTGAACCTGCCATGCAAAATGGCTACAATTTCATAGTTAGATTCTATGTAATAATAATAATAATACATTTTATTTGAAAATCTTCAAAGACGCTTTTGAGCTTAAAACAATTTCATAGCATACATAATTACAAAACACATTTAGATGAACAAATGGCAAAAAATGGGTAAAAGAGATTAAGAGGGTAAAAGCATGCGGAACAGGTGAGTTTTAAGAGATGATTTGAAGGATTGTAGGTCAGTACAGTTCACAGAGGGTATGTAGGCGATTTCGAGACCATAAATGATCCTGATAATATTGCATCTTTATTATTTAACTAAATTAGTCATTCTGAACATTGTTCGAGGTACTGAACCCAATCAGTTCATATGCACATTCACCGAACCCTTCATTAGTGAAAAATAAAAACAGATTTTTTTTTTTAAACAAATTCAAGAGATAAAAAACACATTTATTAAAAGAAAAAAGTAAACCAATTAGTATAAAGTATACGTTTTTTAATTGTGCACAAAATGAACCAGGAAGTGATGGTCAAGCGGGCGTGTCATAACTAATTGACATGATGAGTCGGGTGTGTCTTAACCTCCATGGCAAAGGCTCTGTCGAACACCTGAGACTGATTCACCGAACCCCTAGGGTTGGATTGAACCCAGGTTAAGAACCAATGATCTAAATACATATATTTAATTTCAGAAAATGGCTCGATTTATGATTCAGACTAAAATCTTTGTTATTAGACATATTATATAGCCAGACCATATGTCTGTCACTTTAAAATTCATCATCTATTACTTGAAACCAATAACTGTGAAGAGGGAATTCAAGGTGCAACCAGCCTTCACATTTAATATTCTATGCTGCATTTCGGAGCTTAACTATGCTTAACGCCAACTTATATTCATCAGAGATGAAGGACAGTGAAATTGAGTATGGATCTTAAAAATAAGGCCCTTTTCAATTCTCATAAATTTCTTTCTCTCAGGCAGTTACTGTGAAGTCAGCGCAGATGAGTGCACGTCATCTCCCTGCCTGAACAACGCCACTTGCGTGAACCGCGCTCATGGCCATGGATGCGTGTGCGCATCTGGCTTTACAGGTTGGTCAATGCCAGTTTTTCTTTTTTCAACAGAGATGTTTTTTGAAAGATAGTTTTTTTGGGGGGGAAAACGTTTGGTTTAATTTTACTTCACAAATAATTCAATTCACTCAGCACTCATCAAACTTATAAAACCATTGGGGAAAAAATCACACTCAGCGTCAAGCAAGCAAACAGTCAGTTATTGGTGCATACTGTCATTATTTTCCAACATGTGGTGCTGTGATATCCTCTGTGAAAAAGAACAGAAATGAATGAATCTCTGAAATACTTTCCATTGTCAAAAATCAAACACAGTAAGTGCATTTGAACTATTGTTCACTAATAAATCCCACAGAGGAAGATTTGCTGTGCATTTTGATCATTAAAACTCGCTGCACCACGGAATTTGGGGATCAAAGCGGAGCACTGAATAATAGCTGTGAATAATATGTTTTGGAGAACTTTTCATTCGGAAATGTTTAGAAGTTATATGTTGAAACGCTTGGCTTTACTCAAGGGCTTTTTCTTGTTAGTTCATACCCCCGCCGTGACGGGGGAAGGAACTGAGGTTTTTGTGTTTCCCTGTGAACTAGTATTGTTTGTATTATTGTACTTAGATATACATTTGTATCGTGTGCTAAAATGACTTCAAATCCAAAGAGAATTAAGAAGTAAGGTAGTAACCATTGCATTCGATCTGAATGAAAAGCCGCATTATTTTCTCCCTACATTTAACATAGTGAAAAAAATATATTTCAAGCTGCTGGTCTCTCGTTTGATTAATGAATTTGATAATTTCTCATTGAATAATTCATGTATCTGCGCATACACTTCTTCATGCGCTGCACAGCGTATGTGATGTAATGTTTGATGAACGTTAAACTTCAAATAAAATAGCAATGCCTTCTAAATGATTGTACACATGCTGATAGTTTTGCTATCTGAGTTGAACGATTAGGTCCCAATATGTATTTGGCAGCGTATTCAATACTCATCCATGTTTGTCATTTTTCACTATCTCCATCCTAGAACTGACACAACTACCGCAGTAAATTGTTTGATGTTAAGACAATAACTTGCTATTTTATCCAACACTTACCATGGCATATTTTTAAATTATTTACCGTCACCACTACCATATATCACTGCACTTTTTATTAATATTGTTATTATTATTGAAGGAACCCTCTGTGAGCTTCACATTGATGAGTGTGCTTCATCACCCTGCAAGAATGGAGCCACATGCATTGACCAACCCGGTAATTACATCTGCCAATGTCTGGTTCCTTTTAAAGGTAATGAACACTCCCCCCCAAAAAAAGGTTAATTAACTTCCCATACTATTACATTCACCTGTCTGAACTCACTTCACATCGCAACAAATTGAGTACATCATGTTTTAAAGAATAAACATGTGATTTATGGGGACTTCCGCTTGCTCGTCAACTATATGTGTGGTGTAAGTGTCATGGTATGGTGATATGATTGCATAAACAATGTTGGTGCTTTACACTAATGTATGCTGATTAAAGTAGGTGAAGCATAAAATAGATTAAGGAGAGCAATGAGGCTAAACTTGTCAGTGCAAAATCAGTTAAACGGCGATGTTGCAACACTTAATTCTGTTTTATTTGTTCTTTTACCATTGCTGCACAAATTATAAATCCATTTCCTGGTTTCGCTTTTGTTTTTAATCACCCAATGAAGGTCAATGTGACTATTTTGGCTGAAATATGACATTAAAATAAATATATGATGACAGCCTCTCCGTCTGTTTTACCTTCTCATGTAGAAATTGAATTGAATTGAATACAACTTTATTGTCAAATGTGCTGTACGTATGTATCTGGTTAATCATTGATGAAAATAAAATGGTCTTTATTTTTCGGTCACATTTAATTCTTTACCGTCTTTTTTTATTTCATCAGGGTTAGGTTCATGGAATCAATGGTGTGGGTAGTCCATTGTTTGTTCTTCGTGAATACATGGAAACATTGTTTCCCTTACTTATGACATCATTTTATTAATTCCCATTAATATCCTGGAGTCCAATCTCAACCACATCTCTCCTATTACGGCTTAATCCATCTTTGGCGGTTGCCATTTAACAATCAGCTGAGCAAGGAAACACATGAAATGTAATATTAGATTTCAGACATGTAGGTGAATTTATATATTTAGAAAAAGACAATTACAGCAGCTTCTCACCGAATGTTACCAGATTTGGACCCCCTGTATTTTCAGCCATTTATTCCCTCTCAGGCACTTGTAAATTTGAGTTCAAGGAATCAGTTGAGGAGTCTTTAAAATCCTTGACCTTGCTATTTTATTCTCTTTTCAACAAGGCTGGATGTTCCTCCTGTGTATTCACCCTAGGTCCAAATTGTGACTTGTTACCCTGTGAGGCCAGCAATCCCTGTGAGAATGGAGCCTTGTGTGTGGAAGAGTTGGATGAGGACCATTACCCTTTGGGGTTCCGGTGCCGCTGTTGCAGAGGATTCACGGGCCCTCGCTGTGAAATCAACGTGGATGAGTGCAGCTCGAGCCCATGTGTCAATGGATTTTGCTATGATGGTAAAAAAAAAAAATATATATATATATATATATATATATATATATATATGAATGAAAAATATAAAATATAAATAAAAAATGCCAACATGCTTCATAACATATTCACACTGCCTGACATTTCACAGCTGGGTCACTCATAATGGTGTTATGTGAATGGGATAATGCCATTTGATAGGACAATGTCTGCAAGCATAGGCCTTCTTACTTGCCTCACATTAAATGAAATCTGTGTGACTCTAATTTGTATAATTGAGTATGAATGCTGAGCAAATTTTGCAATCGAAGATGATCCATTACAGTATCTCTGACTTCTTAGCCATGCGATGTACATGTCGAACATACATGACAGAGAGATAATTGTAACAGGGAGGATGTAAGCAATTGTGCATTTTTATTTATTTATGGTACTATACACAGATCCGACATGAAAACTTACTTACAAGGATTGTATCTCACTGAAACATGCATGCTCGGCTAACCGAAGACCTCTAAGTTGTCTATAGGTCTGCATGTGAACGTGAATGTGCCCTGCAAACCTGCATATACCGTACAATGCAATTTATTTGAATTGCGACATTGTATACTATATTTCCGAAATCATTTAAGCTTTTCACTTTAGTTTTTTTCGGGTGGAATGAAGTTGTGATGCAGTGGCTCAATTCATCGTATTACCGTTCACCTCAGCCAGGTTAATCTGGACTAATCTTGATTGCAACCAGTTCACTGCACTGACACGGGGCCTCTTGGACCCACGGTCCCGGCGCTCGACGCCGGCCAACCCCATCCCTGGGGAGCGCACCGCAGAGCCTCAGTGGCTGAGATGAGTAATGCTGCTGCCACCCAAGACCAAAAGCATTTAATGAGAGTAATAGTGGCTACACACACCGAGGCAGAGTGACAGCATAGATTACGTGGTAAATCTTTGGGATAATGAAGAATCTTGGGACACTGACTGGAGAAGTAATAAATTCACTCCTGAAAGAAGCGCAATTACCTCTGTCATTGGTTAACTGCATCAGTGTTGTGCTGCCTAGACAGTGATGCATCTCTTGTCATTAGACAGAAAAGTGTGAGGTGGAAACACATTATAAGCGGTGGAATATTTTCACAAAGTGGTGTAGGAAGTTGCCACATATTCTCATGTGGGGGGGGGGGGAAAATCACTCCTCTTTCTCTTTCACTTGGCTTCACCTGAACTGTGAACTCTGATAGGGTGGAAACAAATGGCAAGCCTTCAGGGCATTTATTGAGAAAAAGAGAACTAAGTGAAAGGGGTGTAAGGGTAGAAAAAGGCTAGTGGCCAGACAGGTTAATTTAAAGATGGTTAAAGTGTCGGACTCTGTCAGACTGATGCATTGAACGCTGCTGTGTCACGCAGATGCAGCAAGCTGTACTTTCATTTTTACAGTGATACAGTTGGCCTGAAAAGAATGCCTCCACGTTGAGAATTTTTTGGTGATGCTCACAATTAGCTCTGTAGAAATGGAGTGGTACCTGCTGGGAGCAGTGAATAGCAATTGATGATGCAAGGAGATGTAACTGAACTGCTGATCTTGTTTCAGTTGTAGATGGCTTTTACTGCCTTTGCAATCCTGGTTATGCTGGCCTGCAATGTGAGAAAGACATTGACGACTGCGTGAACAATCTGTGCAGTGGCAACTCAATATGTAAGGATCTCCATCTGGTAAGTCGACAGATTTTTATTTTTTATTTTCTATATGGCATCTTAATGGACTTATGTGATGGACCGCGAGGTTCTTCAAATGAAATGTGTCCCATTAATCTGTGCAGTTGGTATCTCCCATTACATATGGACTCAAGTGATTCACATAAGGCATTGCCGATTGCCCGATGACCATTACGCTTTCACTGCATAGTGACGTGTTGTAGTAAAAAACACACAGCTGTCTAATATCATTATTAGTTTCCTATCCAAAGGGAGAGAAAGTGTAGCGCCGTGTGTCAGTACCATCAGGAGTGTGTAGGCAGTACGGGCAGACGGTCTTGGTTTTATTGAGGGATTTAGCATCACCGTCTGAATGAGTCAATTTAGCTCCCAAGGAGCATTAGATGGATGAATCAAGCAAGTGGTGAAGCGTACATTTCCTTTACAGTCAAAATTAATGTAACAAGAGCCCTTGCCAATTGCGCCTTTCTCCGTATTGACTTTTCATTCGCTTGAATGGTTTTAGCTGCAAATAGGGCACTGAATGATGTTTGAAGATTAGGGGCAATGACAAATAAATAGATTGCAGTTGCGTGTTTACATTTCCTTTGTTTTTGACTAAACTGCATGATAAATAAATTATGCATTTTATGTGGATAAATATTCAAGTAACAAAAAACAAACTGAAATAACAAACCTCTGAAGCAAATGAAAAAGGTGGTCAACTCATTCTTGGCATGTAGGACAACCAATATTCCAGTCCTATCCCAACTGTATTTTGCTGTGGCTTCTTTGTGTTTTATATCTTCCCCTTGTTTGGCTTTTTTTTGAAATTCCACATCTTGATCAATCAATCCCATGTAATTGACAACATTTTTAACAATGAATGAATCGATAGTCATGCTGTGTGATTGACTGGCAACCAGCCTTGGGTCTAGGCATTCTGCCGGGATGAATCTGGCTCTTATCATGCCTATGCAGAATATCTTTCCCACACTGGAAGGTTTTACTGAAATTTATTAGAATGTTATTTTCTAGTCTGTCCCTAAACTCATTATGAATACTTTTTGCTACATCGTCTTGTTTACAGCCCAGCCATTTCGCTCTCTGAATAAAGTGTCCCATGGAGCTTATTTTGGAAAACTGCTGTCCCTGAAGGTGACTTAACAACAGAAATGAGATTAAGTTCTACTGCCAGGGGTGACGAATTCGAATATCCTGAAGCTATCTAATTTATCATGAGACGGCTGCACCCAGCATAGCCCCGGCACCCACCAGTCACATCAGGAACATTTTAACTGCACAACCTATAGCATATGCGATGCTGATTAGCATACCTTCAACCCGCAGCATCCAGGACCCTCAAACAAAACACTGATAAAGACAAACCTAATTTTGAAAAAACAAAAAACCTTTGACCACAGGAGTGCACCCATCCCTTGTGCAAAGCGCAATCTAAATTAAAACAGTTGCTCGTGGTTCACCAACGAACCATTAATCTTCCATGTTATGATTAATTGTACAAAAGCAGATTGCAATGGTGAAATAAAGGACACATCATTCACATGCTGGTGAAGACCGAGGCAGTGAAATAAACTCACAGAAAATAAACCAGCTATATTTTAACGGTTCCTTGCAAAATATGTAGATGATGTTTCCTGTGTGCTTGATGGAAGTTACCATATGCCTTGAATGACACAAGCTGAAAACAAGCTTTCATTTCATCCACCGGGTGGGCGGGAGAAGAAATGCATATGCAGTGAAGGGAAATGTACGACAAGCGTGACTCTTCCACAGTTCAAATAGATTCCCAAACGGAATGCATATTTAATGCGAGTGGGGGATTGTACGATATATTGCATTTGGAAACATTTCATGCCGAGCATTTGTATGTTAAAATGTAACAAAGTGAATTAAGCTGCTCCGTCGGCTACTTTCCACTTTAATCAGAAGTTGTTTTTTTTTCTTGCTCTTTTTTTGTGGTTGTTTAAATGCAGAGTTACGAGTGTGTGTGTCACTCCGGTTGGAAAGGAAAGTACTGCCAACAAGAAATTGATGAATGTTTGTCACAGCCCTGCAAAAACAATGCCACCTGCACTGAATTCAACGGCTACAAGTAGGTGCACGTACTAGATGTATCAGTCATTTATTAAACAAAAAAAGCATGTCATTGGAGACATTTAATTGCCCCAGCTAAAAAAAAAAAAAATCGATCCCAAGCACACACTCTCATTCCCTTTTTGTCGTTGTTCTGAAATTACATAGCGACAGTACTACTATGTTAAGTCTACTCCAGTGATTTGGGCAGCCCGGCCAGCTTAGGTGCTACAGTGGTTGTTTCACATTTGGAAGGTTGCAGGTTCAATCCCTTGTGACTTGTAAGTGAGCTTTGTGCGCCTGCAAGGTAAGAAAATATCACTTGAAGAGTCTTATCGACATCTGTTCAGGATTATTGTTTCTCTGAACATAGTGGAGCTGAAACACCTGAAATATTCACCTCCACTCTAAATAACGCAGTAAATTGTAAGGCACGTCCTCCACTTGAAAAAAGTCCTTCACCCAAATCATGGCCTACTACTTTTCTCGCAAGAAATAAAACAGGTGGTGACTGTAATGACTTTAGTTTGACTGATACTCTCATCCATCACGATCACAAAGCTCTAGGGAAGCGCATGAATCCCGATGCTGTACATACGCGGCATTGAAGAGTTACTTCTTGAGCCTAGCTTGATTGCAATACGTTGCCAACAACATGGCTAAACAAAACAGCAGTACCTTTACTGAATTATGGAAACAATCTGCCATAAGATTAAAAAAAAAAAAGAACTGACCCATTTCCATTTTTGGTGTCTCCAAGGTGTATGTGCTCACCAGGCTGGACAGGTGCAGACTGTACCGAGGAAGTGAATGAGTGTGAATCTGGGCCTTGTCAAAATGGAGCTCAGTGTCAAGAGTCACATGTACCTGGGGTTTTCTTATGCACCTGCCCCCCCTTTCTCAGCGGCCCATCGTGCAACCAGCCTTATGACCCATGTGATCCCCTCAACAATCCCTGCCTGCACAACTCCACCTGCCTGACACGCTCCAGTGGAACGGCCTTCTGCAGATGCCCAGCTGGTGAGTGCACACATGGCCTCATCCGCACATTGAAGGTATTTTGGGTGTGGACTAATCTAGTGTAATTACACTAATAGCCATTTCAGCAGCCAGGCTAATTTTATGTACAGACAGGCTTCCGATTGAGCTGTATTTTATGATGCAGTAGCTCATTATTTTTCTTTGCATCCGTCTACGACACTGAAATCTGTTGTTAGACCCCATCATCATTTTGGCACATGTTGGTCAAAAATATAACAAAATGCTCGAAACACAGCATTATGAATGACCCCCGATCTATTTCATTTTCAGGGTTGAAACATGAATGAATGAAATTCCAGCAAAGCAAGCCCGAATGAGAGTGATAAACTCTGTATGTATAAAGAAAAAAAAAAAACAGCAGGCTCAAATAAGAATGAAGATTTGCAGATGGATAGCTAAATTAATAAAATATAGAAACACTTAGGACCACAGCACAGCATCGTGGGCATCTTTAAAGAATGTGGTTGTCGTCACTTGCTCAACTTAAAGAGTGGATCATGCTAAAAGAAGTTACCGACAGTTCTGGCAGCTGTACAATATTTTGCCAAGCAATCTCCTGGATGTTGGGCATGAATTTAGTGAAGCTTAGACTCAGAAGCTGCCTGTTTCCACTCACAAAAGAAGTTTTCCCCATTGAAAAGTTTGTTAAAACAGCTGTAGAACAAATTTGAAACCGTTGCCACGTTTCACCTCACCCTATCCAACCATATGGTCACAATTTGCATTCATTTGTATATTTTACCATATTTTATTTTATTTTTTCCCTAACACTCTTGTGCTGTGGGCTGTTTGATGACTACAAATATTCATTTTTCTCGTAGACCAGTCAACTTGCAAAATATTTGTAGTCTGTGGGAAACAGTGAGTTTGAGCACCACCTGTCATGCAGCAAGGACTTGATGCTAATGAGATAGAGACAGATATCGTTTAAACTGTTTTAATTCAATCTCAAAAGAAATATAAATCAATTAAATTAAATCTGGTATAATAACCACGTATGTCGATTCGGGGACCCCTTGAGAGATTGAAGTTGATATTTGAGGAATTGTTGAGCAGTTGACTTCTCTAAAGTAGCATTGTTACTGCTCTGTGCCTAATGGCGCTATCAGTGCAAAGAGGGAGAGATGTTTCCAGATATAAATAGAACGGCTGGGTTGGTTTCTGAAGGTTTCCTTGGAGAGGAATAGGAAATTAGGTGCTTGCTGCATACATTATACCAAAAGCTTTGCGTGGGTTCACTCGTTTTCACTTCACAAAAAGCGTGATGACTCACTCCTCCCATTATTATTCAGCATACAAAGCTACTACTTGTTGGGTTGTTTTGGCATGCATTTTTTTTTCCGCACAAAATAACGCTAGATAAATGAAGTTTCATAAGGAGTGATTATCTCCTGATTTTATGGTATCACAATACTTAAGTGTTATGTTTTGAAATTATTGTTTAAAAATGTTTCGGCAGTTTTGTTTTGTTCGTAAACAATAGATATGGTAAATTAAGTTTCTTAATGAGTGATCATCTCCTGAGTCTATGGTACTGTAAACTAAACTATTACAGCAATATGTTTATGATTGCAGTTATAGTTTGTATTACCTGTACATCATACTGCGAGGAATGTTTCAAAAGTATTTGACTTGCCGTATTTAGCTGCCCCAAAAGGTCAAAAATAACTTGAAACAAATAATCATCAAAACAACTTTAAACAATAATACTTCAATGTGGCTCTTGTATCGGATCGCATGAGCTTATGCAGGTGTACGACATGTCGAGTGCAGATGCCTGCTATGGTATATGATATGTAGCAGGGCTAACTAAAAGATAGAGACTCTCTGCAATACTTGAAAAACATATCTATACTTGGAAAAAAAAAAGTCTGAATCCAGATGATTTAACTTGACAAAATCGAAATGAGTAAATTCAACACACCATTTTTTTTCCCAGTGCAGTTAAACTATGCTAGACCTGTGTGAGTCACAAAAATAGAGTCAATAGTGAGTGCGGTCCTTCCATGTGCTATGGTTTCAGCATGCTAACAACCATCACTGAGGGCAAAGGGTCTTTTGTTCTTTCTCCATTTGTAGCTGCAAGACCTCTATTTCATGTCGAGACAACAGCTGCATGGAAAAACAGAATTCCTGAATCAGTTATTCTCCTCATAAAAATTCACCACTATTAGTGGCATGATATACCATGTTGGAGTTTAACCTCTGAGCCCTTCACAGCAGGTTTCTAATAGAGCAGCAACCCTTGGCTTGTTTAACTGTGCTTTCACTGCATAGCAGGATACTTTTTTGCCCGTTCTTTATGTTTCCACACTTTTTTGCACATATTGGGACATGTAAAATGATATGGCACCTTCATGCAAAAAAAGCAATGCAATGAATTCCATTAATTTCATGGCATAAAAACATTTTCCCAAGTAGATGCTAACGTAATTAGCGCTCAAGATGTGTTTCTATGCTGCCCTCCAATAGGTTGCTTCTTAAACTCAGAAGTGCATGTCACAGCAGAGGGCTTTAACTACCGGCTATATACCTATTACCTATTTTCTTATAGAGTGGTACCTCTACTTATTAAATTAATTGGTTCTGGAAGGAATTTCCAGAACCAATTATTAAAATGTTTCAGGTCTAACCTGTCATGATTAATTTCCATGAAATGACAAAAATATCTGATCTTTGGTTGCAACACTTTAGCATTTCACTATTAGTGCTGGAGATAGCATCCATTCACCCGTTTTCTTCTGCTTATCTCGGGATTGGTTCGCTGTGGCAACAACCTAAGCAGAGAGGTGCAAATGTCCCTTTCCCCTGACTCTCTTTGCACATCTGATATTTAAAAATAAGCGAGCAAGAACAAAAGAGGAAAATCAGCTTTTTGCAAGACTCAAACGTGTAATTTCAATTGGGATACTTACTAATGATAATCACAGTTGTCGGTTAAGAGCCATACTTAACGTACAAAAGCTTTTAAAAACTTTGAAACCCCACAGCTTTTCCCCATTATGATTAAAGCTGACTATTTCAGGCTAAAGGTTGTTTTGTTTTTTTTGAAGGGGGATTTTTGCAAGACATAATAAACACAAGTGTGTATTATCCTTGAGAAATTAGAGGGCATTATATGTGGTCAAGCTACAAAATTTCTCTTAAAAATAATACATTTGGATGGAAAGAGGCGAGCCTCCAACCCCTCTCCCCTACACACACATTTTGATAAAATATTATGGATTTTCTAGATTAAAACAGAAAAAAACAGTGAGACTTGTATCCTAGAAACCATCATAAATTTCGCTGTCATAACAAGCCACCCAGTCCAATATTTTTTCATATCATATGCTAATCATCATATTCAATCATTTCACAGTTGTGTATTTTTTTGGGAGCAAATTTGCAAAATTGCAAATTACAAAGATTAAAAAGCCTGAACCATTTCAACTGAGCCCGTTTTATTTTAGCACCTTTCCTCGCAACTGACAGCGACTCTGATAAGGAGACTGTAAGGACAAATGTAGCAGTCCAAACCAAATTCACAGTCGCAAAATGAAGACATCAGTCATATTTCAATTGAAACGCCCATCAAAGTTAGCTCACTGTCCACCGGGGATTACCCTCAATTTCTTTTTCCTCGGAGAGATTCAATAGCAGTGGCAGCCATCTCATTGCAGGGCTGTGACCATATGATGGAATGACTTTGCGAGCTTGTGCCTGCGCTATCTCTCAGTGCTCTGTCAAAGAGGAGCCTCCAGTCAGTGCTTAGTGGCACAAGATGCATTACATTGTGGTGACATTCCAAATAGCCCCCCGAGGTGTTCCACCATTGCCGTGACTGACAAGCCAGGTTGGGAAACCTGTGCTGTCCCATAATTCACTGGATGCTCCGTGCTCTCTGTGCTCTTGCATTCTTACATCCCAAGACATAAAATTCTGTAGCCTGTCACCACATAGCATCACCCTAGTGTATTTCAGTGCATTTATCTACATCACTTTACTACATAAGGAAATATATCGTTTGAGAGCCACTGTATTCTTGGTTACGCACCAAAAATGCGTTAGCTAGAAGGGTTCAAGGAAAATGTTTTTGGGGGTTATTTTTGCCACATAATCAATGGGAAAAAAAACGGGTGCTTCTTTGTCTGCTCCATCGTGTGTAAACACAACACACACACACACACACACACACACATGCATATATATATATATATATATATATATAGTATGGTTGGTCAGCCCGGATAGGCTGCAGGTCACCTATGACTCTTATGAGGACAACTGTATTGAAAATGGATGGATCTTCCAAAAAAGTACAATTGGCCATTTCATTTATTTCATTCAAAATTTTGTTCAGCAGAAAAATATTAAAAAGTGAATCGGGACAAACCACCATAGGCAAAACCTTCAAGGCTCTGAAGCCGCTTTAAAAGTCCTCCCAAGCATCCATGCTGATCTGCTTAGCCACCCTGCCCTCAACCCCCTAATGAAGCAGGGCAAAAGAACTCATGGGCTTTAGGCTGTCCCTCTTACCGAACTTTACAAGAAGCCCCCGTCCTTACTCGCCTTTTTCCATCACACAGACATATGCATAGAATGGCACAGAAAGACGCACACCTCCCAAACCCCAAACCACTAACCCTCAGACCAATCTGTCCATGGCACTGAAGTATTATTAGACTAACACGCTCTCTGAGGAGAACCGGTGAGTGCTGAGAGCTGGAAGATGAGAAATGCTACAGGGGCTACTAGTTCCATTAAAACGGTGTTCACCAGGGCCTTGGTTATCATCGACACTGACGCTTTCAGCAATGTGGGCGGGCTCACTGATCCATGACTGTCTCCTCTGTCTTTCAAGGATTTGAAGGAAGCCGGTGTGAAACCAACACCAATGAGTGCATTTCGAATCCTTGCCGAGACCACGGCGACTGTCTGGACCAGGTCAATGGGTACAGGTGACAAGTCTCATTTCCTCTAAATGCAGTTTATTGGATATTTCTGGAAAATTTCACATGATTGTGTTTAGAGCATATTGATGCTTCCTCAAATCAAATTAGCTTTAATTGACAAGACAGCATCAATCAGAACAGCACAACAGTAGCCTGCTACTTTAGGATTGCATTTCTCTATATTACATAGTGACTTAGAAACGTCAACTTCAATTGTGTTTTTTGGTCCGTTGCTTGGCACAGAAGTCTTTGCAAAAGTCTGAGACCATCATTTAATTTATTGTGGGCGCAATGCTGTAACGACGACAACCATACAATAACTTGTGGTGGAAACCGCGGGATGGAGCGTTGTGAAGAAGGACTTTTGCAGAGACGGCAAGGCGACTCAAATTGGAAACTGTACTACTGTATTGGAGAGTGGCGTCGTCATGATGTCAGCCAAATGCCTCCAATTGGAGAAGAGCTGATAGAATCATTTAGTGTTATTTTGGCTGGCTGACTTAAGAGGAAACCGCATCATTAAACTGTCCAAGTGTCCCACCTAGTCATTGTTTTTTTTTTTTTTCTCTGCTGCTTGTCCCTCCTCCTTTTTAAAATGAGTAACTTCAGGGCTTTCTATCTCACCACTGAAATATATACCTTGTGGAAGTACGGTCTAACTATCCAGTGGCAGGCTGCTACCTTTCAAATATGGACACTCTGGCAACCGGTTATTTCATGTTGTTGACTCACACTGAGTAGTGTATGAAAAGGTCTTTACACTGTACTTTTGTCTTATAAATACACTCAATTACACAAAATAGTCTGAGGGGAAAAAAAGAAATAGCTTTTTAATGTGCCCAAACCTACCTCTTTAACTCATTCAGTACCAGCCAATTCTGGACTAAGTCTGAAAAGACGTTTAAAAACGTCTTTGGGAGTGAATGAGTTTTTCAGAATTACAGTATATGGAATTGGAATGGCATTGTATTGCCTGTAGCCTTACTTGTTTTTGTTGTTTTGTGTTTTGTTTTGTTTTTTACGTACAAAAGCATTATTAAACAGCTACACTTTAACACTGAGATCAAATTGAAACAATATCATACTGATATATTGATAAAACAGAATGACATTCATACAATCATACTTGTCTTACCCCCAAGAAGCTTGCAGGTGCTTGTTCAAAGGTGAGGTAGTAGATTTAATTTTAAAAAACAACCACATACTTCCTTTTACTGCATTGGTAGGTGACACACGAGAGCTTGTTAAATTTCAATAATAGTTTTTGGAAATACTGTACTGTAAAATAATATTGCTTGAGCGCATCCTCAGGTGCAGAACGTTTCGTCGACATTGTGGGGTATGTATGTATAAAGACGAGGTGCGGAGACTGTTCACATTGGTCAGTGCCTTAGCCAATCAGAATGCAGAACGCAATTCACTGTTTAAAAGCATTTTAAAAACTGTGCTAAAAAAAATGCATTAGAGTGAGGGATCACTGTACACTAGAATTCTAGGTCATATGGTTACATTTTTTTGGAATAACTTAGTGGAAAATGTCACCTAAAACTCAAATTAAAAAGTAAACAAACACTCCAATATAAAAAGTATCCATCAAAATGGACCATCATCTACACGTCTGTCCAGCCACCACCCATCAATATGATTGTTCTGTGTTTTTTTTTTTTGCAGCTGTGTTTGTCGAATGGGATTTTCCGGCCTCCACTGCGAGCAAGATATCAATGAGTGCTCCTCACAGCCTTGCCTCAATGGCGGAACTTGTCAAGACCTAGTGAATAAGTAAGAATAAAAAGCAAGGTAGAATTGATTGTCTTTTATTTTCAAAAGCATAGTGGCCATCCTTGGCATACTGCATCTCAAATAAGCTGCTCTCCACAAGACAATAACTAAATTCAGCTGGAAAACATCACGTCTCTGAATTCATTCTCCAGCCCCGCGCTCCGGGTACTTCTCTCTGGTGTGCTTAATGGGAGCTCCTGGCCCTGTGGGCTTAGTCGAACAATTTGAGTCCTAAATGGTTTGTCTCCCGCTATGATTTGGCTCCCAGTTGATCCGACCCTCCTCAATACAGTGCTTATTGTACAGTCCAGTGTGTCTTAACCTCAGTGCCCACTACAAGAACAACACAACGCACTCGCCATTATCTTCATCTCCCTGACCCGACAAGTTGAATAAGCTCTTGTGCACTGAGCTGATGTATCTGACTCTGCACTGTGCTCCACGGTGTCTTTCCACATCTGTACACATTCACATTCAGCTCTTATCATACTGCATGCAACTGATGCGGTTATGTTTTATAAGAAGCTCAAGCGCAGTGTTAGCAGGCAGGCGGCAAAGCAAAGGCTGTTCATTTTTTGTCAGAGTACCGTCACTGACCAGTCGAGCCTTTTAGAGCTTCCGGAATTAGAAGGTGCAGTGCTTTTTGCGCCACATGATAAAAATGACTTCCATATCACCAGAATTAGATATAATGTCGTTAATTTGATGATAACAAATGACACCTTGCTTAAATTATTTTGATTTCAGCCAACCTATATATAGGGAAGACATTGCCTCAGAGATGTGAGGTCAGAAGATATTAGAGCCAATGACAGCTGGGGAGAGGGATTTGAATGGAGTAAACCGCATTACCAGACTCATTAGGCTATTCCCTTCAGTAATAAGTCATCAAGCATAATTCAAAGCGAGTTGCACGCAGGGAGACTTAATTGCCGATATATTGTTCCTGTTCGAGAGAGATGTCTGTCAGGATCACTATGAAAAATCAGTTCCTCCACTTATTCAAATTGTTCCATTAATATTATGTCATCCCTCTTCCGTATTTGTTATGGTCTAAGTTGAATATGCCAGAATAGATATTCTTTGATGTATGGCTTACTTTAACTTTATAGGAATATTTACGACTCATCTTATCACTATAGCATTTCCTTTCAGTATTACAGTACTGTATTACACACATTGTGTGTGTGTGCGTGCGTGTGTGTGTGTGTGTGTGTGTGTGTGTCTGTGTGTGTTGCTACAACACGAGAAGAAAAAAAAAAGTCCCGTTCTTAAATTGATCAGAAGCAGACCAATATTGTTTTAAGGCATCTCTTGTCTCCGTCAAGTTTTATTGATAACCTACCATAACTGTGACGTAATTGTTTTACCGATATCAATCAAGGTAGTTATCGTGTTTCCCCATGGCATTCCAAAGCAAATTATCCAACTTTCGGAGAAGAACGAATGATAGGACGTCATCGGAGTTCCAACAGTCATTCATAGGAAATGTCATCCCCATCTAAATCTGCGGCAAAATTGATGATCAGATTTCTATTTTCAAATGCTGATAATGCTGTTACTACATTATATTGTATTTAATTTTTTGCATTCTTCTACAAATCTATCCTTGAAAATAAATATCTTTTCATATTTTGATTCTCCAAACCTCCCCAAATTGCCGTGTAAAATGGACATGTCGACACAAAGAAATGTTCATAAAAGAGTTATCATCCGATATTCCATAATCCTCTAAACATGACAATTTGCAAAGTTGCCAATGGTTTAAAGTGAAAACAAAATGAATTCTGACAGCATGCTCCACTTTTCAATTGAATGTTTCTGCGATATCTTTCTGTTTCCACAGGTTTCAGTGCAGTTGCCCTCCTGGATATTTCGGAGCGCTCTGTGACCTGAGTGGGAACGAGTGTCAAGTTTCACCTTGCCGACAGGGGGCACCTGTATTAGCAGACCGGAGGGCTTTGTATGTGTCTGTCGCCCTGGATACTCAGGTACGTCTTTCCCCCCCCTTGGTGACACCAAGATCAATAGAAGAGCCTAAAAAGCTTATCGGGCTCTGGGGTCAACCACAGTACTGACACAGATGAGGTTTAGTATAAAAAACTGCTTCTTTTAATTGGTCTGCCTGCCCAGACCAGATGCGGTGGTTACCTTTTAGTGACGCTAACAAGAGAAACATTCATGTCACCTGTTTGATCTGATGGAAACTTCTCACTGTCGCTTGCTTTTATTTTATTACATCGGCTTCCTTAGTCTCGCAACGCTGTAGTTACTTTACTTCAATCCATTCGTCTTATTTTCCAGCCAGACAGGTATCGAGCTATTTTAGCGCACATCCGTGAGCACACGAGCGTGTGTTTTAGCACTAAAGCCGATTCCTGTCAACGACCGGGAAGATTAATTTCATTTGTCTTCCGTACTTGTATCATCAATTTATCCTTCCGCAATTGAGAGAGGGGGTGAAATCTCTGAGGTATTGCAACTCTGGGGAGAAGAACCTGACACGCATGGCCCAATTCCCACTGAAGCAGCTTTTATTATTAGGCCTGCGCACACTATTGTACCAGTCATTACTTTTTCTGAGGCTCGAAGCACATGTAAGGAAACGGGACTCCCCTAGGGAGCAAGCAGCCAGAGGATGCAGTCCAACTTGGCTCAAACCCACTGAAATTCACACAAGTATTCGCTTTGTAACTTTCCACCGCAGCAGAAAAACTACCTGGATGGTTTGATGTAACTTTTTTTGCATAGGGCTCAAACATTACCCTGTTTAAACTTAATTTCAAGTTCAAGTTTGAATGTTACTCTGCTTTGATAGTAAAGTGTCAACTCTTTTTTGGGGTGAAATTCTGAAATGTGTATGTGGCACATAACTATATTATGTGCAACTGGCATCAGCAAATCAATTGCTATTTTTTTTCTCTCTGTGCATATTGAATGCCAGAATCAATTTAGGGTCCAACAGTTGATGGTGCTTACGAATAAATCAGTGTAGTCTATATCTGTTAGCTTGCATGGATGTGATTACACAATAATGACAGTTCATTTCCACCTCCATTATGTTTTAGATTGAATTTTATTGGTGTTGCTGGGCAGTGAGTCAGAATGTTCAGCTTTATTTTGGACTTGGCATTCTGTCTAACCAGGTTATTCAAAGTCGCATTTACTTTTTTTTCCCCCCCATACTTTTATATTCTTTGTTTTGGCATCAATTCCAACACATGAAGAAACCCAACACAATAAGGAAGTAAGCCACTTTCTCCTGGTAACGCATAAGTCCTTTATTTTTTTTCTCCCACACAGCAGACTTCAGACACGCCTACTGCACACAAGCCAGGAATGGATGCGAAACACCAAAGAGATGTGATTTAGTGACAGCTGAAGCTGGCGTCAAATTGTGGAAAAGTGGATTTTTCCTTACATTTGTGAATGTCATTGAAATTCATAAAATAGATGATACAAACTTTAAATTTGAAAATGCCAACGGGGGCAATGTGAAGTCTGCCAATCAGGCCATCCAGACCGCTCCGGCTCCAGTTAAGCGCCCTTTTCATAGGACCTTTTTCTAGCGCGAAACAGCCTGATTCCATCCTGCGTGCTGATTCCATCCCGCGTGGTCGCTTTTCCATTACACTTTTTCGAGGCCGGGAAGGCTCCAAAGGTTTTCGATTTTAATGCAGGCCAGCAACATATTTGAAGCAGAAACACCCTTCGCAGTGAGCATTGTAAACAAACCGCAAAATTAAAGCACCACTATAATCTGTCAAAAAGGATCATGGCTAAAATACAGAACGGGTTAATGACGATTCTGGTAACCGATGAAAACCCATATCAGACATTTTGCCATTTTACTCTTTCAATCCATCACTGACGGACCGTTGACGGACCTTCCATTTCTACTGATGGAATGGTCACCTCTGTGTTTAGGGTCTATGCTAATATATTTTACAATATTGTTAGCATGTTTATTAATATTGCATTGTAACACATCAAATTGAATCCAACTTGGCATTTTTGCAGAATCGGTGGGAAGAGCAAAAAGTAGACTGTGGCACAGAAGTAAGTGGTAACTTTAAAAAGAAAAGTGGTCTTCAGGTTAATGTAAATCACATTTTAAAAAAATCACAAATACATAACGGCATATCTATTAGTACTGTGTTTTTCGGTGGCTGGGGACCCCTGTAAAAAAAATTGCTTGTTACACAAAAGTAGTTTTGTCTTTAATCCACCAATAAGTAATAATTTGGGTTTTTTAATAAAAGTACAATCACCAAGCTGGAGTAGGGAGCGTAACATCTAATAGAATTGCCTTGGTCCCTGATTGCCTAATTAAGTGGTGTGTGGTACTGGCGGACTTGTTTGCATGAGTCAGAACATTACTGTGCAGTGTCACATTACAATCATGAGATGTTTATTTTAAGTCGTGACATTTTAGGATGTGTTTCGCATTTTAATCAGCTTCTTTAGCTTTTAACCATTCACACCTAACAGAATAGAATGTACGTATCTACGGTAAAGGTATAACTCCAGAGTTATTAATGAGTCCATGTCTCACTAACAGCTTGTCACCCATGTCTTTTGAATGCAGTTGATTTCAATCCATCACAATAGCTTTAAAGTAAATGACTGTATACCGAACAACTGGAGAGAGAGAGCCCTGGAGGGGAAAATAAAAGGAAGCTTACTGTTACATTACAAGTCCAGCGCAAAGGCACGCAGTCAGTAATTGCCTTCGTATAAGCGCTCACCTAATCACATCATTATGCCCAACTACGTTGTGTGCTGTTGTATACATCATTTCCCCTTCGTGCCATATCGACATACACCATAAAAATGTTAATCTCACTCTGAGACAGCCCAGGCAGCTGCCTGAATCTCACTTGTCGGATCGTTAATGAGGATGTTTTGCTTTTAAGGCTCCCAGCATGTATTATTTAACTATGCATGAGAGCGGCGTTCAGTCCTGAGGTCAGAAGTCAATACGGTGACATGACTCATGGGCGATCATGTTTATATGAATCACAGTTTGGGCTGTTGTCATTTGTCACCCTCTGTTTTCTCTTCTTCACTCGTCATTAAGTAGCGCGTTTCCCTTGAGTGATGGTACAGAGCAATCAACACATTGTTGTGGTTTCCTCGGTCAGCACATTGTTGGACGATGGTGATGTTGCAGTGCGGCCGTCAGTGAATTTGCGCTGCTGGATGAACACGACAAGAGAAACGTGTCATCAGTTCAATCTAGCATGCCTACAGTTTTCGGTTTGTCTTCCAAATCTGATTTTTTTTCTTTTTATCTTTTATCTGAAACGTTTAGAATTACATTGCATTGTTTTATTTAAATATAGCATAGGAACACACAGGTGTCTGCTCTTTAATCCCTTTAAAACGTTTTTTTGGGAAAGAAGCCTTTTTTGGTAACTGTATCCTGGCATAAAATTGTCAAAATAAAAGAAATTACAATTAATGCTGTAATGAGTCATTATGGACTCTTTTTTTTCCTTGAAAGGAATAACATCAAAATGTATCTTTTCAACTCAATGCGAATGCCGATACACCCTTTTTTATAAATTGTTATTTCCCCTCTCCTCTCACAGTATTTCCTTGATCCTAAGACAAATGTTTTATAACCTTAACTGGTGCATGATTTTACAGTGAAGAAGCGCACTTTTGTAGCATTTTATTACAAAGATTTGAATCAATCTTGTGACCTTTCTATTGAATTCTAACTCCTAGCTTTATGCTACCGAATGTTTTGAAATACAGTACAGGCAACATCGATTTTATCTTCCAGTGAATACTTTTTTGACACCAATTTATGTATTCCACTATATCTAACCAAACTCCTCTTCCCCCTACCCCTTGGGAATTCATTTTCTTTTCCAATCGTGTATTGATATTTGCACTTTGAGGATTTTTGTAACCTCTGCACTCAGGACGATGAAATGTAGACACAAGTAGACCACATGCTACAATTAAAAACAAGATACTGTACCTTTTTACAACTGTGTGGTTAATAAATTCTTTTATATTGTATTTAGTCAGCTGGGGAGAAAGAACTCTAAAACCTCCAATCATATGCACAGTCTCTGCTTTATGCCTAATTCAGTTGCTGATGTTTGTTTGGAAGCCTACTGATTAAAGTTAATGCTGGTGGAGAAACTAAAGGATGTTTCTCCGTATGATAACTAATGAGGTGTCAAACTGACTCATGAGAGTTGATGATTTGGCTTGCAGAAAATATTTAGGTAGAGCTTTTTTTTAATTTTTTTTAACGGTAGTAGCATATTAAGTGAGCATGAGGGAACTTGAGCTCAAGAGTAAAGAATACAAGTGTCCCCGGTATTATCATTGATGATTACAAGTATTTACAGATATTTTAATACAATGATAGCCCAAAAGAATCTGGCCTTTAACAATAATGGAATGGAATGGAATGGAATACAACTTTATTGTCAATTGTGCTGTACGTATGTGTAACATACAGCACAGATGAAATTTCTTCCCCCTCAACATAAAACAAGAGGAGCCGCTGCGGGTGTCCGCGCCGCCATCAAAAGAAAAGTTGACCAAAAAAATGACAAAATAATACAAGACAACACATTAGACACAGACAATCGTGCAATCTTAACCACTTTCCTGCATACATTCCTGTTGTCTGAAGCAGTTATAGATGAAAGAGGAGCGAATCAAAGTGTCCTTTTCACCAGTGGATCAAAGACGTCATGCGGCAATGTGCACACGTCTGCTACAAGCTAAGCTGTCGCAACAAGAAGCTGTAGCTTCTTGTTGCGACAGCTTAGCCAACACCACTTAGTTTTACCAAAATATTTGATTAATAAACCATCTGTCCCTGGGCACGTTTCAAAGAAAAGAAGAGGAAGAAAGTTTTTTCCAACTGTAATAGGAAGTTCTAATGGGAAAAGTCACTTACCACAGGATTTTTAATGAAAGAAAAACACACATGGATATATTTTAGTTAACCAAACAAACAAACAAACAAACAAAAAGGCAGAGTATGCAATGTGACCCACGTCTTTGAAATCCATTGAAAATAATGAATGAGCCTGACAAAGCAGTTTACTGCATCAATGGGATATACAGTTCAACAGATAATCATTACGTAGCTTGACAAGGGCATGCAGTATACAACCCGTGAGTAGCATCAAAGGATAAATCTGCCGAGTTACTTTTCTTTTCGGCAAGAAGTCTAATAAAAACACATCACATACTCAAACTGCTTTAGTGGGTGGTGATATGTATTTTTCGATACAAGACATTTTGACTTAAACTGTATGTAAGTACAGTATGTCAAACCACATTTAATTTCCACTCTCTGGTTGCGTTTTGTATTGTTATGAGGTTGCGTTCCCAATGGTGTTGGTCAATAAATATAGTCAATAATTCCTTGAATTTCATACCTCCAGCAGCTTCATCTAATATGAGACAGGATGGATCCTTGTTTTGGGTTTTATTTTCTTATTTTTGTTTTTTTGTCTGTGCCAGAGTTTGACCCTCCGATCCCAATGTCGAGGAGCATCAGACCAAGCAATCTTCTTCCTCTCTTCAATTGTCAAACTTTCTTCATCCAATCTTGCATTGTCACATTACGTGTGTGCGTGTGTGAGAGAAAGGATACTTGAGTTTTCTACTCTGAACTCCGAGTGCCACCAGGTCATGTGTCCTGCTGCGTTTTCTTCATGGTTCAAATTATTGTGCTTTCATAGATGTTCTCCTGAGTGGATATTTTCGTTGACCACTCTGGTCATTTTCATCTGACCTCGACCATCATTTTTGAACTCTCATTCCCTGAATGCGTACTTTTTGTTGAGCCAACGTCTATCAATCCTGCACATAGTTCTGAGCCAAAATGAGTCAGTGTAGATTAAGCAGATCATGTTGATGATGTCTATAATACACCGAGGGGTTAGATATGTGTGTTAAGAAGCAGTTGAATATGAGGGTCATAAGACACATACATCATTAGGAATGAGCTGTAAGAGGCTCGACTGAATTTGAGTTTTTTATTTTTGCTCATACACTATTAAAATGGCTCACACAAACTAAGAAGATACACTCACACCTAATACTTGAAAGCCTCTCATATGCAGAACTGAAATGCTCTCATGCACATGAGTGAAACTTTATCAGGACACTGATGAAACACTCTCATACATACTCGTGAAAATGTTTCACATGCCACAGTCAAACTCCTCTACAACGAAATCATGTTTGCAGCAAGAAATTTTTCACAACAGGGGGTTTTTCACTGTAGCAAATTTGAAACAGGAAAGTGGGAATGGTGTGAATGCATGAAGATTTTTTCACACTAGGGGGTATTTTCACCCATGCAGATTTCGTTGTAGAGGAGTTTCAGTGTATTGAAAATGCTGTCATTCACACTACTATGACAAATCCGACATATTCTCCTGAAGACACGCAAGCTTCCTATTAACTTCGTGGCTGTGCTGTTTCTCTCGAGATAGTCATGGATCATAATTTCATATACATATTGTATAATAGCATATTATCTTAACCTGCCTTTCGTCGTGAGACCGTCCTTCCATATCAAATATACACTTCAAATTTAATATGCGTGTTATGTACTGCACTTGCAGTATAAACTCAGTGGCCGCCAATTTAAGTACATCGGGAAAAATGCCACGGTGCTATTCTGGAGCGGCGGTGTTGAAACTTTCTGTCATGCGTCCGGAAGTAAACACACTTCCATCTTTATTCAGCAAGTTGGAACAGAAAAAAATGATTTCTCCTTTGTGCCCCTTATTTATTGTTATTATAATTTTTTCTGCGTGGGTTTTCTCCGGGTACTCCGGTTTCCTCCCACATTCCAAAAACAGGCTGATTGAACACTCCAAATTGTCCCTAGGTGTGAGTATGAGCGCGGATGGTCATTCGTCTCTGTGTGCCCTGCGATTGGCTGGCAACCGGTTCAGTGTTTCCCCCGCCTACTGCCCGAAGACAGCTGGGATAGGCTCCAGCTCCCCCCGCGAACCTTGTGAGGATAAAGCGGTTCAGAAAATGGATGGAGAAACTATTTTTTCAATTAATCAAGTGGCCTCCAGCTGCCCATCCTCATCTACAGTCTGACTTTACGAATATGAGTATGAAGATCGTGACTTACACATTTAACTTTCGCTCTCCAAATGAACAAATGCATGAATTATTTTTCCTTCAAGCTCTAAATAGCTACCTCTCAGGTTGAGTTGGACTGTTTAAAGAAGTATGCTTTATTTCCTAGGGGCATGGTGTGAAGTTAACATTGACGAGTGCATTTCAAAGCCTTGCCAAAATGGCGGGACATGTATTGATGAAGCCGATCGATATCACTGTGTGTGCCCCAACGGCTTCTTCGGCCCCGACTGTGAGACCAACATTGACGAATGCTTGTCGGCACCTTGTTTTCAAGGGAGGTAAGTATTTATCTCAGTCCCATTTAAATGATTACGAGGAGCTATGATGGAATTACTTTGAATTAAGGTCCCTCCTCATTGCCATCATGATTTTCAGGATGTCAAATTAGATGTTTCTCAACATGTGTTTTGTGCAGCAATAGAGCTGCTTTCAAAGAAGCATTCTTTTTCATCTCCACTCTCATCATATTTTACTACTTAAATCAATTCCGCCCCCTCACTGCTTCCGGGCCTACCTTAGCTGTCACGATGGAATCTCTTCCTACACGTGTCTTTGTGAGGCGGGATGGAGCGGCGGCAGATGTGAAGTAAACATTGATGTGAGTAGACTTCAATGACTAAAC
This sequence comes from Hippocampus abdominalis, assembly GCA_018466805.1. Taxonomy (NCBI): domain Eukaryota; kingdom Metazoa; phylum Chordata; class Actinopteri; order Syngnathiformes; family Syngnathidae; genus Hippocampus; species Hippocampus abdominalis. Next base: position 10,823,306 of record CM031702.1, on the reverse strand, counting down.
CTACTGAATGTTCGGGAAGAAGAACTTTGTAGTCTTTGTATGGTCTCTAGTGTCACTAACTTTATTGACTCTCCTGCGAGATAGTGGGACCGAAGTACCACGATCATGCAAACGTTGTACAAATACCTGATTAAAGTCAATTGCTCAGTCTAATGCGTAATTGATTCAAACACAACACAGCTTCAGCTGGACTCTAAAGATAAGGCATTGAGTTTCTTATAATGTCTCTTTGAACATTTAGTTTAATCTCTTCTGATTGCCCGGTTGTGGTCTATAAGAGTAGTGGACCAGCCCAGACACCTTTCTTGTTGTGTTAGCTGCAGCATTGGTGATAAGATTGTTGTTCACAATCATGTGTCGTGTTGTCAAATTGGATTTATCGCCGAGTCTATAAATTATTTCCGCCTGTGAGCAAACAAATATGCAGTTATTTCTTACTGCCTCCAATAATATTTTGTACCTTTGTCGTGACCTCTTACGGATTATACTGTATTTGATGTCATGTATATTTCGCTGCAGGACTGTGTTACCAATCCCTGTTTGAATGGTGCTACATGTATTGATGGTGAAGGGTTCAACTTTACTTGCAGGTGAGTTGATATGGTTGCTCTTGATGGACTAAAACATTTAATGTGCTATTGTAAGCAGTGAAATGTTGTATGGAGGGTGTGTGAGAAAGTGAACTGGCCAGTCATTGGTGCCATGCCTAATGATTCATGATTGTATTGAACAGTGTTTTTCAAACTTTTTTTGAGTTAAGGCACACTTCTTTCCTTGAAGAAAATCTCGCGGCACACCACTTGCTGAAAATTTGAAAAAAAAAAAAATCCCGCTTATTTGAACAATTAACGTGTTATATTGTTACTATGACCGTTTTTAACATTTAAGAATGACGTTATAACAGCTTGAATTGGAATCAAATGAGAACAAAGAATAAAAGTATGTATAATGTTTCATATTTATTGTTTCACTGTCGCGGCCCGGTAGTCCAGTGGTTAGCACGTCGGAATGCAGAGGTGTTCGAATCAAATGTTTCCCCGGGCCTGCGTGGGTTTTCTCCGGGTGCTCCGGTTTCCTCCCACGTTCCAAAAAACAAGGCTGATTGAACACTCTAAATTGTCCCTAGGTGTGAAGCGTGGATGGTTGTTCGTCTTTGTGTGTGCCCTGCGATGGCTATTCAGGGTGTCCCCCGCCTACTGCCCGAAGACAGCTTCCGGCACCCCCCGCGACCCTAGTGAGGATTAAGCGGTTCAGAAAATGGATGGATGGATGTTTCACTGTCGTCCTGCATTCATGCGGCACAAATTCGCTTGTCTCTAGTGGTCGAAACACAAGCCAATTGGCTAGCTGTTGCTGCCCCTTAGTGGTATGAGAGGGTACTACACAATTACTTTCAGGGCGATAGACCGCACAGGCATACAAATTGGATATTTTACCGCGGCACACCTGACAATGTCTCGCGGCACACTAGCACAGGCTTTGAAAAACACTGGTATAGATTGACCAATGGCAGTATTGAAAGAAAGTGTTTTCAAAGCTGATAATAATACATACCTGTACACAAAACGAATATACGTTTCCTTTTTATGGATTCTCTGAATGTTGCAATGAGACAGAATGTAGTTTGTGGCCTTGGAATAATCATTCTAAACCTAGACAACCTTTAAAAAAAGTGCTTGAATTTCACCTCAGATAAGGTGTAAGAACCTTGACTGTTCGACTGACATCTTTGCTTGCAAAGTTCAGTCTGTCACCAATTAAAAATACATTTTGAGTGGAGCTGTGGTGTGTATATTCGATCACATTGCCCACCGGTGCTTCGGGTATACTGCAAACCAGTCATTACTATTTAATTGCAGTCTTTGTGTCACTTGAGTGATGACACGCATCTAAATATATGTTGTCTGTGGTAAGAGTGAGGTATCTGCATCTCACCTGGTGTCCTACAGTTAATTATTTTGTGTGACCTTGTGCTATATGCTTCGATATGGTCTGTGTCACGTTTTTAATGTCTCCGGGACAACCATGACTTCAAAAAGCCCACTGCTCTCATACGATATTGATTTAGTGGACTGCAATTTTATATTCACTTCAAGGTAAGTTTATGGGAGTGAATGTGTATTACAGGCAGGTAATGCACGCTTTGCTTGGCATTTATAAATAAATGAGCAGTCCGACCCAAACTAGAGGGACACATTCACAACTTCGATGATATCCAATTTAAGAATACTATTTCATCAACAGAATGAAAAAAGGTAATGGAAAAAATGTTTTGGGGAATGCATATAGGAAGTAAATGTGGGGTAGAAGAAACATTATATTTACTCCTGCAATATTTTTTCCTGGTCATAAAAAAAAAAATTTAAAACAAGAAAAGAAAAAAACCCCAGATGGTTTCATTTGCACGAGATGATTGAAGTGATGCATATTCTGGTTTGCACCTGTCCAGCAAATAGCCTCAGAAGCACTCTGTGCATGTATGGCCAGCTCGGAGGTCATGCATGAAAAACTTGCTCATTTGTTCTTGCTGCTGTTGTCCATGATGAAATCAAAAATACCTTACACAGTTCACTTCACAACACAGGTGCAAAAAAAGAACAAAAAAAGTCAGCAGCAAAAATATATGATTGAAGAGGGTGTTATTTATGTGGTTAAAATGCTTCCTGAGGTCAAACAGTGAGATCTTACTAAAGCGTGTGGATTTTGATATATCACGAACCTCTTCAAGTCCACCAGAAAAATGTTGCAAACAAATGAATAATAATAAGACATCATTCTTTACTACTGTATATATTAAAACAAAAAAGTATTTCGGACAAATGGTTAAATATTTAACTGAGTGGAGAAATGGGTAGCAAGACAAATGGAGAGGAATCCAGTACGTAAGGTATCATTCTAAAAATTCTAAAGCAAATCTTAATAATAAGCCGAAATGAATTGCATGAAAAAAAAAGACAACCGCCTGCAAGCTTTCTAATAAATAATGAAACATCTTCTGGTCACAGCCACCTGAGTAGAAGGAACTGACATCCTCCCACGTTTACAAACATCATTTGTTTTCTTAGCTGTCCGCCAGGTTTCACGGGGGATTTATGTGAAGTGGAACTTAATGAATGTGGCTCATCTCCTTGCCACAATGATGCCGTTTGCCAAGATCTTATTAATAGCTACGTCTGCCACTGCCGGTCAGGTAAGTCGCTCACACGCTGCGGAGGTGACGTCTAGCCGATGAGCCCACGCTGTCTGTTACGTGAACCCTTTTGTTACTCGACTGCAACGTTGTCTTCCTCCGGCCCACTTTCCCGGAGTGCACTTTGCCATCTATAAAGCATTTCAAAACTTAAAGAGCATTCATATTCGACTCAAGGCAACTGACTGAGGTGGATGTGAAAGGTTACAATCAAGCCTGTAAAGTTACGATTCTTCCGAACCTGCTCATAGTCATTTGCTTTTCTCTGGTGACCGATTTAGTCATACAGTATGAAGATAAAGTGATAGACGATACTCCTGCGCCTCATTAAAATGCATGTCGCGGCCCATACGCTTTAGTGAAAGCCTTTTCTTGTCTGTGCATAAGTGTGAACCCGAAAAGAAGAAAATCGATGTGCGAGCATCTGATTGATATTCACTTCAGAGGGTGGAAGTGGGAGAGCCAGGGCTCACCAGTGCACTCTGTGGGCTTTTGTTCCTGGCAGGTTGGACAGGCCTTCAGTGTGAGGATGACATTAATGAGTGCCTTCCACAGCCCTGCAACCAGGGGATATGCGTTCAGGGTGATCCGGGCTACAGCTACACCTGTTTCTGTCGTCCTGGATTTGTGGTGAGGCTCCCCACCTGTTTCTGCCTCTCCATTTTTTATTATCTTTTTCTTTTTTTTTCTTTTTTTTTTTTTTAAGAATGAACCTTTCTCCTCCTGCACCCTCAACTCCCTCAACACCCATCCTTATGATGAAGCAATAACATTACTTTATTGGGCTGATAAAATACTGGTGCTATAATGAATTGACAACATCAGAGTGCAAATGTTTCGCATGGGTGAACAAGACTAATTTGGATCAGCGGCAAATGAAGTCATGATACGTTTGTCATCCGCATTGATGCATTGTGAGGGTTATAAACCATTTTTAGACGAGGAGTCGTATTTCTTTAGTCAAATTGAAAGAAACCTTTCTAAATCGTGTTTTTGGTGTGATATTCTCATGACAATCCATTAACCGAGCCGCTTATCCTCACGAGGGTCGCGAGCGTACTGGAGCCCATCCCAGCCGTCTTCGGGCAGTAGGCGAGGTACATCCTGAACTGGTTGCCAGCCAATCGCAGGGCAATATTCTCATGAAAATAATGAAAGAACCCCCCCCCCCAAAAATTAACACGGGCCCGTTTGCTTAGTACGACTGCATCACAGTGCTATTTGGCTTATGCCCCGCCCCTCTCCAAAAGTTCTTTCAAAATTGGCAGGGTACTTTTTGTGAAACTATTCTATATTATACATATATATAATATATGTATAATATATATATATATATATATATATATATATACTATAACAAACAAATACACATGCACTGGAAATTAGCCTCATTGAATTACTATTTCTGCATAAGACTACATTTGCATACATTTGCATAATTAAATATGACTTTTTCAACGTGAACTTTATTTTTCATACCCTTAACCTTACATACAGTTGGTGTTCCATTTCACACTCGCGTCTACGGGCTGTTTATTCTGTGTACACAGGGGAAGAACTGTGAGCACAACTATGATGATTGCCTCTTAAATCCATGTCCAGAAGCATATTCCTGTGTAGATGGCATCAACAAGGTCACCTGCCTCCCTCCTGCAACGGATGCTATTCCCTTGGAGACTGCACTCAAGAACATCACTCGCGGCTTTGCACCACGTGTGCAAACACCAACACTCAGCCCCTCGTCAACAGCTGCGCAATCCACAGGTACAAAACCACACTTGGCGGTGGGTCCTATAGGCGCGCAACTGCTGCGGTGTCCTTATGTTGCCTTTGGGATTGAAACGTTTAATTTTTGATTCACAAGCAGGAAAGGTGGCATCAGGATTTTTTTGCTCGCTTTATTCCAGATTCATGCGGCGCTTGGGTTGACGCACCGTCTTGTGTATTTTCTCTTTATTTATTTTGGTGCAGCGAATAAGCGGTGGAAATGAGGAAGCAGGTCATCTGCAAATTGTCAGCTACAAAACTGACGGCGGATTCTAAACAAATCAATTCTTTCCATCGCCTGTCCATTGACTGTTCTTGGGTCACTTTGGAATGAGTGGAGCCTCTCGAGTCTCTGAGTTGAATGTTTCCCAATAAAAATGTCATTCCTATTTTGGCATTTATAAAATTCAACAAGCCTTAGGCAATGACTTGTATTGAGTCGGCATACCCTGTCCACCTAAAGAATCTAGATGCATTTCACCTACACCCTATTCGATCGATGCTACGAGAAAAATAGCCTCACTCAAATTAAGAGATGTTGATTCATTTCATGTTGTTGCTGTCTCAATAAGGTCACAACATGCTATGAGACTATAATTTGAATGTGTGGTGTTAAAATAAATATTTTAATTAGTGAACTGTGCATATACGTTTGAATCAATGTCCTGTATTGGCTCTCTTTAGATTATGCAGGTGCCTAGTGTAGTGTTGAGTGAGGGTGGACATTGTTCTTCCGTATTTACTGTACTTATCACTGGCATTGGGCGGAATCCTCGCACCTCTCAACGGAATGTTTGTTTAACCCTTCTTACATCAACAAGAGATGTATGGATATATTCACATGGATAGGTGGATGGATATGGTTGACTTTTGTAATTTGGTAGGCCGTTGGTAAAGGTGTCTGGCACTTAAAGAAAAACGTCACATTGGTGAGCAATAGCTTTGACATGATGGCCAACAATTTGGGTTAGGGTTAGGGTTAGGCAACCCAAAACGAGCTGCTATCAGTCGAAACCTGTCAGGAGAGTAAAAATGTCAGGTTATAACACAAGTTATTCCACTGTTATAACACAAGTTATTCCACAGAATAAAACCCATCAATCATTTCAGATCAGGAAAGGTGTCTTGGCATATTCTATGTACCGGTATATATATTTGAGTTGGGTACATAGGGGGGTGTTTAGAATGTGAAGCAGGATCCAGTATCTAAGGACTGTCGACATAATCCCCTGGATCAGGCCGGTACATCTTGATATGGAACAACTCTGAGGCAAGGTCTCGAACCCTGATTGGTCCTGACCAGACTCATGTTGAATAGGTTGGCAAACATAAGGCAAAAATGTTGATCTCATCCAAAAGATAAAAGTCCAATCATTTCAACACGCTTTATCAGTCAGATGAAAGGTACAGATCACATATTTCATACGTTATTGCGATTGAATTGCGCTGCGTGAGAGAGGAGGCGGATTGTTTCTTCTTGACAGATGAGGTCTGCCTTCGCTTTGAAACTGTTCACAAAGCAGCAGAGCAGTTAAGCGGACCTATTGAACACAGACGAGCTCGAACCAATTCAGTGTGACACACTGAAATTCACTCTGGGCCAAACATAATGGAGTCATGCCAGCTACACCTGATCCATTCTTGGGCCTCGGGTGAACTGTGTTAGTGCAGAGTTACATGTGTTGGGCATTGAAAGGCGAGCGTTCATAAAGCATCTCATATACTGACAAATTTATAAAGATAGTGAATTAGTTTTAAGGTTTAGGGGCATGGAAACCCGCAAGTTAATCTAACTAGGTCACAATCTAAAAGAAAGCGGTGCCCTTGGTGTTGCTTGAAATAGAGATAGATGGTGCTTCTTCAAAACCCAGTCGGCTTTGCAACGTGTTTAAAAAAAAAAACGTCAATAGGAATTTAAACAGAGGCTTTGAGGTACAGTGACTTGGATTCGCACCGATGACCACAGCAAACCTTATTTCACAGACCAATCTCGTCTATTTCCTTTTCTGCCGCCGCTATGCACACAATGCTGTGCTCTGCAGTTTGAGAGTCGATGGAGATCTCACAGGCCAGCGGTGGTGGAGAAAAACTGAATGCCATTAAGGCATGCTGACTTTCTTCGGCCTTATACACTTGCGTAATATGACAGCTATAAGGTCCAACACAAGGGCTTTAGTCGTATAAGATTTATAATGACAATAGTTAAATACGATAGATTGATTGATCAGATGGGGGGGGGGGGGGTTTCAACAATATATTTATTTTTTAGTTTATTTCCAGTGCAGTAGAACTTCACTGCTTCATACTGTTTTTAATAATTAATTTAAGTACTTGGACAGCGCTGGTAGTGTAGTGGTACATTAAAAAAGGGGGAATAAACAAAAAAAAATCATGCAAGGGAATCGCCACGTCAAAAACAGCCACAACTACTACAGGTCCACACCACACTACGCTGCAAGTAAAATCATAAGCACACAGCATAACCTGTATTAACTCATTCTCTCCCAAAGACGTTTTAAAACGTCTTTTGAGACTTGGTCCAGAATTGGCTGGTACTGAATGAGTTAAATGAAATGCTCTCTGATAGTAACACCCAGTCATTCTTTTTGTCAATATTTTTTATGTTACCGTGCATACGCCAAATCTACTTGAAATACTTTGAGTTTGGAAATGCGTTTATTGTAGAATATTTTTCGACTTTGCCACTGAGTCACGCATACGCTTACGTTTGGAATGCACATGAATGAAGGACAGCCTGAAGGAAGTCCTCTGAATGATGAGTAATATTTATTATTCAAATCCATTCAACAAAAACATAAATAGACGGGTGTGAAGTCCAAGGATAGAATCACGAAGCAAAAAAAACAGTTATACTGAAGATGCCGTTTTCAGCAGTCAGCTGAGGTTTCCTCTGTCAGCTATCTTCAGAAAAATAGATTTTTTTTTTCCCCCAGCAAATGTTGAAGGTAATGAATGACCTTTTGCCTCCCCTCAAGGCACAGAAATTGCAAGAGTCCAAGAATGGTCCTTCGCAGTATTTTATCTCTGTCGTGTGACAAGTTCAATCAGTCGGTCTATTACATTACATTAACCGATAAATCAAGGACAAAACACTCTGGGGGTTTTTTTTCAATATATGGTGCATAAAGTCTACGTCAATTAAAAGTCATCAGGGAAGGTCCACCTTCCAATAATTGTTCTCAAACTCACATCTGACAAAATATATACTATGTGTTTTGTGTTTTTCCACAGTGGAATAACTTGTTATAACCTGACATTCCCTCACTGACAAATCGTACAGTTCACCTTCAGGACTGACAAGTCATGAATGTATGACTTATATCAATTCTTTCACCTCCTTAATGGACGTGTAGCAGGACACGATGTAATTAGGCTGCCTCTAAAAGATTCATATTCCCACTAAGAGAAGTTTCTGTTCTTCGAAAAGAAGAAAAGGACTTTGAACACGCTGCAGTCGAGGAAAAATGGCAATATATTACTCATTGTGATTTAAACCTGTAAATATAGTCATAACCTCAGCCATAGTATTAAAAAAAAGTGGATGCTTTTCACCAGCATTAATGACCGCGCGGTTAACACGTCTGCCACAGTTTGAATGTTTGGGTTTGGAATTTCGACTTCAGTGGGCGCTCCGGTTTCCTCCCACGTTCCAAAAACATGCATGGCAGGCTGATTGTGCACTCTAGATTGTCCCTAGGTGTGAGTGTGAGCGTGGATGGTTGTTCGTCTTTGTGTGCCCTGCGATTGGCTGGCAACCAATTCAGGGTGTCCCCCGCCTACTGCCCGAAGACAGCTGGGATGGGCTCCAGCACCCCCCGCGACCCTAGTGAGGATTAAGCGGTTCAGAAAATGGATGGATGGATGGACTTCAGTGGGCAGTTTGGGTCTTCTTCTCCTGCATGCATAGGTGTTTTTCCTGTGTACCTTGTCTTCCTCCCACGTTTTAAAAACATACATGTTAGGTTGACTCAAAATTGCTCATAGGCGTGAATGAGAATTTGAATGGTTGTTAGGCGACGAGCCCAAATTATAGCCCACTTCTTGCCAAAAGTCTGCCGGGAAACGCTCCAGCTAACCTGCAACCCGAATGACTACAAGTGGTGTGGAAAATGGATTTAGATACATCTGCTCTAGATAATCACATCTAATAAAAGCAGGGGACAGGCTAAATGTCCCTACAGACACTGCAACTCTCCCATATAGCCATGGGAAAATTAACACTCATAGTGTTTTGGACAACAACACAAAAACAATATTTCCATCAGTGCATTGCTATTAAATGACAAATCACAACTCAATCAAAGGGCAAAATATGAAATCACTTGTGGGCTGTCTGGTCAAAATTTGAAACAACTTGACCATTTTTCAAATGTGAGAGGCCCAACTCGATAGGTAAAGAAAAATCCCTCTGTGTTGTTACTGCTGCTGTTCCCACTTGCATGCGGTACTTTAGAACCCAGCACAGACACTTGACTTAACACACTATCAACAATCAAGGGTCTTGTCCCCGAGCAGGAAATCTGGTGTAGTACTGTGACTGCTACAGAAGACAAAGAAAAACAAGTACAAGAAAGTAGGCCAGATGATCGCTTATCTGGTAAATACAGCGCAAGGGTAATATCTTGCCAACAGAAATTCTTTTCATTTCCATTGTGGTGAATGACTAAAAAAAAAACACCAAACTTAAAACAGTTGCTCCATTTGTGATGTCCAGTTCGCTTCTTGATTGGTTCTGTTTTGTGTCAAAATCTGTTACTTTGCCAGCCTCATTGTTAACCACACCTGTTTCCTTTTTTTTTTTTTTGGGAAAACAAAACGATGGTGGCCATTAACATTTGTCAATGCACATCGAAATCTCTCTTACCACATCTTAACCCATAACATAATCCATCCATCCATCCATCCATTTTCCGAACCGCTTCATCCTCACTAGGGTCGCGGGGGGTGCTGGAGCCTATCCCACCAGTCTTCGGGCAGTAGGCGGGGGACACCCTGTTGCCAGCCAATCGCAGGGCACACAGAGACGAACAACCATCCACGCTCACACTCACACCTAGGGACAATAGAGTGCCCAACGAGCCTGCCATGCATGTTTTTGGAATGTGGAGAACATGCAAACTCCACACAGGGAGGCCGGAGCTGGGATGTACCTCTGCACTGTGAAGCCGACGTGCTAACCACTGGACTACCGGGCCGCCCCCATAACATAATGATTATGTTAAATGGATGCTTGCTGACTTCGGTTGGAAGGGAGAAATCAGGGTCAAAATTGGTGAGTTTATCTTTGTGTGTATACCATGCTTAAGCAAATCAGCCTCATTATTGGAGAAAAAATGTTTTCATGGTACCATAGAATGGGAATGACTTGCTTAGATGAATTAACCCCAAAGTGTTTTGGTTTTTTTTAGACATCTGGTGTGCATTTTTATTTCAACGGACTGCTTTCCTTTAAAAAAAAAGGAAAGCAGGACGGAGGAACGGACGGACACACAGTCTCAGGGGTGGAGTGCCCATCTATGATTATTTGGTTGTTAATTTCAGAGGTGTACAACCTTTTTCATGTTTTATCAATCTCCTAGTCCAGCAGTATCAAACATATGGCCCGCGGGCCGGACCCGGCGCCCCAAGGAGGTTCGATCAGGCCCGCAGGATAATTTAAAAGTGGAAACAAAATGCATAAAAGACACGGAATTAATATTTTTAATCAGGTGGAATTCATGGAGTTTCCGCTAGAGGACACATTATTTTGATCAGAGTAGAAGACAACAATTTTTGATCAGAGAAGAAGACCACAGCAGCCTCAGTCTGTCACTGACACAGTTTGACACCCCTGTTCTACTCGGATGAGAGCTGCTTCTCGGTACGATACATAGCAGTTTTAAAAAAACAACAATGAACATATGGTTGTATCCAAACTGAGGGTTATTCTCTTTTTGGACATTTTTAGCCACAGCTCTTCGAGTGCAAATGTTCCTAACGTTGGGACTTGTGAATGTATGTACAAATATGAGAAAACCATTGAAAAGGTAAAAAAAAAAAGAGAGGACCTTTGAAGGTGAAGCTGGAGTTAGCTTTTAATTAGTTACGGACTACTTCCTTGCAGCAGGATCAGACTGCATCAAAGACTACCTCAGACTAAACAAGGCTTTAAAATGAATGAAAAGCTTTGTCTCTGGGGGGGTAATTTTACATCATCAGCACTGGCAACTTGTATTGCCAGGAGTGAAGAATGCAGCGCTGCATCATTGCCATTGTTGGTTTATCCTCATTAATTCACAGATCAGAGTGGGTATGCTCCTCATGATTCTCTTTTTTTTTTTTTTGGTCAGTGGTTTTTCCTCAGGGTATTGGTCCTATAGCTTCCCAGTCCAAATGGGGGTATTTAGGTAAACTTGCTCGTGAAATGCTCTGAGGAGCACGCTGTCAGATCCGAAGTGCTTGCCAACCTATTAGGTCTTGACGTATAACAAATATTGATAGCGGTCTCACTTGTGCTTGCTCGATTAATCATGGCAACAACTTAAAAGGAGCACTGCTGATTTCTCTAGTGGAATGAATGTTTTTTTTCCCTCCCTCTCCCCAGATAGGAACAGACAGAGCATGAGACATGTGCATCCACAAATGCTTTTCAATAGAACACATTCCCCGCTTTGGCTTCTCAGTAACAGATTGCAGGCTTTCTTTCAAATGTGAACAATATTGAGCATGAGGTCCCAGTCCGAGCTCGTCGTTTAAGTTGGTCTGCGTGACTACGCTCAAGAAGCTTATGGGCAAGGGATACTTGAACAGGAGTGTCCCATAATTGCCTCTTCTCGCGGATGATACAAGATAAGTTATTCCGCTATAAAACTCGGCATGTCATAAATGTGCATGACTACATTCAGCTTCTCTCTCCTGATATTGTGTCATTTGCATGCTTCGCAGCTTTCCCAGTGAATAAGATGAGTTTCAGTTTGCCTCGACAGTGAGCAAAAAGGAGGAAAAGGCGCTTGCATAATGTCGAAGGATTCTTTGCACTTCTTTTCAAATAAAAAGCAATCTACCCTTGCTTCCTTGCTCAAGTTTTGTGCGTTTTCCCTCTTATGCGTCTTTCAGCTGTATTCTATTTCTGTTGCCAAGGTTATTTGATCGATACAGGTTACATTTACATTTTATGCTGCAACAAAGCAATAGACTCGGAGGAATACAAACAGCGAGTTCAAGTCTGTCTCACATCGCCTCAGCTAGGCATGGAAGCTTTTCCGTGAAGTTCCATAAACTCACCCAGAGCAACCGCCTCTCTACGCTGGGAGTGGGTGGACAAATGATTTTCATTTTTCCGTTTAGGGATGAATAGTGGATCTCCGTAGAATTGACTATAAAGATGCACAAACCTTTTCCATCACTTCAACATCTATGTTTGTATATCCCCTTAGATTCAAAATATCTCCAGTATTTTGGAAATTCTTACCTGGAGTTTGAAGGGATCCACCTCAGCATCATCAACAACGTAACTGTGAGATTTCAGACGCAAGCAGATCGTGGAACTATTATTTATGTGGGCCAAGACCTGATAAGAGAGATTTCATTTTCATGGAACTCTTTGTCATGGATGGGATGCTACAGGTAAAACTTTAATACAATGACAGCCTGTCAGGTGAAAAATAAAATGGAGTGTTTTTTACTTGGGGAAAAAAAGTCAATTTTACACAAGGAGTTCTTGATTTGTTTGCATAGTATGACTTAATGTTACAAAAAAAAAGTCACTCAAGGGTTGAGGAACATGGCAACAGTCAATCGACTACCTGAGTCATGCCACTAACTGCTATCTGTTAGCAATTGCGCTGCGGTGTCCAAAATGAAACCCCAAAATTTTTTTGGGTGGTACCCAGTATTCCGCATGACACAAGCAATGAACTCGGTCACTGGAGGAGCGGCTTGGCTAGGTTAGTACAGCGGTCATCTCCAAACCTAAATATTGTGGGCTCATTCCTCAATGCTTGAGTGATTATTTATTATTGTTATTTTTAATGAACTAATGATATGCAAGTAAAATTGACTCAAAAGCTCTCCTTGTAAAGTTCGAATTTCTGAGTGGGGAAAAAAAAACTTTCCTCATATATCACTCCAAATTATTTTCAGTGTCAATGAAACACAATTTTGTGTCAATGTTAAACAGTAATTCACCGAGAATACGCTCACGTCCGCAATTTGTCACAATTTACTTTCAGTATGTCTTTTCCTGCAATGGAGGGGATGATGGCGCTTGGATTAACACGCAAATTCATGTTGATGACGGCCAAGTACACATTGTCAACATCAGGTATGTTCTTTTTCAATGAGTTCCAGCGCACTGTGAGGGATTAGCGCATCCCTGAATAGCTTGTGTTTAGGAGTGGTAATTTCAATTTACAGTTCTGACTTGGGTTTGTAAATAAACAAATCTGCCTTTAGCTATATTTCATTTAATGAGGAAGAAGAAGCCTATTTGTATCATAAGCTTCTTAGCTTTGCGTAACATACGAAATATGTTCAAATGGTATTAGCGCCTCAGGTGGTATTAACTTCCCGTCCCGCGTCATCCACTTGTGTCAAGTGTTGAAGCGTTTGTTCAAATGAATGACTAAGTCAAATCAAAGGGCCGTAAGAGAAGTCATTTATAGTTTATTACCAACAAGCTTACTTTTCAAAGAACCGGATCACAATGCTGCCATTAAAAAGCATTAGTGATCAGCGGGAATGCTTTATTGGCTGTTCTCAAGTCTTAATTGGCAGTTTTTCATGATAAAAACATTAGCGATCAAAAGCCAAGCACAAAATCAATGTTTCAAAGATTTAAAGTGAGGCTGCAAACCCTTTGAGATATTTTTCTTGAGCCTTGGCACAATCTTACCATCACCTCTCAATAATAATGCAAATTCCACAACTGTAATAACCATTTTGGCAGTCGCTTTGTAATTATGCTTTAATTTTATCGTAGTTGAGATAGAAAATCCACACAGTCATTTTTCTCAAAAGGCCAAAACCTTGAAAGGAGAACTTGTTGCTGGTGAGCTTCCGGTTTGAAATGTCTTTGAGCAAAGGCACACAACCTCCAATTAAGTGTTGCTGCTATGAACTGTGGCGACAAGAGGCAGGGAAAGTCATGAGAAAAACACAATTTAATAAAAAATAGCTCCTTCACATAATAGAAGTGAAAAAGAATGGGATTTTTTCCACGTCGCTGCTCTAATTCTCCTTGTAAATGCACATTGCATATAGATTAAAGATACAACAATACTCAAGTTTAAATGTGACTGTATGTATACAAATGCCCTATGGCATTGTTCATTGATTTAAGGGGTGCCATGAAATGACGAAGAATCATGGAATTACTTTCTGTACATTAAAGATGAATCACTTTGGAGTAAAAGTTTGTTTTAAAAAGGCAAGATTGAAGAACAAGTGGAGGAGAAACAAGAAAAAAAAAGTTTTAAACCTTAAACTAAGCAATAAGTACGTCATACTATAGAAGTTGTTATCCCCCCCCCAAAAAAAAAACTCGGAAAAGCTGTTGACATGATCTTGGATCAAGGTGGCAAGGTTGTGCCCCCCCCCCCCCACACACACACACACACACTACTCCACCCCTGGCCTATCAGGTTAAAGAGCTGCACACCCCCTACAAGAAAAATACAACAGTGGTAAGCATCCTTCATAATGTGCTGTGCTGAACCCTTGGAGACATTTTTAGAGCGAGAGCTGTCATAACTGGAGGGCCAGGAGCATGGAAAAATGTGTGCAGGTGTCACAAACCAAATAATTTGTAATTGAATGATAGCGGACTCCGTCCATCTTTGTCTGATTTGACCCAAAGCTACAACACCATGGTCATCCTCACCACCAAACTCATTATAGACTTTTAATATATCTTCCCGTCAAAGACTCTGTTCAGTATGTTAAGTAGACAGGCCGTTGGGGCTGGCTTCTCAAGGACAGTGTGCAAACTGCCCTCTGGCTGCTGGCCAAGCCTTTCTCTCAGACTGCGTCTAAATTAACCGCCATTCCACGCAAGCAAGCTCTTGAGGAAGGATTCACAATAATGAGGCAGGAGTCGGTACTCCGACATCTGCAACTGTTTGGAAAGTGAGGGCCAAGCAAATCAGTCACTGCGTGGACTTCCGTACTTCCCTTCAAGTAACAATGGTTATTCGGAGGTGAGGGGGGGGAAATCTGTGGCCCGAGTACCCTCAAGCGACTGATGGTTCATGCTGAATCAGCACTGATGTAATTATCTGGTCCCCTCTGTAGTTTGAAGTGGACGTTTGTTTTTTGAGAATAAAAGATAGCTGCTGCGGGGGGTGGGGGGAGGGGGCTGAAATAGGTTGACATTGTTGAAGATACAGTACTGCGATCCCTTTTATTTGAAATGTTTAGCATAACAATGGTTGTTCGTCTCTGTGTGCCCTTTGCTGGCAACTGATTCATTGCCCGAAGACAGCTGGGATAGGCTTAGTGAGGATCAAGCGGCTCGGAAAATGGATGGATGGATGTTTAGCACCAAAAATATTGAATATTAAGTCTACAAGCTCCTGTTGAGACATGTTTTGTGATGTCAAGAAAAAAAACAACAACACTGGTTCCACAGCAAACTGTAACTTGTTATGCTAACTTAATTAGGGGAGAGAGTTCAACTAAATTAGAACATTGCCATGGTCCACAGGGCTCTTCCAAAGCAGCATAAGGTACAGCCATCTGGTACAGTTTCAACTCAGTATTTCTGAATGGCTTGTACGATCCTTTAGCAAAACTTAAATTAATATTGGACCAATGAATTTGCATTCAAAAGCAGCATTTAAAGGTCAAATGAAGTTTACTTATAAAGGTTCCGAGTGCCTCTTTGGTTCATCCTGAAATATCACCCAAAAGCCAAATATCAATGGCTTTTTGTTTATGTGTAAACAGTCTGAAGTAAAACATCCAACGACAAATGGATACTTACGCAAATGTCCCGGCCATCTTCCTCTGAGCTAGTAGGGATGAGTAGCACGGTAAAACGATTTGAACATTTGAATTAGAATTATTTGCACCATTTTTCAAACTGGAAGTATGGATCAGAACATACCTAATCTATCATCTGCAAAAAATAATTTGTTTCTTTTCCAAAAATAGTCAACAAGAATCTGCTCTTGTTCAGCATTTCTTTAAAACAAAGGTGATATCTGTCGTCTGAAGAAGTACATGTTTGGAAGGACTTGGAGTGGACTTAAAAGGTTGTCAGTGTCACCACCTCCATAATCGCCCTTATGTGTCTCACTTCTTATTAGACAACACCTGGCTCCTTGTGAGGCGGAAATATTTCTTTCCGGCCATGAAAAAATCAAAAGTGCAGCAAGTAATTTGGGGTTGGAACACATGATGCAAAGAACAAACCACATCTTCATTGGCGGTCTGCCACAACGGTACTTGGCCGCTCAGGTAAGATTTGAAAAACACTCATGTGTCGCCAAGGAACGATCCTTGGAAAAACATAAGAATACATCAATTACATGTGATCACTGCTCTGTGAAAGCAACATTTTGTTCTTTGAATATTACACACTTGCTCCCGTTACTGCACGAATCCCAAAGTGGTTCAAAACTATGGCAGGTACATACAATATGCTGGTCTGAACGAGTATAGACAAAATAAAAAAAGGCTATTTGGTGTTAGAGCAAAAAAAAAAAAGATCGTTTAAATCATTGAGTTATGCCGAACAAAAAAAATCTCCCATTCATAGTGCTGTCACTTCTGAAGGACTGAAAGCCGTTGTTGCAAGTAGATCATATTAAAGAGTATATGTTGGCATAAAAACAGTAGAGAAAAAAATGATTGACTTCCCCCCCCAACTCCCTTTTAGACTGCAAGGCCTTTCTACAACTATACCGGCTGCATTGAAATCCTTGAATTTAACCAAGTCAGAAGTTTGCACACATCTGATGCGATCACCAGCAGCAACATTGGCACATGCAGGTAAAGTATTTTCACACATAAATTGTTGTCACTCGGTTAATCAATTTCTAAAACAAAGAAAGAAAGTAATTTTTTTTTTAATTAGTATGTATTTTCAAACTTTGATCATGTGACAAAAATTACGTTGATGTCTATTACATTTTAGTGTGCACCTATGTGATAATGGATGGATTTGAATGTGCTTTTCCACTAACCGTGACGTTTGCACGCTGCCCATCAAGATGACTCCTTTTTCATGTGACTGACCAACAGTGTCAACACGACCGGAGCTCCCGCTCAAGCAGCAAAACGCTCCCAGCATGAAATGTGTAGTGATGATGTGTGCCTCAATGGGGGAACGTGTCATGAGCTGCAACAACCTGCCAACGAAACGCCTTCCTGCCTCTGCCCGCTTCATTTTACTGGAACATTTTGTGAGAAAGGTATTGTAATGTGTGTGTGTGTGTGTGTGTGTGTGTGTGTGTGTGTGTGTGTGTGTGTCCATCCATCCATCCATCCATTTTCTGATCCGCTTAATCCTCACAAGGGTCGCGGGGGGTGCTGGAGCCTATTCCAGCCGTCTTCGGGCAGTAGGCGGGGGGACACCCTGAACCGGTTGCCAGCCAATCGCAGAGCACACAGAGACGAACAACCATCCGCGCTCACACCCACACCGAGGGACAATTTAGAGTATTCAATCAGCCTGCCATGCATGTTTTTGGAATGTGGGAGGAAACCGGCGTACCCAGAGAAAACCCACGCAGGCCCCGGGAGAACATGCGAACTCCACACAGGGAAGCCGGAGCTGGAATTGAACCCGGTACCTTTGCACTGTGAGGTCGACGCGCTAACTGTACCACCGGGCCGCCGTGCGTGTGTGTGTGTGTGTGTGTTTTGTGTGTGTGTGTGTGTATACATATATATATATATATATATATATATATATATATATATATATATATATATATATATATGTGTGTATATATGTATGTATATGTATATATATGTATATATATATATGTATGTGTCCATCCATTTTCTGAACCGCTTAATCCTCACTAGGGTCGCGGGGGGTGCCGGAGCCTATCCCAGCTGTCTTCGGGCAGTAGGCGGGGGACACCCTGAATTGGTTGCCAGCCAATACAACCATCCACGCTCACACTCACACCTAGGGACAATTTAGAGTGTATATATGCATGTGGAACGTATGCAAACTCCACACAGGGAGGCCGGAGCTGGATTCGAACCCGGTACCTCTGCACTGTGAAGCCGACGTGCTAACCACTGGACTACCGGGCCGCCCATATATATATATATATATATATATATATATATATATATATATATATATATATATATACACACACACACACACACACACACACATTTGTTTGTTTGCTTATTTTTGTGAGCTGACAGTTTTCCATTTTACCCACTCAGTAAAAAGAAACTTGTAAAGCTACATTATTGTGACCTCAGCAGTGGTATCTTCGGAGAGACAGACAGCTAGTACTGTGTGTTAATATATGCTGAGCCTCTTTGGGTAATAGGTTTCACATCGAAGCGGAATAGAGTCCGCTGCATTTGAAATGTTGAGTGATGTGAATTATTCACGAAATGATTAATGAAATGAAAGATCCATATAATCAGCTTGAACCATTCCTGAATGAGAATGCGACCTTGCGGCACTTGCTCATCCTTCAACCCAAACTTTCAACCGTTCCCTTCAAAAATACTTATTTGAACGCCACAATTGACTAGATTTGATTCAAAAGAGTAGGAAAAGCAACATGCAGGAAATGAATCAACAAGAGATGGATTCTGCCTTTCCAAAAAATGATTCGTACCAAATGGGTGAACACGATATGTACAACCAATAACTTTCTCGGGTATTTAGTCAATAATTATACATTAGACCCCAAATAATATCTTCAACATCATGATGATTGTATAGTGAGGAGATTGTTCCCTGTTTTAGTGGTCTTGTAGACAAAAAAAAAGATCACTGCTCATCATTGGTTAGCACAGAGTTGTTTTCAGAATTCGCACACACTTAACTGCACACTAAAATGATGTCAGGGCAGTTTTCGATTGTTGAGTGAAAGCATTTTGCCTCAGCTATTTTGTGTTACTATGCTCGTCATCAAAGAAAGATGTATAGGATTTAATGGTAATGATGATTATATCAAAATTTTTCGCTTCGCATAAAAATGTCGACGTAACCTTTATAGCATGTTGAACGCCGCCATTTTCTCACCCTGCCAGAAAGAAAGCTCTTGCTTATCCAACAAATCCTCAGACCCGCGAAGCTTCCCTCTAAAGACCAGCGGTGGGCCTTCTGATTAATTTCTGCTGACTTTGTCAGAATAGTTCCTTCTCAAAAGCATTCCATGCAGTCTCTCAGGTTCAACGCATTCCAATCTCATATGAGCACTCATCCAATGCTGTGCTTAGCAGTCCCCGCTCGCGATGGCCTGTGGAAGAACTCCGACGGCTGTTTACATGCTGACAAAGCCTTTGCACGTGTGTCGCCATGGCAGCTTTGCTCGCTGACAACCTTGTCCTCACATCCTGTTAAATTAAGTGATAGCCACATGAGAAGAAGAAACAAAGTCATCGCTGCTCTTTGTTGTTTCGCCAGATGTCATCTTGGCATGGAACTAATGACATTGACTTTTGCTGACTTGCATCTTGTAACCTGTTGATGCTTAAATCCGGGGGACATGAGCATAGGCTGACTCCACCAATGTTAAATCAAAATGGTGTCAATAAGATATGTGTCATGTGCCTAAACAGACAGTCGTCTCATACATAGTCTCATCGGTGTCTCAAAATGGTGTCTTCATCGGCGAAGTTACCGAAAAGCAAATTGTGCAAAAGCTAGCATATGCCAGCAAAACCACACTGCACGGCTGCTTTCTCTTAGTTTTTTTGTTTTTTTCAACACATATTGAAATGCGACTGGAGCTTTCATATTCCCAAATCAACCTCTTTATAGTTTAGAATTCTTTTGGTGTTGCATCCAGCTTGCTCCATACCAGAATGTTTTTCAAACCCAAAGTGCGTACCTACTTTTCTTAGGTTCTTCGATGACATAGGAACGAAAAGGCTAGAAATGTCCTACATATTTTGAAAATAGGTTACATTAATTCATGACACAGAATAGCTAAAGTGACCATGTATTTTTTTGAAATAACCTCCGGATAAGGTAGAACATTTTAAAAAGACATAAATGGGACAAACCCGCAATCGCCTTTCATTTGAATGATCCCCTCTCAGCCAACATCCTACATCAGACCTTCAGAAATTCAAGAAATAAGGACATCAGGTAATGAGCCGTAGAAGGAGGTCATAATCAATACAGACTGAATAATTTCCCACCTCGGTGGATTTGTCTTTTATGACTACATCTTTTCCTCAAAGCCATTTAGTCTCCAACTAATCCTGTGATTACATCGCTTTCAATTGACTACTTGCAGAGTTGAGACAATGTCTTTGAGTAGATCCCGGACCAGCCACCTTATCTTTGAAGAAACAATTTATCAGCAGCGTAAAACTCTGACTGGCATGACTGTATTTTTGGCTTCTTAGTATTGTACTGTTAATCATCCATAAAGCAACAGACTGAGATGAACGTAATGGCATGCAGGGCTCTAACATTCGACAGCCAGACGTTAAAATCCCAAATGTGCACATAAAATCACCAACAAAGAAGCCTACCTTGCCGTTGCTTTGAATTGTCACTTTTCATGTATTAAAAATGGAAAACATCATGAAAGTGACTCTTGTTTTTCAAATTATGTGACAAGCAGCTCACAGTTTTACACTTTCAGCACCATTTAATTGTCCAGAGGGGAAGTCCATTAACTTTCTTAATAATCGTCAAACAAGTGTAAAAAGAGAACTACATTGTGTACTCTCCCTAAACACAAATGAGACATTAACACAATGAAGGTGCAGAGACGAGAAGGTGATAATCTTGAAATGAGCGCTCAACTTAACTGATTTCAGGAAATATGTATTGTCTCTTTTACTTTACTGTACTTAGAATAGTGAGTGAGCTATTTGTGATCTTCTCCCAAGCCAAATTTGCATCATATATCTGTTGTAAGCCTGCTTGTGGTAAAACAATTTCTTCTTCACAAAAATGTGGTTGTCTGCGCTCCGCCATGTCCAGGCTGTTAAGACTAGTGCATCACATTTAAAGGGAATGAGACGCGCCCCTATGATTGAACATCATTGACGTTGACTCTATTCACACCCATGGCAGCGCAAACCTCCCTCTTGCCAGATCTATGCTGGCCACGAAACTAGAACCCCTTTTTTATTTATTTTATTTGTTGTTTTTTTTTGCTCTGTTGGGTAGCAGAGCTCTCTGCTCCAACAGCAATAAGAGCATAACAAATGGATGGCTGTGCAATTAATTTTTTTATTTCAGTTGCTTTATCATGAATTAAGACAACAATAACAAGTATCACTGTTATATGGTAGAGATCGAAATTTAAAAAAATAAAAAGAATTGGTTTGGTGGGATTCAGCCCTCCCTCAGTAGTTGTTGGCCTATTTTTTTAAAATAAAAAAAAAAGCCACTGCATTAGATCATACGCTGTCATCTTACATTTGCTTCATGTCGGACACCGAGGTTAGAACTCCCTGAGCTGAAGCTGGCCATTTTTTCAATCTGTTGCTGCGCAGCAAGGTCTCAAACACTCTACCAGGTGTACAATGTCATCACTGTCTTGTGGAGTTGATGACCTGAGTGAGCACCTCCTTCAGCTCCCCTTCAAGTCATACCCTTTGTCATCAGGGGGAAATAACAACCCCGCGTAGCTCTGACAGAGCATTGCTTGCCGCTAATAAGCAAACTGTCAGCGCAGCGAAGGCAGAAGCCTGACAACTTTGCTGGGCGTCACTTAAACTATACACCTGCTGCCCACAGCATTCGGTACACCAGCACTACCAAAAGAGATCTGTATTCAAATAAAATGTTCAGAGCCAATGCGTATGAAGTGATGGAAGCCTGCTTGGATGAGAGGCAAAACATCATCTTGCACAATTGGAATACAGTAATCGCTCGTTCACGGTTTCACTGTATCTATGATTTTTTTTTTCCTGCAGTTTATTTTTCGAAATGTTTGGCCCGAAAAAAGGTTGAATCTTTGTTGTCATACAATACATCAGTGTTTTTCGACCCCTGTGCCGCGGCACACTGATGTGCCGCGAGACATGTCAGGTGTGCCGCGGTAAAATATCCAATGTGTATGCCTGTGCGGTCTATGGCCCAGAAAGTTGTCATGTAGTACCCTCCCATACCGCTAGGGAGCAGCAACAGCTAGCCAATTGTCTTGTGTTTCGACCACTAGAGACAAGCGAATTTGTGCCGCATGAATGCAGGACGACAGTGAAACAATAAATATGAAAGATTATAAAATACTTTTTTCTTTGTGCTCATTTGATTCCAATCCAAGCTGTTATAGCGTCATTCTTCAATGTTAAAAACGGTTAGAGTAACAATATAACACGTTAATTGTTAAAATAAGCATTTTTTTTTTTTTATTTCAGCTAGTGGTGTGCCGCAAGATTTTTTCAATGAAAGAAGTGTGCCTTGTCTCAAAAAAGTTTTAAAAACACTGCAATACAGTATTGTATATGTCATGATTGATGACTACTTCACGGATATCACTTATCACAGGTTTTTTTGGGAACGTAACCCCCAGCGATAAACGAGGCTTTACTGGAGTCCAGTTGATATGAATTCAGTGCCCCAAGAATGAAATCACCCGGATGGATGACAAATGTCATCATTTCACATCATAAAAGTTATACATCTATGACTTGTTATTTTTGTAAAGGCAGATTATTTTTTTCCAATGGTCCTTGCATCATTGTAGTGTGATACGATATACAGTACAATTGGTGTGGCCAATGATCGATTGATTCCAATGTTCTTCAGCAAATTCTAACATGTTTCCTGCTTTATAAAGGATTTTGCTTTTGTTTTTCCAGAGTCCAAAGTGTACATGCCATCTTTTGATGGCACATCTTATTTGGAGCTGCAACCCGTGACATCCATTCCTCAGTCCTCGGACACCGGCAATAATGCACCGCCCCCTGTAAACGACACCACCGTTATTCTCCATTTGACTGTGAAAACTCGATCTACACAAGGCACCCTCCTCTACAGTGAGTAGAGTCACAATTTTATGTCTGAGAGCATTTGCGGCAATCACGGATAAAACTGAAAAATATGCATTTCTATTCATTCATTCATTCATTCATTCATTCATTCATTTTCCGAACCGCTTGATCCTCACTAGGGTCGCGGGGGGTGCTGGAGCCTATCCCAGCTGTCTTCGGGCAGTAGGCGGGAGACACCCTGAATCAGTCGCCAGCCAATCGCAGGGCACACAGAGACGAACAATCATCCACGCCCACACTCACACCTAGGGACAATTTAGAGTATTCAATCAGCCTGCCATGCATGTTTTTGGAATGTGGGAGGAAACCGGAGGACCCGGAGAAAACCCACGCAGGCCCGGGGAGAACATGCAAACTCCACACAGGGAGGCCGGAGCTGGATTCGAACCCGGTACCTCTGCACTGTGAAGCCGATGTGCTAACCACTGGACTACCGGGCCGCCCTCTATACAATTCAATTACGGTGATTGTGTTTAATGTTGCTTTTTCCTTGTGAGTGCAAATTACCCAGTGGTTTTCTTAATTGTGATACTAATGTCTATTGTAATGCTGCTTTCATCTGAATTCAAATCAGTACTCCATAAAAAAAACAACTTCCAAACAAAACTTTTTTGATATACATAACTATATATCTACAGCATCTGTGTGGTAAAATCAAAGTTGGCATTGTTGTTGTAATGAATACTGATGATGAGATGCGCAGAAAATCATGAAAGAGTTTTCAACACATTTGTATGCTCACTGTGCACACACACACACCACTACACTTGGTATAAAAATTATCCAAACAATATAATGATTGAATAATTAATTTTAGTAGCTGCGTGTTGCATTTCATGCAGCTATGACTGGTTATTTTAGATGCTGTTGTGGAATTCTTCCTGTGGTACACTGTACTGTACTTACGATTACATATGTGTTCTTAGTACAGTATTTAGGATGGCTTGTTGGAGTTCTCACTTGTGGACATCTGAACATTTGTTGCAAGACTGTGTTTTTCTTCTGCGTGTAGCTGAAGTTGCAGCTGCAATATGTGGTCAATGAGGCATTTCTCACATGGTATTTAATGATGGCATTGAGCAGGCCATTAAATCCCCAACTATCATTCCCAAATCTTGCAGAGAATAGCCACATTTTTTCTGTGCTGACAATCCCAGAAACCGTTCAACCCAATCGAAGGCACTCCGTCCTCAAAGGCAAAGACTGATATAAAATTGAAATAATATTAGCAGATTTACATAGTTTTGTGATTTTGTTCACAAAAAAGTATATATATATGTATATATATATATATATATATATATATATGTATATATATATGTATATATATGTATATATATATATATATATATATGGTGGGTGTGCTCCCCCATTCGAACAACTTGTACATTTTGTTTTTCCTCTCCAGATAGTTGACTGACAGAGTCCATTGTGCCCGTTGTCCTACAACCATGTCAGTAGCTCCTTGCTTTTTTTTTTTTCTTTGTCCTTCTGTAGAGGAGGTCAAGGAGCACATCTAGAAACACCTTTCTTGCTGTGCTGATGAAAGATGATCGCTTGTGTCTTTTTGCCATGGTTGCTCTCCCAAGTATCTGTTGTTTGCTTGTTAAATGTATTCAAACAGCATTGAACGCATACAGTGCATGCCTACAAACACAAAATTAGTCAGTGTTGCTTCTCTATAGAGCGTTATGTAACCATATTTGATAACTTAAAGAAACCCGCACGACGGAGGAGAGATCCAGAAAAGAAAATATGACTAATAAATTATCATGGACAATTGCTGTGGATATTTCAGTGTGCTACACTAAAATGGAAGTCAATTTAATCTATCAAACTTTTGCAATCGTAAAACATTTCAAAATAATTGTTTTAAGTAAAATCTGAGCATAGTTTGTTTGCATGTAAAGAGTTGTGGCATAGTAGTACTAAACTGAGTGTTTTTAGGAACAGGGTTCCCTCACTTTTGGCCGGTGGTACGTTCCAAGCTCCCCATTGAGTGAATTTCTGTGAAGTAGAGGTTGACTTTTATTTTTTAATTTTAATTTGGGGGGTATTTACGCCTCTATTAAGCTGTTACGACCCCCCCGCCCCACACACACACACACACACACACACACCCTCCCTCCCATGCACACCCATGGTACCTCCTCTTCCGAACAGTTGTTACTTTGAAAATGCAAAAAAAACTCACTGTCCAAATGCCCCATGGGATACATTATGGTCATCTACAACTGTGACTCATGATTCAACTCCATTTCGGTTGTAGCTAGGCATTTCACCTGAGTGTCAACTATGTTGTTCCCCGTGTTTATTCCAAGTTGTGTTCATCTATCGATCATAGTTACCTTTAATTTTTCTCCCTCTTGGTAATGGTTCTGCCATACATGCTTCGGTAATCTCTACAAATATAATGGATGTGAGAATTTACTGTAAATTGTTGTCCACGGCTAGGTCACACGAAATTCTTCCCATATTAGCAATTTCACAATTTTAGTTTTCTAACAGTACTGTAATAATAGTACAGGGAATTGATTATACAGAATATGGTATTGGAAAAAATGTGAAGATAACAACTCATTAGCGCAGTGCTGAAAATGTTCTTAATGGAATAGCAATAAATTGAATTTGCATTGAGTCCCAAAGAGAAGTAAAATAGATGCAGGTGAGCTCAAATGTCTTGCCCTGATGAGTGCAGCCACCCTGATCTTGCAAGGCTATCTTTGCCCTGTGTGACTCCGCAGTGAGGCACTCGCAAGTCCGGCAGAACTCTAACCTCGATGGATTGCGTGGTGATTACCCGTGATTGATTCTGCCCCAGACGGGCACAGCCATCACAACATTCATCTCAGAGCTGTAACTTAGATTAACCTCTTATCCGTGACATCACAGTCCAGTTCACGGCCTCTCATTTACATTTACCGAGTCATTATGCATGGCAATACAGCACAAGGCATCTTGTCCAACATGATCAAAACATTTATTTGGTGGTGCTGCTAAAAGGGAGAAGCAGCAATTAGCTGCTCCCAAACTGATTTCGAAATGTCCTGATTTCAAATTAAATGGTCACATTGTAAACCAGACAATACCACCACATGACTATGAGAATTGCATTTTTATCTTTGCCAGGGAGATGTTTTCTGTCCTTTTTGTAGCATACGCTATTACCAAAACTAACTATCGAGCTAAATATTTTCAAAAAATGTTTTGAAGGTGTGGATAGTGGGCCATTTCGGTTGTGAGGATATATAGTAAAATTAAATGAATCAAATAAACAAAATCCAACCGTGACTCTCACGATTCACTGCTCTTTATTTTTATTTTTGCCAAGCCCTAAGATCCTAAGATAATTGTAAATATATCATTGCAGGAAATTTAGAATTCGACAGAAATGTAATGGGGGTGGGGGGGGTCATTTATTTTCTAAATTTTTTTCATGTGCATTACGACCACCCAAAGAATGGAAATTGATCAAAAGCGATTTTCTTTGTTTTAGTTTTTAATTAGCAAGACTACACACATATTTATTAAGTGTATTCCCCTGTGTGGAGCGGGTTTATTTAGACCATGTTATTTATGCATGAATATTAACGAGGAGATTCATTGATATGCAGGAGACGAATATCTGTGAAAGTGTAAAATTTGGTATTTATCCAAATTAGGGCTGCTGAGTCTTGGTGCTCTGATGACTGCTTTCTTTCTTAAAAGTTTTGAAGTAGATACACTTGTTATTAGGATATTTTAAAGGCAATCTAAGAATTTTTGACATGCAACTCAAACCACTCAAAATGCCATTTATCCATTGAGGACACCGCTAGTTTGACTACTTAGGATGCTTTTAGGCAGTTGCATTATTAAGCAGCTTTCTATTCCTTAGAATAGTAAATGGCTTTGCGCTCTTCAAGCAGTAGGCGGGGGTCCACCCTGAACTCGTTGCCAGCCAATCACAGCGCGCATGTAGAAAAACAACCATTTGCACTCACAATCACACCAAAAGATAATTTAGAGTGATCATTTTATGTGTCGTGCATGTTTTGGAATGTGGGAGGAAACCGGAGTACCCGGAGGAAACTCACACAGGCACGAGGAGAACGTGCAAACTCCACACAGAAAGGCCGGAAGGGGGGGATTCGAACGCACAACCTTTATACTGTGAGGCGGACGTTCTAACCAGTAGTCCACCGTGCCGCCCTATGTTCAAACATCTGGACTATTTCTTTTTCTCTTTTCTTCTCTCTTCAAATATGTACTCACTGAACTTGATGCCTGCAACATATTCCAAAAAAGCTGGCACAGGGGCATGTTTCCCACTGCGCTGCATCACCTTTCCTTTTAACAACATGCAAGAAGCGTCTGGGAGCTGAGGATGCCAACTTATGAAGCTTGAAGTGGAATTCTTTCCCATTCTTGATGACTTGCTTGGCATCAAATTCAAAATGGGACAATATTGGCAAAAGAAATCAGTTAACGTGCATAACTTTGGATCAATACAATATATATGTAATATATTCCGTTGAATAAACTTGCGAGGGTGAATCACAATATTTCCATTTTGCATCTTCAAAAGTTGAAAGAGAAAAGTAAAATTACTGCAGAGAATTACACCTCACAAGGTCCAGGAGAAGAACTTCACTGTGATCAGATATGATCACAGTCATGTCAAACCAGCCTAATTGTTTCACCTTCACCCTGTCAAGATTCTTCGCCTCATTTATCAGCTGCCACCAGTCATCTGGCTTCTTTGATTTTCAAGCAAGCCGTCGTCTTGGTCTTCACTGATTTTCTCCTAGATTATCCTGAAAAATAATGACTACGCCGATGTCATGTTATCCTTTCATTGTTCTGCTCACAAGAATAGGTTTGAAGATTGAAGTGTAATGATGTAATTTGTCATTATATTTAGTTCTGTCTGCTCAGTGTAATATATTTCTCCACTGTTTACCTTCTGCTGCATGCAAAAGCCAAGAAGCAGGCTGTGATTCTTGTCATGGAAAGAAATGGATGTTCGGAAAGAATACATAGAGGGCAGATTTCCTTTTATCTGTAATGCTTCCTGGTTTAGGGCACAGTATCACTCTTACATCAGAGGATACCAACGGGTTGGAGGGAAAAACCTCCAGAGATCAAACAAAGTGATTCAGAAGCGAACCAAAAGTCATGCATCGAGATGCAAAGAATTCCTTTGCCAAATCCGCTTCTTCTTACTCTCCTCATTTTTTTCTCGACTCCTGTTCCCTGAAGCAAACGTGTCTCCACTATAGGGCTTCACTTGTCAGTTATAGCACTGAAAGCCGAAGCGGTGGAGAGAGGAAGAGTGAGGGCAAGGATGGGAGAGTGAGGAAAGGGGGAAAAACAGGTGACAGAATACGACCTAAGGACGAACGCTCCGTTAGGTGCGGTGCAGAGCAACAGGACCGCGGGGACGGAAGAAACAATGTCCTCAATGTTGAAAAATGGAAAATAAAATGATGGGGCACTGTTGACACAATAAATAATACTTGTTGGCAGATGACTAATGACGGGAGCTGAAAAACTTCTTCCAGTGGAGACTCAAGTTTTTTTTTTGTCTTCAAAGGGCATTTGTTGGTGTTTCAGAGAATCGTCGACCTACACGATTGTGTCAACTACAAAAAAACTTATTTTGGTTCTCAACAAGAGGATGGAATTTATTTTTCTTTGCGGGAGAAGGGGGGGGGGGGGAGTGTGTCGTAAAGTATGCCGACGGTTCTCAGCTGTTCGGCCTTCAGGACTCACCATCACTTCAAAATCAAAAATGTTCACCATCTCGTTTTATTTAGTGAAATTACGTTGCAGATTTAACGTGACATATTACAAAATAACACGGTATGCCAATCGACACAAAATGATAAAGAGAAAAAGAAAAAAAAATCCTTTTAGTTTGAAAAATTTGTAAAAATCGGCACCAGATAAAAACTAAAACAAATGCAATGGTTGCATTTGGAGGATAAGCGGATTAGAAAATGGATGGATAGATGGATGGTTGCATTCCGACTCTTTAGCTCAGCCAGCTCAACCATTCATCTTGCGCTGGCAAACGCAAACTGTAAATCATTAGAGAGCTCCCGTTGACTTCAAAATTTTACTTGCCGTAATTCATAATGTGTTGCTTTTCAAGACCACTTGCCCTTGCTAAGATCTCTCTTGTCACGCAATTTCATTAGAGAGGAGGACTCGTACAGAAGACGGTGGATTATCTGAACACGATTTCCCTTCTGTGGTCCGTTCAGATAATATGCCACAGTTAAGAGCCTCGCTGTCTCAGCTTATGATGAGAAAGACCTCCAAGTCAGCTTATAACAGGCATTATCAGACTGCAGTATTAAGCTAAGCGTAGCCTATCTGTGACAAAAAGATGGGGGGGATTTTCAGGATGCCGGTCTTATCCTGGAGGAATTGTTGAGCGTGGTCATATCAGGAGCTTTGCAGACTCGAAACAACAAGCTCAGCTTTTGCACCAATTCCACTCATCCATCCTTTCTCTGCTGTCGTGACTTCATCGCGAATGGCAGCAGTTGGTACAAAGACGTACGGCGCCAAAGCGCTTTGGCTCAGTCATCGCTGTCACGATGGCATCAAAGTGGTCGATGCTGTTTGCGTTGCCTTACAACCTCTCGCGCTGTGTTTTCCTCGATGGGGTAGCACAGCGTTGTGTCGTCTTAGGGAGATGCGCAGGATTAAAGCGCATCGTCTTTCCCTCACCTTGCTGTAGATCCTATGAGCTTGTGTTTGGGGATGAGCTTTGCGGTTGCCCGTCGGCTCCCCAACTGCATTGCTCCGCTGTTGACTCTCCCACTGGCGTATGATGTAAATTCATCTGGAAATTGAGTTATGTATTTTCTCTTTGATATCCAACTTGTGATGTAGCATAGATTTTGAAAGATGGGAGTTTAGTACCGCATGAATTTAGGGGTATGCTGTACAGAAAAAAAAAGTCATACATACCGTATTGGCCCGAATATAAAACGGCCCTGATTATAAGACGACCCCGTCATTTTCAAGACTCAAGTTTGAAATAAGACTTTTTGAACACCAAATTCATTTTTGTACAGAAAATAATTACAGTACATCTGAAACAAATGATTATGACAATATATTTGAGAGAAAAAGCATCTTGAAGTTGACACCATAACTTCTCAGCTGCCGGTTAACCTGGCCGATCTTCGACCCACTTTTCTCCCAAATTCATTTTCTGTACCGCTATTTTTTTATTTTTCTTCTTCGTGAAAAGTAAGTTCAGCACAGTATCTGGCGCCATCTGAAACAAATGATATAAGACGAACCCCATGACAATGTATTTGAGAGAACAAAAGTGGAAAAACCTGAACTGCTTTGAAACTTGGAAGTTGACACCATAGCACTTTCCTTCTCATTACTTGGAATTATTTCTTTTCTTTTTCAGCCCAGGAGCAGAAGTTTGGTGGCCACTTTGTTCACGTGTTCCTTCAAGACGGAAACCCTGTTGCTGAGCTTGGATGCGGCGGGAAATATCTCCTCAGTGTGGCCGGCAGCCAGACCATCAACAATAACAGATGGATGTCGGTGAGAGTTCGGTAAGAATTGCGTTTTTCACCAATCACAGTACGAAGTATTTCGTATGATATATTAAAGCTTCATCAGGGAAATAAGCAAAGCAGTGAGGTGATTAACGTTGGAAAGTGCTTGTTTTTAAACCTTTGTCTCAAGGGTTTGAGTGCTGCACCGATAACAGGTCAAATGTATTCAATCTTAAAAGCAGAGGGCAGCAAATATACACTGGTGCCATCAGATTACAAAAGAAGCTTGGTTTGTAGCGATACAGCCCCTGATTTGTTTCACCAGATTCTGGAGCACATTCATATGCGTTTGCCTGTCGAAAGCGGATCGAAGTGATCACCATGTTTTAGTCGCGGCAGAGAGGAAGGAGACTTTGCCGCTGTGCTGGGCCTCCTTTTAGCCTTAATCGTGGAACCGTTGCATTCATATGCAAATGCTTACATTGGCGTCATGCGGTTCCGTTTGAGCAGTGACGACCTGCTTTTCTAGCATGAGAATTGGCCTCACAGAGTTGATCGGCTTTTTACACAGTTCACTTCATACTCCTCTGACTGTAAATAATGAAATGACTAATTGCTCGATCGCACGCAGATTCGACCACTTCCCTTTTATTACAAAAGTCCCCTTCCGTCATAATACCATTTTTGTCCTACTGTTTTATCCAAAACAAAATGTCAAAATGAGTCTATAACATGGTTTAAGTTCGACATTTAAGTAGTTTTGACATTAGCATGTAATGCTACAAGTACATTCGCGAGGTCTGCGAGCCAGACACTATTTGAGGTACAGAGAAGCTAGCGGAGGCTCAGATGGGTTTTGAGCCTTTTCCGGTGCTGGTCCCTCTCTTTGGATTAACCTACCAATGGACGTTCGCCAAGCACCCTCGCTGCTCGTTTTAGACCTCATTTTGATTCTTTGGCTCTTGACTCAGCATGAGACTTGATTTTTTTTATTGTGTTTTTGTGCTTTCTACTGTCTATTGTTATTAATTTCGGATTTTTTTTGTTTGTTTGTTTGTTGTTGTATGAATTACTTTTGCTAAAGCACTTTCTATGCAGCGGTGGTTGTTTTAAGTGCTCCATAAACACAATTGAGTTGAGCTGAGTGTGTGTGTCACTGCCCTAAAACCCGCCACTGCATTTGTAGCATGTGTGAAAGCTTACGGTGACAAAGCCATCCTCCTATCAAATGTACACACAACACATAAAATTATCGTGGGAGCCAACACAATTGAGAGACAGTGGCCAGATGATGTTGGCAAAACACATCGCATAACCTGCGATGGCCTGTTTGTGGGTCAGATATGGCGTGTGTCGTGAAAAGAAATGCCCGAATGAGTCAACCTTTTTCCGTCATTGATATGAGAGTGCGTTGGATTAACATCCCAGCAAGCCCTGCAAAGGAAAAAGGCTCTTCGCTTTCTTCGCTGCTTATCCACGCTGGGTTGTTATGCGCTGCCGTTTTTATAATGACATAATTGCTCCCACAAGTAGTTGGAAGGATGAGTGCAAATCAACACATTAAACAACGTGGAGGGTCTATTTAAATGACATTAAAAGCCCTCTGGTGGGTGATGCACACAGCTGTTGCACCTGCTCCGAGGTTTGCAATCTTCCTTCTAGTCTATCAACACAGTTTTAGTGCAAAAACACATTTTCTGAAGTTCCCATTTTCACACATTTTCAGCTTCTGCTGTCAAGGATTTGGCAGCGTGCCGTGGCATTTAAATATGCTGTACTTGAATCAATCGTTTTGTTCCCTTTCTTTTCCACTAAAAGGGTTTTTACCTGCAAGGAGTTTTTGTAGCAAATGTTTTTGATTAGCGTTGTCGGTTTAAAAATGTCAATAGGACACCTGTGTTTAAATTCCGAGTGAAATGGTGCTACAATACATGTTGTATCTCATGAAAGAATCCATATTGTGCACGTGAACAACAGATTTGAAATACACACACAATTGCCTTGAATGGCCTTTCTTTGGGAACGCTCTAATGTATTTCTCCAGCACTTTTGATTTGAAGAGCTCTAATAGAACATTACAGGGGGCAAGACAAAAGGTCGCCACTGCACTGTTATATTATTGCACAACATGGCGTGCACACAAGGGAGCCAGTGTAATTTTTCTTCGAACGGGGACATTTTTGTTGTTGGCACCGCTATAGAGTATGGTACACTTTCCCTCTGTTTTTGTGTGTGTGTTGTTTTTAATTGGGTGGTGGCAACAGCACTTTGGGTGCATTTTAGTAGTTGGTTAACTCTGTATGATATTATTGGAAAAACACGAGTTTTGTTTCTTATTGGCACGGTTGAAGAGCAACATACACAATGTGACCATCTGCACAATAACATTTCCTTTTCGTTGGATGGCGAACTGAAATATATGGCACTTTTTCGTCTCTTTTTACTGGGCATTTTGAAAGATAAAGACGAAAAAATAACAGGAGCAATAATACGAGTGGTCTGATCCATAATTTAGAAAAAAAAAGTCCCTTTCTGCTTGACTCGCTATCCTCTACATGGCTTGCACGCCCTTCCCCCAACCATCCATAAGTCAAGTTTTAAGCTCAATGACCTTTCCAGTGTGTTTAAAAAAAAACAAAAAACAAACAAACAAAAAACATTCCCAACAGAAACCAATTTCCAAAGCTAGACATTAACAGCCGCCAAATGCAGGTGAATTTCACACGTGGCCGTCGCTTTATTGAAAAATTACATGAACAAGAATATGTGACTGTTAAATCAAGTCATTGACTTACTTTCACCAAATATCTCAAAACATACACTTTATATCTTGTAATCAATCACAGCTTTATCATTCCTTTTGACAGTAGGCGATGGTAAATAAAGCACAAGAACTCTTTTGTTTGATTGTAGTATGGAAGTTTGAAAGAATATGTGCAACGCTATGAGCACTGATTCAGAGCAGAAACTCAGGATTGAGCTCATTTCTAGCATTAAAATTCGATAGCTTGCTAGCAAGCTAACATACTGTTTGAAACATTCCTAGACAGTATTCGCCTTCGCGTCAGAGTTTGAATTATTTTGTTTTCCACAAGCAAAAAAAAAAAAAAAAGTGAAACATAGCAGGTTTACAAATGATATTTTTGACCTTCATGTCTCCGTGTGTTTTAAAATGCTCATAACCTTTGATTTGAAGTGTCTGTGAGTGATGCTCCTCATAACTTTTTTTCTGTGCTGAGGAATTGGAGTCCGAGATCTCCTTGCTTTTTAGACACAAATGACAAAACTCCACATTTTTCCCTGAGGCCCTTTTATGTTAGCTTTTATTTGTCCTAAATTGGTTACATTCTCCACATGCAAGAGTTTTACTCCACATACATTATTGGGGGGAAAAAAAAAACAAGACTGGCTTTTTTGGCAATTGAGCAGCAGGCAGACTACATTCATCTCATCTGGCGACTGTTCACATGCAACTTGGGAAAACTTGTTACAACTTTTAGCCTGTATCTTCTCTAAAATCAGAATATTGCATTTTTCCGCACAATAACTCATTCAGTACCAGCCAATTCTAGACCAAGTCTGTAAAGACGTTTAAAAACGTCTTTGGGAGTGAATGAGTTAATATAAATTCTTCAAAGAATACATCTCGGCATATTTATGTTGTCCTGACATTCCAACAATGCACAATTTTTGATGACTAAATGGCAGCGATCACCAAACTGTGCACCGGACTATGTGAAGATACAGTTTGCGGGACCGGCATAAAAACACATAAAAATATCACTTACGACTTCAATGTGACCACTCAGTGATAATTAACATGTCTGATTGGCAGTTTTGAGGTTCCCGCACTACACAAGTACCGCCACTACCCAGAAATTAACCTGACATGCAATGTAGTAGCAAAATACGCAATTTATGATCATGTGTTATTGACCTGCAGTTTCCTCATGACCTTGAACAGGATAAGCATTATAGAAAATGAGTGGCATGATGGCTCACACCTCGTGCAGCGACTGCAACTCTGGAACCAAAGCAACATATCCTCCATACAAACAAATCCCACTATAAACCCGGATTAGGGGAAAGTCAAAACTAAAGTCATCACGACTGTAATTAGGGTCCCGATGAATAATGGGCATATAATTCCTTTTGCAATGTGGAGTTTTAATTAGAAAAGGACAATTGATTACCTTTTCTGGCTACAACAATTGGCACAAGCTATCTTTTGAATTCTCCAAATGGGTTCTAATCACTTCATGATTACGAAAGGAGTAGCATTTATTTTAATGAGGCGCTCGGGCTCGTACATTTACACACTGTGGCAGAACTGTGAAATAATGATCACTCGTTTTTTTTTTTTCTTGAACGAATGGTACCCATTTTACAGTTTCTGCCAGTATGAGCAATAATACCTGTATACTGCATGTTAATGACACATTGTGATTTTTTTTTTTTTTTGGGCACATACTGTCAGTGCAAATCTGGACCGTGTTGGCCTTCTTTCGGGCGGCAAAACAAGTTGCACTTTGTGCATTTGTGAAGTGAGAAATCAGAAGTCCTCCTTGCACATCATTTCTCCTCTTGCACATCCGAAAGATGTTTTCTAAGGTTGTAATAAAATTCGCTCACACTAGACGCATCCAAGCATGCCTTTACTGACCTTGTGTTGAACACGACGATACATTTCCTTGATTGTTTTTCTTTTTCTCTTGCTTTTCTGTAGGAGACTTTTGTGATGCCACCAAAGAACATTACCAGTCAATATTAAGGCGACAAAATATGATGAGCTCAAAATGGAACCTCAATGAGGATGAGCACCATCAAAATTGAACTGATGGAGCTATGATCTCAGATGTTTAATCCAAGCACAGATTAATTCTATTTCTGATTTTTTTTTTTTCTTAAAAGGGAAAATTATATAAAATCCCCAAAAATGGGAGGTTATCCTAAATGTCTTGGTGGTGTTTCATTGATCTCTAGTAGAACTCGGAGACAAATGCCAATAGCTGAGTTTATTGATTCATCCGATGATGAAAAGGTATGTTCTGGGACTTTTGTTCACAATCTGTAGTCTCCCTCACTAAAGGAGCAACAGCAGCAGCCCCGCACTGCTCACTTTACACACCAACCATCCACGTTTTTACCCTGCTACAATGTAGAACCTGAACAAATTGCTAATCACGTGTGTTGTACAACTACCAAAACAAATCCTGCACTGTACCAGAACAGTGAGTGAAGTGTTCAGTTACGTCGATGAAGTTCAGATAACCGAAGTCCATAGTATAACAGGAATGTAAGAGCTGTGTTGTGATACGATTGAAAATGACACACAATCATTCATGGGAGTCAAATCTGGTGAATTTCTCTTCCAAGGTGCCGGCTGTCTTCCTCCTACATTTAATGCATGCGACCTATTTACACTCCCCGCTCGCAGGTATGAAACGCCACCGAGAACATTCGCTCTTCCTACAAGGAGAGCGAGGCGCTAAGTGAGCTGCAAATTATGAATTCAACCACTAACAGGTTCCACATTATGGTGTGCTTCTTGTAAGCTTATGAAATATGATTAGAATAATAAGCCTTCATCAGCTGCTCATAAGTGTTGCAAAGGCTTTGTGCGCAGCGTTTTACTGCCATCTGTCGCCAAAGCCTTCAGATGTATTTTATGCAACGGTAACATTTTAATGATCCGGTGTTATCATTAATTATCTGTAGGGCACCGTGAAGGAGGTGTGTTCAAAAAGGAGCGTTATGACAACTTTATTAAATACTTCCGTGTCAAGGTGCGGTGCCGAAAATACTCGAATGCAATCCCTAAACAATAGCTTTTGTGTGAGAGGCAAAGTGTCTCGGTCGCATTGAATCAGTCACGCAGCAGAGAGCCCAAATGAGGATGGCTGAGATGACAAAAAAAGAAAAAAAATCAACAACCTATGATTAGAGCATTAGCCAGATGAAGCAATGCATAAGTAATGAGTGAGTGTAAATAATCAGCGCCATATTGTGGTTGTGTGTACTTAGAGAAAATGAAATATTCACACGTATTTGTTTGTTTACCTCAAGTGGAGCCGCTGTCGGTCCTGCGAGACGGAACACTGAATGGTGCACAAGGGAAGAAATTACTCGGTGCCTTTTTCTCTTTTGTTTGAGTAATCATGTCTTTGTTGGTGTGCGCTCATGTTTTTACCCTCAGAGTCCACAACATTAGGAACAGCTGCATGATACGATTTGTTCCAAAAGAACTGGAACAAGATGGTGCCTTTTCAAAGAGGAGAACACTCAATTTTAGAGTGACACTATTACAACAGTATGTTTTGGTATTTTACCGTATTGGCCCGAATATAAGACGGCCCTGATTATAAGACGACCCCCTCTTTTTCAGTCTTATTTCAATGCAAAAAACACCGTCTTATATTCGGGCCAATACGGTAAAATGCTTTTTTTTTTTTTTTGGTCTTAATTTCTGTCATGGAATTATTATGTAATATTGTTTTTGTTGTTGTTGTTATTATTGCCAATAGTGATGCTATGACACCTTGTTGTCCGTCAAGGGGATTTTATTTTTCTCCCTTCACACATTCACACACATGCCCTTCTGCATACAATATTGGTCCATTCATGATGAACTCAAATTCCACATATGCTGCAAATGTCCAATCAATCAAAATAGAACAAAGCATGACGGCGGAGCAATTAAAATATAGTATATGAGAGTATCTTTGTAAAGGCAGAATGCTCAACACAGCTCTTTGTATGACACGTCACCGGTTTCTGCAGGTGTACCGACTGATATGACCTGCGAGTGCATGCTTGCATGACGTAGTTGCATGGATGAGGGGAATGAGGACGATGGGGGTGGTGAGCACCTGCAGGGGAACTATTCTCCTGCACCATGTGGCTCCTGGATGATGTAAAGAAGTCATCTTCATGAATAGTCATTTGTGCCTCCGAGCAAGACCAATGTAGATGAGCGTGGTTGGAGCATCCAAGCGCTCACGAGTGAAGTTGTATCATCATGTTTGCTTAGCGAAAATGCTCTTTGAGTCTCATGGGGTTGCATGTTTGCAACATTCGCAGACGCAATACAAAAAAAAAGATTGAAAGGAAACTGCTCGGACGAGGCTTCCTGTGCACCAAATGGATTCTGGAAATTTTTCAAGATTGAAGATTGAATTTTGGACATAGAAGTGCCTTGAAGTGCTTGAAATTATTACTAATATATACATATACTGTATATATAGTAGCTGTCTACTGAATAGTTCACTGGTAGAATGATCAAACATGCACATAATGTATATCTATACATAAATCTTGTGTGTTTTCCAGTACGGTTATTCTCCCTAAGCAATTGCAAAGCATGAATATGTTTGT
Organism: Hippocampus abdominalis; assembly: GCA_018466805.1. Taxonomy (NCBI): domain Eukaryota; kingdom Metazoa; phylum Chordata; class Actinopteri; order Syngnathiformes; family Syngnathidae; genus Hippocampus; species Hippocampus abdominalis. Next base: position 10,785,293 of record CM031702.1, on the reverse strand, counting down.
TTTTGCTACTACATTTTTAATCGCACTGAAAACATTTTAACAGATGTTGGAAAAGGATTAACCGTTTTAACAGTGCTGTAATATGATGTGGATAAATATGGGGGGGGAAAGTATACCTGTGTATATATATAGAGAGAGAGAGAGAGAAAGAGAGAGCGAGAGAGAGAGAGAGAGAGAGAGAGAGAGAGAAACCTTGGTTTTCGAACGTCTCGGTTCTCGATCAATTCAGTTTTCGACCAAAAATGTCGAGTTTTTTATGCCTCGGATGACGGACAAATTTCGGTTCTCGAACAAACTGAGCGCACTTGAATGCACCATTTGACTCATCTCGCCTTCCTTACACGAGGAAGTGACGCTTCCTCGTGTTGCTTTCCATTGTGAGCAGACGTGTTCAGTCAACATTTTTATTTTAAAAAGAGCGTGGTTTCAGTTTTCGAACAATTTCGGTTCTCGAACAGCCTTCTGGAACGGATTATGGACGAAAACCGAGGTTTGACTGTATATATGTATATATATATATATATATATATATATATATATAAATAAATTAAAGGGGGGCATTTCATGTTATTATAAGCTTTCGACAGTGACAATATTACCTTTGGCACAATGGCAATCACATTTCTGATGAAATATGAGTTGCTTTGGTAGGTATTTTTCTTTTCCATTAGTTCCCAAACAGCCTGACATCACACACCACTCCGCTTGACCCGACACCACACTGCACGGCCTCTCTTGCTTTTTCAAAAGGCGTGCGTCTGATGGCGACACGCAGCATGTGAGGCTTCCCCGTAACATTTCACATCGCGCGTATCATCTATTAAAGTCGTGACAGTGATTTCGCCAGCGGCACACAAAGCTCACCGCCATTCAGTCATTCAGAATGAGATCACTGTCATCCATTTAGCAGCGTCGCCGAATCAACAGCTTGCCTTCTTCACTTTGTGGCGTCCAAAGCCGGGGCCGCCGCCGGCCTCGAGGCGGGAGCCACAACAGCCGGGCCAGAGAAGCAAGGACGCTCCGCTCTGGTGGCTGGAGACCTCTCATTCAAGTGAATGAGACTCAGAGTGTGAAATGAGCCACTTCTCCCAAACTCCGGTGCAAAAATGACAGTGATTCACTGGTGGCTTCTCTGAGATAGAGGGTGCATGTTGAGTCTGCAGAAGCAGTATGGGGGTGGCGCCTCAGTTTGTGATGTGGAAAAGTGACGACCTAGTCATTTTCTTGGATTGGGAGGGGCTATTACTTGGACAGGAGGAATGAGAATGAATGCTCCGAAATGGGCGAATGCAGTTCCGATCGATTTAAATGCCCCGAGAAGACATCTCAGCGTGGTTGTGAGGAGTGCATTAAGTGGGAAATAAAAGTTGCGATGTGAGCCACTTCACCACCTATTGGTTGTAAAGATGTCACCTTTTGGTTCAAATGTATTTATTCATTCAACAAATCTGTTCAAGATTGTGTCAGGACGTTGCCCAACTAGAGCATCCATTGCTGTGTTTTCATTCTTGGTTTTGCCTAATAACGATGACATTGCTCAACACATTGCAAATTAAAATTATGTATATGATTCGTGGTTGATTGCAGAGGGACTTTATTCATCATAATGTGATGATGTAATACGATCCCCTTTATACCCCCCAAAAAAAGCAAATATTCCAAAATACTGGCCTATTTTCTACAAGAGGAGATTATGAAAAGCTTGCTCAAAGCACCTTATTAGCATCCAATGAACTTGCTTTCATGGCATCCTATACACACGGTACATTAACATTATTATGATGACATTAATCCCTGCATTTTTGGTAACATTTGTCCTCATTAGGGTCAGGGGTAACGTCTGTCGAGAAGCATGTTACACCGCATGCTGATTGCCAGTTAATAGCAAGCGCGCATATAGACAAACAATAATTCACACTTGGACTAAATTTGGTCTTCAGTTATGGCTTTGGAATTTAAGAGAAGAAAAAAAAAATCCCACACCACTGAATGTGAGACAGGCAAGCTAGTCAGCATCCCACACTACTGCCAGGATTTAAAACTCCAAACACACGTCTGTACTGTATTGCAAATGTATTTTCCCATTATGTCATAAAATAAACATGACGCGTGTTTGTACATACATGGCACATAACTCTTTGTAACGATATCTGAGGCGTCCCGGCTGTTCCACCATCATAATAGATTATCAACGTCAGTGATCGGGGGTTGCCATGGCAATGACATTCATGCAGTCAGCCTTATATTGTCTCATAATGGCGCTACTTGAAAAAAAATGTACAAATTATGTATATTAAATGACTTTGAACTTCCTTAATGACGCAACAAATTTTAATCAGTGGTGGCTTTAGGCATCCATCAGTGTAATTTTGACGCTTACTTGTAAAAATGTCTATTTTTGAGGGGGGGGGGGCATATCACGGTTTTGAGTGGTTTTCTTTTTTTTTTTTTTTTTTTTTTTTTTTTAAGTTAGATCTGATAAAAGCTTGAACAATATGGATTTGAATATGTGCCATAATTTATAGATTTATATATAAAATGCACCTGTTGCTGAAACTAAACCTTAATTCATGAATATTTTTAAAATATACTATCTAACATATTATTATTATTATTATTACAGTCTAATGTGCCAGAATAACACCAGGGCAGAGTCAGAAAATAATAATAATGGAAGAAAATATTAACTTGCATCTCTGATAAATAAAAAAGTCTGTAAAATGTGTTGACCAGTGTTATTTACTTGTGTTATCAGACACACTAAGATTAAAAAGTGCATCGCAACGAGGCACTACTCTGAACAGAAGCGTCTTTAAAATGTGTGTGGCATAGTTTGTAGAAGCTCATATATAATGCACACCCCTCTTATTGCATATTATGTACAAATGATGAATGGGAGTGCGGGAATCACTTGACTTTGCCAAGCTGCTTTATGACACAAGTAGACCAGCTACTTAACATTGTGACTGCAACATTAATGACTGGTGCAAATGTATATTTCCCTTGAGATGCTAAGAGAGGCTCAGATTATAAAATTGTCCTCACACTCATTAGCTTTATAATGTATATCTGCTTTGTGCCCCCATTTTTTTTTTATCATTAATTCATCCCGAATGACATAATGAGCACTGTGTTTTTCACTTATTGGATAGTGATAACATATTTTGTATTGTACATGATGATCTCATAAACCGTTGTTATATCTCAATATCATCCCAAGACTAGAAATTGTTTTAGAATTGGTTTGCCCTTCCTTGGCTTTCGGTTACCGCTTGAGCTCCAAATGCACCATTGCTCTCTATACCCAATCTAGCAGTGCATAAAGTTTGTTGTAAAATAGTGTGTAATGTATACCCAGCCAGTTTATAGTGTAGTCTCCATGGTCACATTAGTAGCTGCATTACTCCTTCTGCGCTGTCTTTCTCAGCGTAATATTTTCATGCATTGCTGGATTTATTGTGCAATATTGTTGGTAGAGCGTTGTCTGACAAACCTCTTCCTCACTCTCTCTGTCTCTCTCTCTCTCTCCGCTGAACAGATACAATCTGCCCACCAGCAAACAAGCAGGGTCATGTATGATTGAAATAGCAGTAAATAATGGCCCGGCTCATCGTCTCCAGGAGTCTGTGTCACTGCCCATGTCGGAGGTAATGTGACCTCCATGTACCTTCCACCCGTTGGAGCACCATTTAGGTTTTCTTTATTATTTGGCCTTGTTCATGTACATACATCTTGATAAATGTTGAAAGCACCGTGTAATCTGGACAGCATCTTATTTTGTCCATACTTAAAATGGTATTGTACGTATAGTTGCAGGAACCCGCCTCTCCAAAAGCTTCAAGGAAAAGAGCTCGATTCAATATTTAAAATTGTATTAAACTGTTTCAAAATGACTGCTGGGAAAGGCATCTTTAAAACAAGAAAGCTCGTGCCATTCTATGTTGCCTGCACATTATTTTGTGATCGCATGTGACTGTGACAATTTTTTTGACAAGTAATGAAAGTAGCACCAGGCTGGTTTTGACCTGCTCATCGAGCTGGTCTGCCTCATTAGTTTGATTAACAGCGCTCGTATTTAATTTTAGGTGAATAATGTTCTTTTACCTTTTCAAAGGCACATAAAGGAGCTTGACCTTCCCGCAGGCTCAATGTGCTAAACCGCCGTTAATGTGATTTATGGTTTTCTAATTTGAGGATGTGTTTTTGTCTGTGTTAATATCATTTTGCATTATGGATAAAATAGTATTCAATGGTTTCTTAAGATAATAGCTTCTTTTGTTTTTGTGACCACGCTTGGAGCTCAAAACACTCATTTTCTCCTTGAAATGAATGATAAAGGCATTAACCCGTTCTAGACTCCTTCCCAAAAAATGGTTTCGGTTGTCATGAGTAAAAACATTATCCAAAATATTGTTGCTTGGCATTACGGTGAACGACTGGTTTGCACATCTTCATCATAGTCCAGAGGACGTGGGTTTGAATCCGGATTCAGACTTTCCTGTGCGGAGTTGTCCAGGTCCCTGGTGATGCTACTCTGAGCCGCTATGATGGGTCATATTTTCCGTCACAACAAAAATAGTGAGGGGGTGGGGGGGGTCTTTGGACTAAAGCATTAGCCAAAAACTGCATTTCCGATACTTTTAAAGAGTCATATAATATTCGTCACAGGCAAATGATTCTTCTATCATGAAGATGAAAATCGAAACTGAGAGAGGTGACTTGAGGGAGCCTAAGGACAATGTGCCAACAAAGGGACAGAAGCAGATGGGGTAAACAAACTGTTCAAATTAAGATGAACATTTTTTTCGCTTTTAAATGATCCCGCGGGCCGGATCGAACCTCCTTGGGGGCCGGTTCCGGCCCGCGGGCCGTATGTTTGACACCCCTGACTTAAATGATATCATGGGCTCATGAATGAAACACCACTAAAGCAGGGGGTGCCCACTTGTATACCTGGTGGAGTCTCAAAGTCGTAATCCGACAATTGTGCCCTCAGTTAAACAACGTCTGAAGGGAGTGACTTCTGTGCCAGTCACCCCACATAAATAACAGGAGGTAACTCCTGCCAAGGACAGGGGCTGCAGGAGACTTGTTTTAAAGACGGCATGCAATGCTCTGAGTCCACTTACACACTCATGAATCTTACATTAGGACATGCTTCGGATGGATTCAGCTCATAGACAGGTTAAGCACACTCAAATTGTGATGCGATGACATAAGGGTTACTTCTCATACATGCAGCTCTCGTGGTTCGGAAAGCGCGCTCCCTCGCTCACTCCAAATGCATCAAGTCAAAACACTCTCAGGAACTGATTTACGGAAGGTTTGCTGGAAGCTGTTCTAAAATTATTTTCACATATCGTCTATTCAGCAATGTTATTTTGGATCTAGTGGTGACTTGGAGCCAGACGGCAGCACGCTATGGCAAAACTTTCTCTCGTATCTGGGTCATATTCGAACAATGTGTCAATTGTCTTGTGCTGGTCTCCCCCAAAGCAGTTTTTGGGGTGTACTGCCCCAAGTTTTAAAGGCACTGTTATGAAGGATGGGCAAACGAGATGAGTTAAATTAGACTAAACATGACTTTCATGCAGTGGCTGGTTCCACCAAAATTATCAGGGTGATGGATTTATTTTGTGGATCTTAATGTATGCATGCTCCTGCGGAACTCTTTGTTGACTTTGTAAACTTTCAAGTGGTGCATTTGTTGTGTCGATGACATCTGATGGCATTAAGCCATCATCTCAAAAGATTATTTGGCCACATGCCTCAATGCCGCCCTCCGTTGCACCTCGGCAGAAACGCCAGCATCAAGTCAGGATGAATGATATTCGAGAGTCGAGGGTTATCATGTTCATAAAAACTCCAATGTGACATGTTCACGCTGTTCAGCTCAGGAACATTTCATTCTGTGAAATGCATCAATTCCCACAATGGTCTGTTTGTCTATAAAGATGTTTATCGTCAGCGAATGCCTCCTTTTTTTTTTTTCTTTTACTGAGACAGACAATACATAGCAATGACTTATTCTGAAACACGCTGCCAGTGAGATTTATTTTTATTGGTTGTGACATCCTGGCACTCACAACAACACCACGATGCCAAATAAAACATCAACGTTCTTATAACGCATGAAATTAGGGATTGGAATTTCAAAGTATAAGCCCAATAAAAATTTGCATTTATCGGTGGTATAAAATATATACATATTTTTATTCACTATTCTCTGCTCGTTTTGGATTGCAAACGTCATAATCACCTCGCTTTACCACCTTTCTCATTAATCATCTTAACTAAAAGAAAGATCAGGTGGTCTGGGGATGTCATTCACTTTAATTTTTGTTAATCAACACACACAAGTCAATGAGCGGTACAGCGCCTTTTGAGCATCTTAATGTAAAAACAGGAATGAATTAGTGCTCTGCCATTCAAGTATTGTGAAGGAAAAATAGAAAAGAATTTTGAAACATTGGCAAAAAAAAAATCTCATTCATCAAAAGTTGAAAAGACAGATGTTTGTGTTTGAGAAAAATCAGGATGAGATGTTTGCATTGTTTGATCCTCGACTAAAAGGTTTTTAATATGTGGAGGGGAAGGGTGCAATGGAAAAAAAATTGACACCGGCTTTTTTTGACAGAAAAAAGAAACAAAAGTCACTGCAGCTTATCTTCCATTCAGTATTGTAATTTTTGAGCTTCTAAAGGCTGTATTGAATCCAGTCACAAGAAGGAGTCATGCCATATTACTTATATAAAAAAAACATCACTCCTTTCAAAGATGAATTTCTTGCGTCAAGTTTACTACAATGTGTTATTGCAAAGCATTCACACCTCCTGAATGTTTTTTTTTTCATTTTTATATATTTTTTGCTTACATACTGTAGCAATCCTGCAATGGCATTTCATAAGTTAGGGTCAAAGTTCCGAGCCAGGAAGATATCTGGATGCGATTGGATGAGCGAGTCAGGGGTGTGGACTTTGCAAGTGAGGGAAGCAGGCGAGTAAGGGACTCAACTTTTGTTTGGAGGCGCGTTTGACAACTGAAACTAAAGATGGAAGACATCATTTATTCTAAGTCAACCTGACTACCATCACATCGTCAACTACAAAAAAAAAAATGAAGTAGTTCAACACACACAACACATTGAATAGGAAGACTGTTGATTTTTCAAGTTAATTTACTGATGCAAACTTAAAGGCAAGACATAAAACATAATAATGGGAATGTTATTCTAATGGGCAAGTATGAAAAAAAAATGGACTTCAAAAGCCTAACTCACATCAGTCCAACTGAATAAAAACATCTCTGAATAAAATAGTTAGGGTTAGGTCCACATCTAAAATCCATTATTTGTCGAATATGTGACGGACGTGTTTGCACTCATGTTTTATATACTTTTCCAACAATATAAATATCAAATGTGCCCATTCCTTGACTAGGATGACTTATTAACCATAATGGACAATTACAGCAACATAAAATGCAATCGTCTTCTTCTTCATATCAGCATCAATCTGCAATGTATGGCAATAAAGAAGGAACGAAGACAAGACTAAATTAACATCAAGGGTTACACTAGTGAGATGGATGTAAATGATAGGAGAGAGTAAGTGATCTTTTGCGCTGATTGTTTCGGTTGTTGTTGTTTTTTTTGCAGGGAACATTTGGGCCTATTTTTCTTGGGCTTGCGTCCTCCCGTTGGGAATTGCATGACGGTCTTGCAAAAGGAGGATTTATTGGATGTATCCGGCAACTTCAGGTCAACTCAAAGGAGATTTTCCTGGTGGGTGAGGCCGTGAAAGGGAAGAACATCAAGAACTGTGACCCACCTGTTTGCCAGCACCTTCCCTGTCGCAACGGGGGGACCTGTGTCAGGTAATTACTCCGTTGCTTTTGCAAGTGAAAGCCACTTTGTAAATCAATACAAAATTAAACTTTGATTAGCACCCAATTATCCACCTCCATCTATTCCATTTGCACACATCTGCGTGTCATATAACGATAACGCAAAACGTGCCGAGGGAAAAAAACAATCTCCTTTCTAGATTTCTTAGCACATGCTCCTTCTCAAAGCTTTGTCGAAATCAGTCAAGTTTGTAAATTGAATAACAAAGTAGAACAGCACGCAGTAAAACACTGACATCTGCCGAGGCCAAACCATCCTTATATATTTCCTTTTCGATGAAACATACAAAGGGAAAAATCCAAATGTAAGAAGATGGTCCACCTGACTCCATCTCCATCCACGGCGTAGTACTGCTTCTCTGCCCTCAATTACTTTTAGATCATATATTTTTTTTATGCAGAGTAAAGTGAGAGGCTTGACATTTATAAACACATTGAGTAGAATAATAATGAGAAAAAAAAAATCATCTCACTCATGAAGACTCCTGAGCTCGACTGATTGTACTTAACCATTCTCATAAACTGGAACATGCGTTAATTAAAAGAGCATAATCATTGACTACTTAAAACACTGACAATGGAGAACAAGTTTCAAGATAATTTAATTGCCCAATGGCAAAAAAAAAAAAGAAAATCAGTAAAGCATCATTATTGCCAACAAATGTCTTACACACGCCCAATTTAAATTTGTCTGAGACCCACCAAAACCTGAAATCACAACTCTGATCAGCAGCGGATGACTGATAAGTCCCAAATAACGTTTGGTTGAAAAAGCTGTTGAATTTGGTCGGGAGGTAATAGCAGCATTTTGAGCTTAGGTCTCTCAATAGACTACATATTGTGTAATACAGTTTTGGGGTTTCAATTTTGGATTTCCAAAGTGGTTCCTACAGTAAATTATGCTCCATTCCCTTTACACAATCTAAATGCTACTGTGTGTAAGTGCATAGTCTGTAGGTGACACGTAATGATGTTATAAACTGACACTGTTTTTCGTCGCCACATTTAAAAAATAACTTGACTCATTCTAAAAGCATATCATTTATATTCGGGTGATAATATATGAGATACCGTGTTCTAAATACAAAAAGGTGAAAGAGTGAGGTGACATTAATTTCCCAAATTGAGCTGTAATCTGATTCCATCTGCCTTCGTGTTGAGCCATCTCAGCTCATCAGAACACGATCACACCTCACTTGCTCGCAATTTTGACCCTCTTTGTTAGTCTGCACGGATGACCTGTGACGCTCTTTCCCCTTGGCTAATCCAGAATATAGGTGCTTTAAATGACTTGTTCATTGTTATGACACTATCTATTAACATTTGCATTTGTTTAACAGGAAATGAAAGCGGCCGCCCTGATTATTGTGATAAGAAAAGGCTCGGAGAATACCAATTAGGATGTGATGGCTTTGTGGTACTAGTGGTTTGTCATGTGTTAAAGTGGCGGTCTCGCAATTATCTCGGTGTGATGGATGCACATGAATGCAGTTTCTTGTACGACACGCACCATACAGGGGTCAGTCGGAGTTCACAGAGCTCTCTTACTCGCCTTTGGCTGCACAGCTGTGAGACAATCGGATGACAAGGCCGATTGCGGTTTCACCTGACCAGAGGTTGTTTATTCCATATCAATGTCAAACTGGAGCGTATTCTGTTGTGGGCATCTTTGCATATCGGGCTTTTTAGTAACGTCATCGCGAAAATGCCAAAGGCATTCTGATGTCTGATGTGTGACATTTATAAATCTCGACTTCAATGCATTGGACACCAGGTCATTGTGTGTACTGTGAATGAAAGCAGAAATAGTGTTTGATCTACAAAAATTCTCTGTGTACATAAAATATCATTTCTTCACTGTGATAGTTTAGAAATTTGTCATTTTCTGTTTAAGCATACATTTTAGTATTTGACTAGATCGGGGGTCGGCAACACGCGGCTCCAGAGCCGCATGCGGCTCTTTAGCGACATCTAGTGGCTCCCTGGACCTTTATAAAAAATGTTTGAAAATGAAAAAAGATTTTGATAGTAGGCTAATATAGCTCAAATAGATATAGATACATGTTGCAGCTCCGAAAAAGGAGAGCTGTGGTGTTGGTTTTTTAAAACGTATACTTTATTTATGCTATTAACAGACTCGACAAACACAGACACGTCTGCGTCCGACTCCGTGCCTTCTCTCTTCTCGTTCGACTCGAGAGGCGTTTAAAGACAGCCTCCGAAAAACGGAAATTAATGATCACTTCACTGACACTAAGAAAAGTGAAAATAATGCACTAAAACAAAAAATCAAGCGAGGAAATCACAAAATAAATTCTATGGGGGCGTTTGTGAACATATAACAAAGGAATGAATAACAAACAATTCTGAGACAGTCCTGTCTCCTACATACATACAGCATGTGTTTCCTTCATTGTAAGTTTTATCGAAGGCTTTTAATTTTTTGCGGCTGCAGACATATTTGTTGTTGTTTTTGTTTTTTTTGTCCTTTATGGCTCTTTCAACATTTTGGGTTGCCGACCCCTTGACTAGATCATGGTACTGTGGCTACATGGCAACTCACAACAGCCAATTTTATTGATCTAGAACAGGGTAGCGAGTAGAGTTTGACTCCCACATGTCTCCTATCAGTATGTGTCCTGCTGGGGGACCTGCTGTTGGTGTTGGTACGCTTGTGTGGGCATGCAGCGAGTCTTTTGCAGGAGCAGGTGGCTGCAGCTTTCACTGTTGCTGTCTTTTGATGGAGCACAATAGCATATTAAAATAAAAAGTCTATAAAAAAAACTGCATCTTTCCATGACAGTGTATTACGTTTGTGGTTTGAGCGACTGCCATGCGGGCAAGGGGTCCAGGTTTGAATCTCCATTGTATTCCATTCCTCCCACACTCGAGAAAGGTGTTTAATTCAATACACTAATTTTGTTACTCATACATATGAATGTGCATGTGAATGGTTATACATACACTATGTTTGTACCGTAGCACAGAGATGGATCACTGTCGCCTGCACTCTCAGTGGTCCCTTGATTAATTAAAAATATACAGTCAAACCTCGGTTTTCGAAAGTCTCGGTTCTCGACCAATTCGATTTTCCACCAAAGATTTTGAGTTTTTTATGCTTCGGATGACGAACAAATTTCGGTTCTCGAACAAACTGAGCGCACTTGAATGCACCATTTGACTCCTCTCGCCTTCCTTACACGAGGAAGTGACGCTTCCTCGGGTAGACGAGGAAGTGACGCTTCCTCGCGTTGCTTTCCATTGTGAGCAGACGTGTTCAGTCAACATTTTTATTTTAAAAAGAGCGTGGTTTCGGTTTGCGAACAATTTCGGTTTTCGAACAGCCTTCTGGAACGGATTATGGACGAAAACCAAGGTTTGACTGTACTGTATAAATAAACTGGGCGACCCGGTGGTCCAGTGGTTAGCACGTTGACCTCACAGTGCAGAGGTACGGGGTTCAATTCCAGCTGAGGCCTCCCTGTGTGGAGTTTGCATGTGCGGGCCTGCGTGGGTTTTCTCCGGGTACTCCGGTTTCCTCCCAAATTCCAAAAAATGTATGACAAATTGTCCCTAGGTGTGAGTGTGAGCAGGGATGATTGTTCGTCTCTGTGTGCCCTACGATTGGCTGGCAACCGATTCAGGGTATTCCCCGCCTACTGCTCGAAGACGGCTGGGATAGGCTCCAGCACGCCCCGTGACCCTTGTGAGGATAAAGTGGTTCAGAAAATGGATAGATGGATGTATTTTGTCTTCTGCTTTGTTTGGGGGTGGGGGGATTCTGTGGAAACGGTATATGTACAGTACATGCATGGAGAAACGCATTATGAAAAATGAAATATGTTTTATCCATAACACAATTGTTGTCATACATCTGGATAGGAAGTGTGTGGTCCAATGTGGTCCCCCACTAGCGTTGATGAAAAACTGCCCCCCCCCCTCCATCATTTGCATCCCTGCTGTACAGTGACATGTTATTGATGGGTTAGCTTGGATGAGCTCCAGTTACCGGTGACCCTAATGAAACCACTTGCTAGAAAAGGGATGCATGGATGATCTTTTGACACGATTGTGCACGTTCTGAAATGTTTTGGACCTTGTCGTCTAGCCTGTAAAAATACAGAGTATTCTCACATTTTTATCATCTTGTAAGATCAAAAGCATTGCAACCAGCTGGTGTGTTTTTTGTAGGGTTTTTTATGGTAATGGTGTGATATTATTTTATCAATGTTTAAAGTACAGTTGGGAAAACGGTTCCCAACAACAGTTTTCTGCTTGTTGCCTGGCAACTTGCTAAGGCATAGGTCCAGCCATCCCACATTAATCCAGTCTTTTTTTGGGTTTTTTTTTGCAATTAGCGGCTATTGCACAAAGCACACATAGAGTATGATTTGTGAGGTTAACAGGCACTCGTCCTTTGATTTTGCCTACCTCACACAGAGTAGAGCTAAAGTTTTGTGCTCTTCAAACTCACAGTGGCAACTTTAATTTGTGCCTCCTAATAAGATAATTAAGCATATTTGCCAGTTGATGTCACATGGTGCCTTAGTCATGTGCTTATTTGCGCTATAGTTGTTCTCTGCTAAATATCTACAAAAGCTACTGAGTGTCCCATTTGGCCATTTGAGCGTCCGATTGATTCACTAAGTTATGTGTTGTAGAAGATAAGAATGCAGTGAGGAGGAAAAACAGTGAATGTCATGTGCAGCCTGTAAATCCGGAACATTCAGGTGGCTAATTAAATTGCTCTTGGCATTGTTTTTTTTTTTCTTCTTTTCAGTGTGGCACTTGAAACTAAAAATTAAATTGCTTCCACCATCTTCTCAAAGTGGCACTGATTAGTTGAAACGGTTTGTTTGAGTGATTATTCGATTCAATTAATGACCATTTTTCGGGCGGGATTAGACCGAATTGACTTTTAAAAGGAATAATTTTGTCCCCTCTTTGCGGCTTTTGTTACTAATACAGTAAGATGTTTCAGCAGTTATATGGACTTGGTTCAGATTTGCAGCCCCAGAAAATGAGCACAAACATCCATCCATCCATTTTCTAATCCGCTTACCCTCACAACGGTTGCGGGCATGCTGGTGGATGTCGGCCTCACAGTGCAGAGGTTCAGGTTTCGATTCTGGCTCCGGCCTTCCTGTGCTGCGTTTGCATGTTCCCCCCGTGCCTGCAGGTTTCCTCCCACATTCCAAAAACATGCATGGCATGTTAATGGAACACTAGATTGTCCCTAGATGTGATTGTGAGCGCAAATGGTGGTTTACCTACTGTATGTGTGCCCCGCGATTGGCTGGCAACCATTTCAGGGTGTACCCTTCCTACTGCCCGAAGGCAGCGAGCATCGGCCCCAGCACGCCCGCGACCCTCATGAGGATAAGCGGGTTAGAAAATGGATCGATGGATGTTTTACATTTGACAAAAACGGAGCCAGGTGGAAGGCGATCACCACACCACATTCTCAAAGATACGATGCACATTTCTATGTCGCAAAATCTGTTATTCACTCCCACACCGATCCAGTTCAATGATGCTCGCAGCTTTTGTTATAAACTACATACAGTTTGTATTGTAGCATTTCCAAATGCACAACACACTTCACCAGGGTTCCCATCCAGTCGCAGTGTATCGTTTTTTGGGGTTTTTTTTTTACCCCGACCACTTCCAGTGGTTTGGCTTAACAATTAAGAGCATCCGGAAGTTCATCAAACATGACAACAGCATGAAATAAACCTTTCATGGCTGAATAAAATATGCTCTAAATGCCTATTTATGCCTATTGTAAGTCCCCCATCAGAAGGTTTTCACTTTAGGGGTGGTACCAGGTATGCCCAAAGCATCATGTTGTAGACAGGCTTATTTTTCTTGCCCCCGACTCTCTCAAATGTTGAATAATATTATTTGCTCCTCTTTTTATTTGAGTGGGGGGATAAAAATGAACAATTCAGGGGAATTTTATTTTAAGGCCATAACACCCAGCCTTACGAACTGCACTAGATTAAATTTAGATAAAATGATCAGAAGGATAACGTCATTCTATTTTTGTGAATTCAATGAATGAATAATTCATCATTTGAAAATAGAGAGTGCTGGGGATGTTGCCTCACACAGTAAGTTAAATGTGCAGTCGCTCTAAAATCTTATCAGTATCTATAATGAGGTATGATTGAATGGGCCATTGTCATTACTCTGTGGATTTCATCAAATACAAATTCCTGTAGGGAAAATGTCACTGATTTAAGCACATTTAATATGCATCGACACTATCATTTTCAAATGGAAACACGCGCAGTCAGCATGTAGCGAGTCACTCACTCGGTAGTACATCAGCTCTCTTTATTTTCCCCATCACAAGGTACTCATGGTTGTTGGCCAAACTTAATGCAAGTGCTGCCTTTCTCCAGGCAGGCACGACTGACAGTGATCGGTAGAGATGCTTTCAAGGAGACACCCGCCCTGCTATTTACTTTTGCATTTAAGAACAACAGTTGTCCTTATCGTACAAGCAGGTAAAGCATCACTTTCTTTTGTTTTTTCAACAGCGGGACCTCTGACAGCTCAGACAATGTATTCAAGTAATCAATTGCAATCGATTCACGGATCAATATCTCCAATCGCTGATAGAGTGCATGTGAAGGAATTTGAAAACCAGGGTGAGGCACTGAAACTGAGGCCAGATTTAATCAAAGGACCCATTTTTAGTCCATTTGGTATTTATTCAGGGGGAAAAAACAACAATGAATTATCATTATCTAACAAACAAAAAAAGCTCAAGGAGAAGAATGTCACATTGGCACGCGCGCATCCTTTGATTTTTTTCTGTGTACAGCCTTTGGAGAAAAACGTCTGGGCACTAGTCTGGATATACACAGAGAGTGGTTGCAACGAGTGAATAATGTCTGATCCTTTGAGAAAGTCTATTTTTTTTTGTTCTTCCTTCCTTAAAGGAATTGCATGTGAGTGATGCTTTGCTTTGACAGTGTGTTTCAAACAACCCCGTCGGAGGTTCAGCAGACATCGCCCTTCGTCACTGCCGGGCAAGCCAAAACTGACTGGACGAGGTCAGGGAAATGTCGCCGAGCCGTGTGCTCAAACAGAAGCCTGAGTACATCAGGTGAATGTGACATATAAATTCAAGTTCTACTTTTATTCCTTGCCACGTATTAAAATTCAGTGACTGAAGAGCGAGGTGAAGTTGAAATGATTCATGCTCCCGTCTCTCGCCAGAACCCTCAATCGTCATGGTATCCCGCTGTTTGTTTACAATAATGGAGGGCAAGTGTTTCATACCAAAGCAGCTCTTGTCTTTGAATGATATCCACTGGAAACATTGATTCCGTTTCATTTTTAACGAAGGATAATGCGGACTAACAGCTTCTTCCAGATGACTAGCATGACAGCAGAACCTCATCAGCCGCTTCCTGTAGATGAGTGTTTGCATATCAACAAGCACTTGAAACCAAGTGTTCCGTATGTAATTTACTGCGAAAGGCCTTTGCCAAAGGCAGGTGTCAACACATCTTATTCTTCCTGTTCCACTTATACTGTATGGAGGATATACGCTGTAAAGAATTTCTCAGTAAAATAGCTGTTGAATACTGGCATCGGGGACTAATTTACTGCCATTATACAGTGCACCTAATGTACTTTCGTGTACTTTATTTTGAATGACAGTATTATTATGAAAGGATAGCAGTGGGTGTGGGAAGCTTTAAACCATATCTACTGTGATTTATTTTAACAGTATACCACTGTATTTTGAATTGCAGTAGATCACAAAAGTAGAAAAAAGGCTTTGAAAATGGCCGTGTGTGTGGCGATGCTCCTGCTGCTTTGGCTTTATTTTTTATTCACAGTGCTTGGTGCTATTCGAACTGAGTCTTAACTGGTAACCCAGGAACGGGGGCCGGCAACACGCGGCTCCAGAGCCGCATGTGGCTCCCTGGAGCTTTATGAAAAAGTTTTGAAAATGGAAAAATATTTTGATAGGAGGCTAATATAGCTCAAATAGGTCTAGATGCATGTTGCAGCTCCGAAAAAGGAGAGCTGTGGTGTTGGTTTTTTAAAACGTACACTTTATTTATGCTTTTAACAGTCTCGACAAACACTGACACGTCTGCGTCCGACTCCGTGCCTTCTCTCTTCTCGTTCGACTCGAGAGGCGTTCAAAGACAGCCTCCGAAAAACGGATATTCATGATCACCTCACTGACACTAAGACAAGCGAAAATAATGCACCAAAACAAAAAAATCAAGCGAGGAAATCACAAACTACATTATATGGGGGCGTTTGTGAACACACAACAAAGGAATGAATAACATAAACAATTCTGAGACAGTCCAATCTCCTACATACATACAACATGTTTCCTTCATTGTAAGTTTTATAGAAGGCTTTTATTCTTTTGCGGCTCCAGCCATATTTGTTTTTTGTTTTTGTTTTTTTTGTCCTATATGGCTCTTTAAACATTTTGGGTTGCTGACCCCTGCCCTAGAACTTGGGTCTCAAACTGGACAGTGATTTTAAATTGGACATGGCATACATCCTGAACCGCGTTTCTTGTATATTACTTACATTGTGGACCTTGTGCTTCGACCTGACGTCGATTACAGACGCATCCAGCAACATGCTGTAGCAGGTTGAAGTGTACCTGCGATGGCCTATTTCGAGGTATTGATAGGGAGAAAAAAAGAGCAATGTTGTAAAGATTGATAAATAACTGGTGTTCCCATCTTTAGGTCCTAGACTGTTTAGTATTCTACAAAACAGCTCGACCTCAATCTTAATGAAGAAGTGGAATGTATTTTCTGAAATACTCTTCTAAACTGTTATATTGCAGTTTGTTATTCGTAACCAAGCATCAACAGTTAATTCAGTTGAGCAATGTTAGCATTGACAGTGCTAATTACTTCCTGACTGACAGAGATGCTCTTCTTCCTATGACGTAAAAGTGAATCACTAAATAACATTTTTAAGGGTTTTTCTATTGTTGCTTTAACATATTTAGATTGTTCTGCAAAAATTGCCTCTATGTTATCATCAAAGTGGCCGACAGAGGCAGATTGAAGCAACTATTTGTTACCACAAAAATCAGATTTGGAGCAGACCAATTAAAAGTAAAGTCTTTTCAAACTGGCTTCTTCTGCTCAGCGTAGTGCACTCACAAACACAAAGTGTCACGCATGCAGAGCTCCGTTTTGTGGCAATTTATTTGGGCTTCATTTGAGGTAATGCATTTCATCAACGTGTTTCTTTTTTAAGTTTCTATCTGCGCAGCTGGAGGCAAGTGATGTTTTTGCAGAAAAAGTCATGAACAGGATTAGATTTTGTTGTTGATGGTGTTTTCTCTTTGTTGTTTAGTCCATTGGTTTGGTCGCTACAATTTTATCCGGCACATGGTAAATATGCATTTATTTCATGTTTCCCAAAGGATGACATGTAATTATATAATTTTATAGATATATACTGTATATATAGATATAGATATACATTTGAATAATTTATTTTTTGTTTGTTTTGGCTCTTTTTAAGATAGTGACCGTGTCACACTGTTAATGCTACGTTTCCATGATGTTCCCAGTGGCCAAGGTAATCACGTTTCAGACCTCCATTTGACAAAACAGTATGCCAATCTTCCATGGCCACAAACTTCCTCTGCGTTTCATCCGTGGAAAGACAGAATGTGAGAAGTGTGAGGGACCACATCAGGACGTGATGGGCTGAGAGGGAACGAACCAGCATCCATCAGGGCTCCAGACTGAGACCAATCTGGGCGCCCAGGCAACCTAATTTCTCAACGGTACACTTAAAAGGAAAAGAAGAGAAAAAAAAAAGAAGTTGCACCAGACTTTCTCGGGGTGGGGGAGGAATTGCGTTTCAAATAAAGAACTTCATGTTGACCAGATTATTAGTCACTCATTTACCAGTAAATATTAAAATATAGTGTTGTAAGTCAATATAAAAATGGAAGTGTTGAATTTGATGCAGTGAAACATTGGCGCGTCTGCCATGGCCGTTCAAAACATAGTGTATGCATAGCATCAAGTAAGAGATTGCCCACGTTGAAAGTCAAAGGCAGGATATTTTAAGGCACGCCATACAAAAGTGTCCTGAAAATAGGGGTGAACTCTGGATGAGAATCATGTGACCTTGAAATTATGTCAGGCAATCGCAAGATCATCGCACTGACACATCGTCCAGTCAAATTGCTCTATTGACACCTACTGCTCAGAGCTTGACCAGTCGTTTGTTTACTAGTCGGAGATGCATGATATGTCCTCATACAATTTATTACAGTGGCATACAAGCGCTTTTGAATCTCATTTCTCAATGATTGACTTGCAACTTACTGTTAATCGATTCTTAGAGCTCGGCAGATGACATTCGAACGAATGTACCGGTACCGGTTTACTGGAATTGATCTTTGTAACAAATGTACATCTGTAATATTTCGAAATTAATGTGCAGTACTGCGGTAGCGAAAGTATGCGGCTGTGTATCAATGCATCTTACAAACAGGCGTTAATAATCCTTTCTTTGGTAGAAGACTCAGTCATGTCTAACAATGCACTACGCAGGTGACAGAATGTAAATATTTCATTTCTGGAAGGCACTTTCTCAAGGAGCAAAAACACACCCTGCAGAGTTGCTGCACCAAGCACATGATTAATTTATGGGCCTGAAACTCACCAGTGCCTCCTCCTATCTGTGACTGGAAACCTTTGGTACATGTCTCTTCTGCCACCATATTACTTTGACTGTTGGTTTGTCGTATTGCCAAGCAAGGACTATTCAGTGCAGAAGGACGAATGATGTGTTCGTGTTTTTCGGATCCAGACAACCAGAATGATTGTTTGGCTTTGGTGGTTTGTGTGTTAGTGAGCAGGATTACTGAAGACATACACAATGTATTTGCATGAAACACGCATTCGGTACAGTAGGTAGGACATGTGCATAGCGTGAATCTGTTATATTTTGGTCTACGTCTGAATCCAAGTGAGGATAAGGGAATTCCTTTTCTCTCATGTTTGCCGACAACTTTTGTGAACCTTCAACAACCCCGCCAAGAATGAAAATGGTTTGGTCTTATTCACACTCTCTCTGACTGGATCCAGAACGCGATGTCAACCGTGACAATATTAGGCTGTGTACGCTGTAAAAAAAATAAAATAAAATATTTTTTTAGGGGAGGAGGTTGGGGGCGGGTGGGTTAAAACAGTAATTTAAGTTGCAACAAATTTTACATTTAAGGCAAGGATGTTAGTTGGTACATCAAGCAAGTTGTTTGCTCCAAAACAATTTGCTGAATTATTTTCACTTTTCGGTTATATGCAAGGGGAATTAGTTCTGTAAAATCATATTTTTTGTTAAAAATCAGGGGGAAAACAATGTTCACATGAACACAATTTTTAATATTTTGTTGAATTGCCGAATTGCCTTGAAATTTTGAATTCACTCAATTTTTCAACATTTTTTACAGTGTGTGTAACAGAGATGGTGTCTTCACCATCGTCATCATCATCACCTTACTTGTAATCCTGGTATTTTCCATTTGGTGGGCCTTCGCTTTTGGTGTTAACAATGTTTGCCTCATGTAACCCTTATTGGGCTGTATAACTAAAACCGGGAATTTTTTTTTTTGCTAACACACATATGTATATATATATATATATATTTAATTCTTTCTTTAATATGCAGAGTACAATTTTTCCATCTTGGTGGAAAAGTGTGCTCTGCTCTTCTACTATGTGCATGTTACATGCTGATTTTATTCATCCAAGTATCTGGAGACACGCAATTTCCAAGCATTATAGCCAGTCCCATGTATCTCACACACACATCTCCACATGATGTTTCAGCTCTTGGTTTAATTACAGTATGTGTCCCTGTGTGTCTGCACCATTCTAGCGATGCAGAGGACTGGTTCTGCAAGTGCCCCCCACTTTACACTGGCCAGCTGTGCCAGTTTATGACCTGTGACCGTAATCCCTGCAGTCACGGGGCAACATGCATGCCAAAGTCACCACTGGAGGCAGTTTGTCTTTGTCCTTATGGAAGACAAGGCCTACTTTGTGAGGAAGGTAAGTCTAATTCAATAACAAGATTCAGAAGATAGAAACCCGGTCGTATGCGTGCGTGCCAGGCTTGTAGTTGGTAGTGTCACTTTGTGAATGCACAGCCATTGCTTTTTCCTCTCTGTTGATTATCATTTTAAATGTCCTCAATTCTTCTGGGTTCAATTCAATTTGTCTTTGCTTTGAAATGTCTTAAATGATTTTGTTTGTAAAGGCCTTTACATGTGGTATTTTTAATTGTGAAGCAGATTTAGTGACCTTGTTTCTAAGGATGTGAAACTGCCTGCATCGCCTACCTAAATTGACAGTTGCACATCGACGGTGAGGCCTGCCATTGTTTTGGTTGTGACATGCTTGTGTGTACTTCCACAGCATGGTCTTTACTTTTTACATCCACAGCCAACTGTTTTTCAGCGTCTAGACAAGTGCCCAATCTGAAAACCGATTTGCTATTTTGGTCTCCAAAATACAGCTGTCGTGTGAACAAAAGCCCAAAACGAGGCCCATTTTCAGTTTTCGGTTAAGAACGATGCCCCTAAAACAGCCCCTTTTCACAGCACTCGCATCAGAGCAGTGTAGATTTTGCAGCTTTATTAAGGGACCCATCTGCAAACAGTTGGTGAATGGGAGCCTTGAGCAGTTGGTAAAGTGAGTGCCTGTTGTTAAGTAAAGGGATTAATGGAACTAAATAGTGCTGAGGATGTAGAAATGTGCTCTTCCTCCAGCAATAAAGTTGGATAATCAAAGCAAAACTCACGGCGGATTTGCTGAATATTTCAAAGGACTTTTAAATTAATCAGATTGTATTGGTTTAAAGCAACTTTTTTGCGGGATATAAGTGGAAAGTTTGATTTTTTTTATTAATTTTTTTTTTTACTATTCATTTGCTTAAAAGTTTGTTTGTTTTGAGAATCCTCTAGAAAAAAAATCAGCCAATAAAGCAAGAGTCAGCTCTGGTTCTCAGAAGCAAAGGTTTTGCATGACTAAACTAAAGAGCAGCAGGGTGCTTGGCATATCATAGATATGCTCCAGTACCCAGGTGCCAGACACAGCAATTCAAACATCCAGTGTAGCACCAAGCGTGCGCCTGACATTTGAATCCTGCCAACATCCGATAAGATCAGCACAATCACAGCTGATCACTCCCAAGGGGCTTGCTCCGTGCTCGTCTCAAGGCCACAGAGCCCTTTTCCTCATTCCTAATATGGACTAGACTTTTAATAATCGAGTCCAGCGGTTGTTCATGCCGTGTTCTGTTATCGTTGCATGTGATTTTCAAACCTTCACACAGATCACTGCCAAAGAATGACCCCAGCGTAGAGGTAAGATCGGGCGGCCCGAGCCCGACCCGAAATTCGGGTCAGTCAGGCCTAAAATGTCAATCATTGCTTCGGGTTCGAGTCGGGTCGGGTTGGGCTTCTCTCTCGCTGACTTTTTTTTTTTTAGTTTCGAGGCTGTGAATAGTTTTGGCCACGAGAGACCGTGGTTCGCAAAAAAACAGAAGTCGCCTCATCACAACACATACTGTACTAAACTCTTGCAATGACAATTCAAAGAACTCCTTCCAGTCTCTGTCGAATATCCACCCGTCATTGTTCGTCTTTGTCTCTCTGCTTCTCTCTCTTAAAGTGCCGCGCTAGATTCTTAAGGACGTACTGCTGCTGTAGTTTACGGCCCAATTTTCAACCCGTCAAAATGACGGACGGCCTTAAATTTTCCCCGTCCACTCTTAAAAAAATCCGTCAATGATGGAAAATTGTTGGTTATGGTAACCTCTTTAGAAACAGAAATATAAAAGATGTAAATGTTTATACAGTCTAGTTTAACTTAGATTTCGTTACAAAAGACAGGCTTTGTTATCTGAAATCACCCCTCATCCTCCCGAGTCCTCACAAATAAAATATGAAATCTCGGGTTTGCTTCGGGCTCGGGCCTGCAAATCAAGTTAAGTGATCGGGCTCGGGCCGGGTCGGGCTTAAATACCCTAGGGTCGGGTCGGGCTCGCTTTTTTAGGACCAATCTTAGCTCTACCCCAGCGTGATCTTGATTATGAATGGTACTGTTGTGAAATCATCCCACAAATACAATTATTGACAGTGTTGGGGGACGAGCGGCCTACTCTCCCCCGCGTGTTCGTTGTCTTTCGGACGAGGAGAATGTTGGTTCTTCAAATACAGGCTGGAGGCAATGAACAGTCATCTTCGAAGCTTTTAATTTAGTTTACTGCAGTTTACGAATCGATTCGGGCTCCTGAGGGGTCCAGATTTGAATCAGGAAGCCCAGAAAAAATACAGTCACACGTCTATATAGATAGTATGTAAATGAGGGGCAGGCAGTCCTTCCTTACGTAAAAATCAGAGACAAAGAAAGGTCAATGCAGTTCAATCTTGACATGGTGACGAAGTACAGACCGCCTCCACCACCCAGCCTTGAAGAAGGTGGGAGGAAGATCTTGGGGGGCTGTTAAGTTGCCCAAGGACAGAGAGGGAGGTCAAGCAAAACACGACCTGTTTGTTTTTTAAGTGCTTCAGCAGATGTTCATTATAGAGATTAGTATCAATAGTTCTCATGGTAAGGCGAAATTCCTCAACACAAGGCATAGTCCCTTAATAGTTGCAACACGGATACTTGAGACAACAGTTCTTCTTTTGGTGTTAAACAAGTCCTATGGAGGGGGGCCCTAAAAGTGGTGGGGGTGAGGGACACTAAAGGTGATTGTAAACACAGTGAGCAGGAAATACCTCCAACAGCATTCTATATTCTTTGTTTCTTTCAAATCCAACTAACAGATAGGAATCACATGTCAACAATTCCTCTCTTGATCACAATTAATATTGTGATCACAAAATCATCTGTGTCAAAATCTCTTGTCAACATATAACAGAATGCACACCTCATACCCCCCTGACGGACTCGAAAGAGTCCGTCACTGAAATCAAATAACGTTACCAGCAGCATCATCATCGCAGGCGACTGTTGGAACACCAAGCAAGGGTTATGTGGAAAAAATGGAAGTTAACATCTCAACAAGAAGCAAAAGCACACAACAATAACCACATGTTGATCGTTGAGGGATGTCCCTGTCCATAGTGTGTCAGATGTTCTCCGGGGCAGGGCCATGAATGAATTGCCGAAAGCGTTGTGTTGGGGAGTTGGATGAATGACCATGAGAGGGGCTGCTGAGAAAGGAATGTCATGGTGAGTGAGAGGGGTGGGGGTTGTGGCTCGTCAGTGATGAATTGAACTATATCGGTTGTTTTCTTCAGGACCTTAGGATAGACTACCTGGTCCCAGGTTGATATTCACCGGGGTTATTTTGCCCGTATACCGTGAAATCAACCTCTGTTGAATGGTGTCACCAATAGGGGGCCGGTGGGGCTGGATCAGTAGACTTGGGTCTTTGGTCCTTGTCAGGTGGTGGGATCGCTCAGCCCAAGGTGCATCTGTGTACAATAATTACTCCAACAAAGAAAAAGCATATCTTTTCTCTTTTTGCATAATCATATCTCTATTAAAAGCGTTCTTTTTTGCAGCATAATCAATTAATGATTGCAGGCATAAGCATTCTTCATCGCAAGCATAATCAATGCATCATTAATAATATGCAAATGTATGATAACTAAAAACAATCAGCCTAACAGTGTTTATACTACATTTGCTCATATCGTCACATAGAACCTTCCTGTCAAACTTTATTCAGTGGAGTCATGTCATAGTTATACTCAGGGGCTGGAAAAAATAGGTTACCACCAGTTTCAAAATAATCAACAAAATAATGCAGGAAAAGATGGTTACAAATCATCGATGACAGTTGGCTATTGATGTGAAATCATGTCTCCATTAGCCGATGTTTTCTATATCAGAACCTTTACCATCCAAAAGTCACAGCAGAGGGTACATTCCATTCACTTTAGACGTCGTGGGCGTACCGGCCGTAGTGATAAACTGGATAAGCAGAGCCTTGATACAGGAAAGGCAGCAACATCCACACAATGTCAACCTAGCCGACAAAAAGTATATATTTTTTTTCTTTCTTTTTTTTTTCTTTAAACGTCACAAAGGTCTTACCCACTATTTTTGACGACGAGGGCGTGGTCATGCCCATGTGGTCCGGTACAGTGTACGAGGCCCTCAGGGCGTGGTAGAACAACACTGTTCATCCACATATCGCACACACTCCATTGGCCTCAGCCAAGAGCACATCCACCGCTGTGCGGTCCCGGAACGTCATCTGAGAGGTGACTGTCAATTGTTTTACTTCCAATAGCCAAAACGGCTTCATCAGTATAATTTGCAAGCTTCTGGACACTGTAGTGGAGGTAGCTGATTCCGTCAGCAACCTGGTTAACCAATTTATACCCACCCAGTACGCCACGAGGAACTCCAATTGCACCAATGTATGTGGAATCTCAAATATCCTCTGCTGTGGACGGAAGCTTAGTCATTAGTAAAAATAGCATCTCAATTGTTTTCCAATTATTTTCCAATTATTTTCTGCACTAACTATAATTCCCCCTCTTTTTCTTTTATCATTTATTAAAAAGAAAAACACAAATTCTGCCGCGATAATTGTTATTTGCCTATAGAATTGTTAGAAATATACTTCTGTATTAAATTGAAACCTGATCAACATTAAACAGAACAGAACAAATACAGTAACACTCAGAGCGAAAAATAACTATATCAACATAGATTTTCAAACCGTAACAAAAGACAACCTAAACACAACAACACAACATCAAACAAAAATGAAGTAAACAATGAAAATTCACGTATTATTATTATATATATATGGTTTTTTTCTTCAAATCAAATGAATGCACCGTTTGAACTATTTCACCATCCTAAAAACGAAATCAAACAAATCAATAAACGATAATAACTCACATTCAATTCAGCAACATTAATTCAGGAGCACAATACATTAAAAACTCAGACCTCCAAAATAAAATGAATAAAAGCTTTTGTGCTCTGTTTTTATAAGATTGAAAAGATCAAATAGATATTACACTTTTCCATCCAAAACAAAAATGTATCAAACAACTCGCCAACATTTTTTTTTTTTTTAAGATCATCTAGATCACTGGTGTCAAACTCAAAGTCTGGGGGCCAGATCCGGCCCGCCACAGCATTTTATGTGGCCCGCGAAAGCAAATCAAGCGCGTCAACTTCCATGTTCCTTGCTAAAATTAGTACCGAAATGTCAAATTTTGATCTATAACAAATAATGTGGAGGTTCTGTGATAATCTCGTAACCCTGTTAACATTCACTCAAACAATAATTGAACAAACCATCAGAGTTAACTTGACTGATTTCAAAATTGATCATCTATAAACACAGTTGAGTTGAGTTGTACAAGTATTCAATTAAGTTTCACCGTCGTACCGGCCCAACGAAGGAAGATGCAACCCCAAGCGGCCCTTGACAAAGACGAGTTTGACACCCTGGTCCAGATCTGTGAGCAAAGTGTAGATTATCCTTCAAAAATACATCCCCTCTCGCATGTGCTGAAGGAGAACACAAATATCAGAAAAAGAAGATCAGTGCAGTTGTCCAAATGTTAGTGTGATCATACAGTATAACAGGAAATGGGGACACGCAATCATCGATATTCTAGCATTTCAACAGAAACATAGATGACCTTTTTACAATGTACGTCAATCAGTTTGGTCAGCAACACTTCAGAGTTATAATGTTTCCTTTTTCATGCTCTCTGGCAATCTCAATTCTGTTTTTTTTAGAGTTTCGAGCATGTAATCAGCCAAATTAGTTAATACAATCGAATAATATGATCACATACATATATCTTTTTGACAAATCTTTACATGTAATCTCACAAATTATATAAACAAATGACCGTAGTATAATTTAACCAAATGTATGCATAGTTTCCAGGGCCTGTGTGTTTCATCCATGCATTTCTTCAAATGAATTTTAACCGTAGAACTATACTCGCCACCATCCTGCAGATTGTGGATGGCAGGAGCAATGGTGTCATAAATCAATATGAAGCATGTATTCAATTTCATCAATTACTCTGTTCGCACAATGTGTTCTCGATATAGGTTAAAACCATAGGTTGCATAATGTTCCCGAACCAAAGACACCATTCCCCCTCCCAACGCGTGAGGTAATCCATGACGTAAAAAGAATTTTGGGCAATGGGTTCACTGTCAGTGCGGACATAAACCCCATCTCGCAATGTAGTCCCCCTTTCATCTTTGATTATTGGTTGGAATTTGTTTCCGCATATCAAATAGGATTCAAATTGTACAGTCAGTAATTTCTCTCCCCCCAAAAAATTTAGAAGCTGCATCATTTGTTGTTTTGTCATCAGCACTTGTTGTGTGTGCTGTGCACTTACATATCCCAATTTGATGTGGCAACTGAGCAGCATTTGTCTTTCAGATGTAATTATTTTTCTTTTTCTTCAGCCAATTCCTGACAATCTATTTATAAACAAACAAATGAACAAACAAACAAACAGACAGACAAACAAATACACAAACAAACACCAGGAAGTTGTAATGATGTAACAGAGTTAAATCCTGTGCATCTTTTCAGTGTTAAATGGAATCGAAAATATATTCATGCAAGATAAATGTTTGGTAAGTGACAAAACGTCATGTTAGTGTGCCGCAGCTCATTCATTCTGTCTTTTCTTTTATTACTGTCCTTGGTTAACACCACCTTGGGTGTGGTTTTCAAAAATGCCTGCCGACCTTAAAACATGCAGTCATTACGAATTTAGAATTACGAATTTAACAAATCCAACTTCAAATTGCCCACACATAACCCTTAAACATATACATCGATAAAGCTGGAAAACTCGTGTTAAACTAATTCAAAGGGCACAACCCAACTCAATGACAGCAGAGTCGAAAACGAATTTGCACAATTTCACAATACGTGACCATCATTGCTCTCACATTAGCAGCCGTGATGGTTCTTATCAGTTCTCGAGAGAAATGCGCAGCTTGTGAATGTAATCTACAACACAATGTATCATAAGCTAAAATTCCCATCAAATACCAGCATAACAGGAGCAGTTATAAACCAAAAAATTAAAAACCCACAGACATGTAACACAAGTAATTCACATTAAGGCCTTCACTGCACACATACATGTTCAACAATATCCCACATACAACCACTCACTATCATCACTTAAGACAAACAAAAGTGTGCTTAGGAATTACAAACAACCTCCTAAACATCCCATGACCTTCTGGCTCATATCGACTGAAACACATGATGACCTCCTTTTTCGCAGCATCACTGTGTCCAACCTCGCCTGTCTGCTCCTCTTTAGTTCTTATCCTTATTCTTCTTCAGGTTACATCTTGTCTCAACATCATTGTTATCACGAAACAAACATGAAGTCATGAGTCACACCAAGTCGCTTGTTGACACACATGGGAAGATTAATAAAGTGTGCATTCTCATCACAGACATAACTCTACAGACAAACTAAAATATTCACCTCGCTATCACTCTCAACCAAATCAAGTATCTTCAAACTTCTAATCTCATCGTCAGCCAAACCACTTAACTTCATCTAAGAACGCACCCACACACTGGCACATAAGGTGAGTTCAGGCCAACACAGTAAACCGAACATCTACGTGTTCACAATCGCACCCCCACCCTTTCTTTCCCAAGTCTCTTGTCTATGTCCCCCTCACACACATACACACACAGAACATATTTTGTGCCTGCATCCACACACACATACACCATCAAATCAATGTCAAACAAGTCGCTCTCTCTTTCCGCATCCCTTCAAAATAAGACTTCCCTGCAACAGGAAGCAACAAGAAAACGTCCAATATACTTACAATTAAGCAAACAATATAGTCTTATACAGTTCCTATGCAATCCTGGAGGTGCACTATTTTATGTGTTTTTAGCTGGCCAGCAAAATCATATTATATTATCCACATATTTAGACGTCATATATTGGAAGGACATCGGCTCTTTACGAACTTCCTGTCCATACACATTAATTTCTTATCAGGATCCTTTTCATCCGCGTTTCTACCTTTTTACTGATTTTGTAAATTTTCGGATGAGGTAGCGAACCTCCATTCACAGTTACTCATACACTCTTTGTCACTGTTCTCTCTCTCACTCTCTCGTCCTCTCTCAGGCCCACACACTTGCCCCACACACACACACTTGCCCCACACACACACCTTCTCACTTGTTCACTCAGTTACACTCATTCAGAATGGTTTGGTATTTGTCGCAAATTAAACCATTCACTTTCCCTAACAATTTAACAGATTCTTTCAAAAGCGCTCGATCCCTCTCTTCTCAAAAGTACTTGATATGATTCCAAACAAAAGTACTCGATCCTTAATTTAGCAGAAGCACTCGATACTTTTTTACAGAAGTACCTGATCCCCGATCGTCATCGAAGAACAGCGTACTCGATCCTTTCAAAAGTGCTCGATCCTTTTTATTCCTTCAAAAGTACTTGATACAATTCCAAACAAAAGTACTCGAACCTTAATTTAGCAAAAGTGCTCGATCCTCTTTTATTTTCAAAAGTACTTGTTACAATCCAAACAAAAGTACTCGATCCTTAATTTAGCAAAAGCACTCGACCCTTCTTTATTTCTCAAAGATATTCTTTAAATTACTATTACGCATGTCACTTTTCATCCAGCCACGATTTATCTTTTTTTTTTTAAAATTTTTTAGAATATCAATTCAAGACGTATTTCTTACCTTGGTCTCAGCCCACAGACAGAAGATCAATTTAGAGGATAAATGTCCTCTTACCTCGTCAATTGTGGGCGCCCGATGTTCTGTCTGTTGGCCAAAACCTCAGTCCGAAATCACGTCGGGGTCACCAATTGTTGGGGGACGAGCGGCCTACTCTCCCCCGCGTGTTCGTTGTCTTTCGGACGAGGAGAATGTTGGTTCTTCAAATACAGGCTGGAGGCAATGAACAGTCATCTTCGAAGCTTTTAATTTAGTTTACTGCAGTTTACGAATCGATTCGGGCTCCTGAGGGGTCCAGATTTGAATCAGGAAGCCCAGAAAAAATACAGTCACACGTCTATATAGGCATAGTATGTAAATGAGGGGCAGGCAGTCCTTCCCCTTACGTAAAAATCAGAGACAAAGAAAGGTCAATGCAGTTCAATCTTGACATGGTGACGAAGTACAGACCGCCTCCACCACCAGCCTTGAAGAAGGTGGGAGGAAGATCTTTGGGGGCTGTTAAGTTGCCCAAGGACAAGAGGGGAGTCAAGCAAAACACGACCTGTTTGTTTTTTAAGTGCTTCAGCAGATGTTCATTATAGAGATTAGTATCAATAGTTCTCATGGTAAGGCGAAATTCCTCAACACAAGGCATAGTCCCTTAATAGTTGCAACACGGATACTTGAGACAACAGTTCTTCTTTTGGTGTTAAACAAGTCCTATGGAGGGGGGCCCTAAAAGTGGTGGGGGTGAGGGACACTAAAGGTGATTGTAAACACAGTGAGCAGGAAATACCTCCAACAGCATTCTATATTCTTTGTTTCTTTCAAATCCAACTAACAGATAGGAATCACATGTCAACAACAGTTACTTGGAACAAAGTGGACGGGAATAACCGTGGGGGTGCTTGCTCATTACCTGTTAACTTTGCAGGGTAAGTAACCAAACAAACTTAGTGGTAGTCAAAGATCAGTTCACGTTCCTTTTCGGCATTGCGGCAATTGTGCTGCATTTTTCAACCCCTTGAGGATGATTGTTCTTTGTCAAAGTATGAACTGTTTTTGGTTTTAAAGGGCGGCTAAGGTAGCGTTTAAGTGCCAGAAGACAAGGAAGCCAGAAACCAAAGTTGTCTTCTTCAGTGCAATTTTTTCAGCTCTCGTCTAAAGTCCTCTCAAATTGAGACCATTACTCTGTGAACAGCTAGGAGACCAAATGCAACAAAAGACCAGGAAGTGCAACCAATGTTGGAGTACCTTAACGCTGTTTGTGAAAAATTCATATATATTTGGGGTCACTTTGCTTCGAATTAGAAATTACTTGCTTTTTTTTTTGTTTACTCGTTAATTATTAATTAGTTACTTTTGCATCCTTGTAGTGTTGTGGTGAGGTTAAACATGGAGGCAATATTTCTCCAATGAAATATTGTTTGCGGCACCTCTTTTGAATGTACATATTTGTCGGTTCTACCCGTTAGTTTTGTACTGGATTTGATTTGTGTGCTGAAGGGCATTTAACTCAGTGTGCACTCATGTTTTGACTCAACTCTCGAAGGTGGACTTTTTGTGTGGTCGTTGACTTTGGCGTTCGGCATTTCAATAGAGCAAACACGTGAGGTAAACACACAATGTAAGGCTTTCAAGAAAGACACTTTTCAGGTCCCTTGACCTTTGTTCATGTTTGCTCTCCAATCTACACCGAATGAATAGCGTGTACGGCACAAAATGTTAAAATGTAAAGAGCTCCGTTATTCACCGAGGTCAACGGGATCGGAATCAAACCTTGCAATGATCCGGATCATTTTTTCCGGGTGTGTTAGAGGAGGGAAACATCTAAAACATGTCGAAATGTGGTCCTCGAAGACCGCAGTTGCCCATCCCCTGATTTAGGTTCTATTTTAATGGCATGCAGTGATTGGATGGTGATGAGTCCAGATTTTACTGCGTCACTTTTTGTCCAGAATGGCAGAAATAGGCTCCAACTCACCGACAGCCCTGATGTGTATGAACGGTAGAGAAAATGGTTAGATGGGTTGAATGACATTTTCAAAAAATGCATTTTTTTTTGTATTTCTTATATTTCAAAATGTATATTTTTCCTACAAAAGGTGTGTTATTATTTTATGGATGCTGTAGTACTTCTTTGTATGCTGACCTTGCATACACTTTAGTTGAGCTAGTTCAGCATGTCGTTATCAATAGTGTGATTGTTGTGATACGACAAACTCATGGTGGGAGTGTAAAAACTGTGTGATAGTCATTGTGAAGAATGACAACGTCCATATATCCGGATATGGTCTTAAAATAAAGTGCCAGTAGCATTTAACTTGTTAGTTGAGCAAAATAGGAGCAACAGGGTGCCATTTGTCTACTTTTTTATCGAGGCGATTCAGAGAAACAGTCAGCAGATAGGACTCTTAGTGGGGATGATGAGGCTTTATGAATAATTTATGTGCATGAGGGGGACAACGGCAGAGCAGATTTTTTAGCCTGGTTTGCTATCACTGCCACCGTGACACGTATCTTCCAGTCAAGAATATCAGTTTTGTGTTCGGTGAAAAGGTGATTTTTCTGAAAATATCATGGAACTTAACATTGGGTCCGCGGTGCAAAATCAAATGCAGAGTTTCAATACAAATGGCGGTAATGCAACCGACGCGCTCTCTGTAACTAAACGTGAATTGAATGTTATGCTGCTGCCATTGTGTGCAGCCAGGGGGACGAAGCATTTATCGTCTGCTCCCCAAAATTCAGCCTAAATGGCTACTAATGGAAATAGAATGGGACTGGAGAGGTGATAGTGTTTGAAAACAGGTCACCATTTAATAGCGTTCTGAAAAGGGGTTCACTCCCTCCACTGAAGTGCTGTGTGGCAATAGTGCCATCTTTTGGCAAGTTGTGATGCAGAGCACATGGTCTCCTCCCAATGTGTCTTTCTTTCTGTCTTGCAGCCGTCAACATCACACGAGCCAGATTCAGTGGTACTGATGAGTTTGGCTACACGTCTTTTGCGGCCTACTCCAACATTCCGAGTCTCGGCTTTTTCTACGAGTTCCAGCTGAAGTTCACGCTGGCCAATCACTCGTCTGCTTTGAAAGACAACCTGATTCTGTTTGCTGGGCAGAAAGGACAAGGTCAGCAACCGGCAATCTTTCGGGGGATTATGTTTTACGTCTGACCTGTAATGTTAGTTCCACTGCAATATTTCAATGAAAACATCCAAACTATTTCGGTCTACATATCAGCGAAGACTAAAGCAGTTGCTATTCCTGCCCCCCTCACCCCTCCAATCCATTTTATCCAGCGGCAACGATATGAATAGCACATTCCTCATTCCTAATTGAACGATTTTGGGGGCAAATCCTACACAATTGAAAAGTCAGACAAAAGAAAGAACTCCAAAACCAGCACTGACTCTCTCATTAGTCCCTGTGTGGATTTTTTGTTTTTTTTTGGTTTCTTGTGCCATGTCATTGGATTGATTGGACTTTTTTTTTCTTCCACGAAGCGTTTAGTAACATGACCAAAGACACTTTTGACACGCTTGTCAAATTGGCACTCCACTGCAGTCGAGGACACGAAATAAATGCTTAGCAGTGGGCAATTGTACAACGCTGCTCCAATGTCAGTTGGAAAGCTACAGTATGAGCAAGGGAAGGATATGCTTACAAAACCGCAAAGCTGTCAAATTCAAATGGCTTCACGTCTCCCTGAATAATATCTGTCATGAAAAGATATGGTGACTTTTGGGGCACCTTGAATACATTTTCAAATGCGGTGTTGAATTAGTGTAGTCAGACGTGCTAACGTGGCCGTTACAACAATAGTTGTCTAAAAACAATACAAAAATAAGTTCCAGTAGATCTGCCGTGGTCTTCTGCAGAGAGTTCTATTCATAAACAAAAAAGAATGGTAAAAAAATAATAAAAGCAAGAGCAATATGAATAATGAAATACCTGCCAGGAGAGAGAGCGGCATAGTCAGAAATATTGCAAACTCAAAGCTGAAATAAGAGAAACGATGAGATCTGAACAACTAAAACAATAATTGCTTTAATGACGCGTCAGCTTTGATCACTTACTTAAAAAAACATAGCGCAATTATTTTATTAATGCATGGGATCAAGTTACACAAAACCCGCAGCGGTTGCAGTGATGAACTATGTCGTTTATAGTGTGCCTTCAAGCAACCGCATGTATAATTGAGTTTAAATCTTGGGTAATTGATTGTTATTGTTTTTTTTGGTGGGTTCCAGTTCAGTGAGAGTTCATGCTATTTATAATACATTTATGACCTCACTGTACTATATCTGCCTCGCTGTTCATTGCTCATTAATGCCTTCTGCTTCCAGGCACTGATGGCGACGACTTCTTTGTTTTGGGTGTGCGGAAGGGGAGAGTCCTGCATAAATTCAATCTCGGCTCAGGTATAGCAACCATCGTCTCGGATCGACTGAACCTCCGCATGGACATTCACACTGTCACGTTTGGAAGGAGCAACCAAACAGGATGGCTGAAGGTGACTGGATCATTGCAGAATTGTTTATTGGACTCTAAACTGCAGCTTGCAAATCATTAAAAATGGCAGCTGCTGTACCAACAAAATAAAGTAAACTAATGGTAAACTTTTTCAAAAAGCATCTTACTGCATTTCTTCCCCCTCTTTATATTTTTCTGCTGGAGTTTCAGAAATGTAAATGATGCTGCAATCTCACATGTCAGCCTTGAGCTTCATATTTTTTTTCTAATATATCCACAAGAACAATGTATAAAAGTCAATGAGGATCCCTGTGGGAAGACAATCTATTTATTTTTATTACGAGGCACAAACATTTATGAACCACAATTAAGCTAATTAATAGGAGTTTGCGCATTTCAACGCTTGAGATTTTTCGATTATTCGCAGTACTTGCTCAAGTATAAACAGTGTTTTTCTTAGGTTGATGGACAAAGGAACAGAACGGGTTCATCTCCAGGACCTCTGCGGGTCCTCGATGCTGTCAAGCAACTCTTTGTAGGCGGATATAATGAGTACAGCTCTGACCTGCTGCCACTTGGCTCCAGGTTCCATCGCGGCTTTCAGGGTAAGACGGCCACTTTCAGCGGCGTGCACGAAGAGCGCTGAAGCTTGGCCTTCATCCCAGGAACACTCTTGCCTTAGTAAGCAGAGGAGAAACGTATCATGAAAAGGCCAGAAAAGAGCACATAGTGTGGTTATATTAATTAATTGCTGCTGTGTACATCCATTTTACTGCTGCCAAGTACCTCCAAAAAGAAAATTAAAATAATAAAGTATTATGACCATCGATCCATTTTCTTTACATTTCCCTGTTCAGGGTTATGTTTGAGTTGCGGCCTATCGCAGCTGACTTTCAAGGCGACAGGCTTGTGCTGACAAAAAATCATTCACATTTACATTCGTGGACAAGCGGCAGTCTGCAGTGAAGCGATCATGCATGTTTTTGGAATGTGGAGCGAAGCCTCCCGGAGGAAGGCACATTATGTTAACTTGACTTGCTACTGTCCATTGGGTTTTTATTGGTTGCGGTACAAGATGACGCTTTAGCTTCACCAGAACAACTGCAAAAGTATGACTTGGCATTCAAAGTATGCCACAGATCTTTGGAAGTCCTTTGAAAAGGCAACAAGGCCAAAAAAAACAGATGAACAATGACTTGCCAGATCATAGTTCATGAGTTAGGCCCAAATTGAGACGTAACTTTTTAAGGGTCTGTTCAGTAACACACAAGATGACAGTGGCAGCTTCTGCTATGCACTTGAGTGTCACGTGACTTTCTAACGCGAGCATCTTGGGCTAGGATATGGTCTTCATACTCCCTTAGACCGAAAGCCATGTCCTCTCTTTAGGCGCACTGGTGTCATCTTGATGATGATGATGATGATGATGATGACACAAGTCTCTTGAGAGTTATAACGGTGTTCAATCTGGCACCTGGCGAGATTCGTTACAAATGCAAGACATGCCACCTATGGTGCGCTAATTAAATCTTCAACGAGGGGACGCTTTGTGTATGCCTATGAAGTGGAAATGTCTCACTCACCTTTTTCTGGTTTATATACATTATAACATATTGACATTGGAATTGGTATAACGTTATCCCAAAACATTATTATTAACGAGAATTACTCCCAACACAGGTTGGAGTGAATACAGCAATGTGTTTATTTACCATGCCTACAATTACACAAACATTGACCTTGACGATAACATTGAGGAATGCAATGATAAACACATTCAGTATGCAGGCCTCTTATTTTGCAGCAGAATAATTTGAACTCGACAGCAACTTTTTCATGTCCAAGGCCTCAAATGCATTTGTGTCTTATTTATGAGTCTGGCATTCATTTCAATTCAGCCTTTCAAATGAAAGCTTCAAAAAAAAAAAAAAATCTAATCATCTGCGGTGAACACAGTGCACATATTCCACCTGACCCAGCGACGTCCTCGTGTTGGTAAACTCCACACCGGTGGCGCCGTCGCCCCAGTGCTGAGGATGTAATGAGAACTCATGGGCGTCTAATCAGATCTGCGTGACCTTCCTGGGGCCCTAATCATGATGGCTGGCAGTGAACACACTGATAATTCACTTCACTCCCAGTTATCAACAGATCCACCACCCCCACCCCCTATGGAAAGGTGGCTGAGGAGACACGGTGACTCCTGAAATGAATCAGTCTGTCAATTTGAGCCGCTGATCAAATAACAAGTAACTGGGAATAGTGTTTGTCGAGGCTCGACACCATTACAAGCAAACATTCCGATTGAGGGCATTTATTCAACGCGATGTGAAGCAGAGACATTTAGAACAGTAGCGCCTGGGTACAGCTACAATATATTAAAAAGACACGTCGAAGAAGGCCTACGTTTATAATGCTGCGACCATCAGTTAAGTCGACGTAGATGGCATCAGCCCATGAATATTCATGAGTGAACATGACATTTCTAGTGCATCCTGTTTGCGCCAGTGGCCAACGCAAGGGAGAGAGGGTTGGGCAATGCCACGAAGTGTTATTTTTATGCTCTGCACTTATAGGCCAAAGTAAATATGGCCCGGATGGGATGGATTTATGGAAGCAAGAGTCAAACAAGACCAGGTAGATGGTTGATGACAGCCGGTGGCATACTCGTTTGACTATTGTGTGAATGCTGAGAGATAAGCATTCCATTCATAGTGTTATTTTGGTAAATGTTTTGACAGTCCGTGACAGCATCGCCGTTTCTCAATGGATTCAAAGAAGAGATATAATTATTCTGAGCCCTGCATTATATTGCTTCTGAAATATTTGACTTTGAATTTATAACGGGGCTGTTTTTCTAACCCGCTCTCTGGGTTGCTATGGCTATTGAGCAGATTTTAGGTTACTTTTACCCATGGTTGGCGTTGTTATTTGACACAGCGGATAAGGGTTGAAGACTGAATTTGGGTGGGCGGAAGAGCTGAAGCTGGTTGCCATTTTTGACTTGTGTACTGAAGTTCGAGTCCCTTTATTTTCCACCGAACTTCATAGTCCTTGTATTAGTCAGATGTTACACTGTTAGAAATGCATCTCAGTCAAGCCACACTTTTAATGAAAAAAAAATAATTGCAAGCGCACAAGGTACATGCCAACAGCAAAATATGTGATCTTGATGACAGGGTGGACATTTTGGACTAATTTTACCATTTAATCAGCACATGGTTGACACAATTGATTTAGCTGACTGCTTAACAAATTTATTTCAACTTTCTAAAAGGTTTTTATGTCACTTGATATTTCACTTTGACAGAATGGACATGTTGAGCTTTGACAACTATGCACATAATATGATCAGTGTAAACACAGTATTGATTCTGTAAGTATTCACTATCACGGCCTCCACTGAAAGACAAAATGCTAATCGTTATAAGACTGAAAAAAGGGGAGGTTTCCCAAGATTGCTCAAGTCTAAAATATTGGTACTCCAAATGTCGAGATGGACAGAAAAGACATAAGTAGTGATGTCAATGACATCATTGAATTTACAAGGCGTCCTCCCCCGTGTATCTCACATCGGCTGCATTGTAACCGAGGATTACTTTGATATGTTGTCATGAGTCTGGATGTTATTTTTTTTCCTGGCATTTCAACTAACTGATAAATAACCCTCTCGATATGAGACGTGCATCTATAAAAACAGCATCCCTTGTCTGTCTTGTTTTTTCAAGGGTGCATTTTTGACATGTACTTTCGAACAAGAAGAAATGGAACATTCCAAGATCTGGGACATCCTGTCTTTGGGCGAAGCGTGGGTCAATGTGGAGTCAATTTGTGTGTTCATGTTCACTGCAGGAATGGAGGAACATGTGTGGACTCTGGTTCATCCGTGTAGTAAGGCCGCACATTTTACTAGACTTACAGAAGGACGGTGGATGGGAAATCATTAGCTACGAACTTGCATTTTCCTCCCGCAGTTGCCAATGCCCTTTCGGATGGAAGGGAGCGCTCTGTTCGGAGACGATGTCAGTGTGCGATGCCGCGCACGCTCCCCCGCCTCTGTGTGCCCTCGGCTCCACCTGCATCCCTCTTCCAAATGGATATACCTGTCACTGCCCCCTGGGAACAGCAGGAGTCTACTGCGAAAAAGGTCACGCCATCACACGCAATCTTCATCATTACACGTGTATTTTTTTTTTCTCTCTGTTCATTTTGTCAACAAGGAAGGACTTTCGCTGTTCAATAATTTAACTGCTCTATTGTCCCCATTTCAGTTGTGAGCATCAGTGATCCATTCTTCAGTGGAAAGCGCTCCTCCTGGATGTCCTTCCCCCCAGTGAATATGAGACATCGGACTGTTATACAAATGCAGTTCCAACCTTTATCACCTGGTGGCATCCTTCTCTACATTGCACAACATCTTGGGGACAGACCTGGTAACTACTGTACTTTATAAAGCGAAACAACCCATCAAGAGTATTGCAAAAATAGTTTTTTTTTTTAATGCATATTTGCTGCCAATAATAATTCATGCAAATCTGATTGAAAGAAAGAGGGCACTCACCTAAACTTTACCTGAACATAGCTCTTATTAATCTCACAAAACAGGGATGGCCAACCAGTCCGAGACTAAGAGCCATTTTTTGTACTGTGTCACTGCAAAGAGCCACAGACACACACACACACATGCACAAACACGCACAGACACACAAACACACGGTCATGCACTACCGCACATATGTCTGCACGCCACGACGAGCAACAGCCGGAGCGCCCGAACATAAATAAAACCTTGATATATATGACAAAACTATAAATAATTACCTGGGAAATGTGTCTAAAGTAACCTTTTACAAAATGTCTTCCGAGCAACTCATTTTTGTTTCTTTCCTGCAGGAGACTTCCTCTGCCTTTCTTTGATGTCTGGCTTTGTCCAGCTGCGGTACAATCTGGGTGATGGTCCCCACGCCCTGCAGACTGTGACGAGGGTAGATCTGAATGCGAGGAGCTGGCACACCGTGAAGGCGGGCCGGATCGGTCAGCAGGGCTTCCTAATTCTGGATGGCAAGGAAGTTAGACGCAACGTGACCAAGGGGATGAGCACACTGGATGTTGCCACCAACATCTTTGTCGGGGGCGTCTCCTCTCTGAGCTCTGTGGCCACGGACGCGATCGAAGGGGAGCCAACGGGCTTCACTGGCAGCATCAGAGAAATGATTCTAAACGGACTTGAGTTGGAGTTGACGGAAAAAGGGGCTCTTAGTGGCGCAAATGTCGAGGACCGGGATGGAAGTGACTGTGGGTACAAGGTGTGCCACAATGGAGGTCAATGCAAGGCAACGGGGAAGGACTCTATCACCTGTGACTGCCCACCCTCATGGACCGGCCCAACTTGTAATCAGTCTTTAAGCTGTGTCAACAACATCTGTAAACATGCCTCCATATGCTCTCCTGATAGTCAGACAACGTACACCTGCATGTGCCCCCTCGGATGGGGAGGAAAGTACTGCACCAGAGAGGTGCCAACAGACACTTTAAAGTTTGTCGGACGCTCTTACGTTAAATACGTTGATCTGAAATACAGCAGGAGAAATTTAAGATCAACCCACGTTTCTTTTATTTCCTCACAAACACTAGCGACAGTCTAATCATGTGGATGGGCAAAGGGGGGCATGAAGATGAGGACTTCCTGGCAGTGGGACTAGAGAAGGGAGGCCTTAAAGTTGCACTTAATCTTGGGGAGAGGATTTCCCTCCCGTCGACTTTAAAAAGTCAGACACTTTGCTGCAACAAATGGCATCATGTTTCCATTTTAATAAACAGCACGGTCATTCAAGTCCATTTGAACAATAAGAGAATCATCCTGGAGGATGTGGACCCACTTGGGAGATACGTAGCCTTAAACTACGGGGGGCAGCTCTACTTTGGGGGATTTGAAATGTTCACAAATGTATCCGTCGTGACATCTGGACTGTTTTCAGGGGGCTTTGAAGGGAATCTCCGAAATATTTATTTGTTTGACGAAGCCCTTCTGTTTTCAAAAAGCGGCGAGGGCTTTAATGTTCATAACGGAAATTAGTAGTAGAAGGGGAAGTGGCTTTTGTGAGAAAGCGAAACACCCAGATTTTTTAAGGATTTTTATATCTCTAGGAACATAGGCTTCAAAATCTCAGAACTTTGAAGTAAGGTGTGTGTGTGTGTGTGTTGTGCTTTTTTGAGATGTCACCTCACCAGAAAGACTGATTGCAAAGGGTAATGATACTCATCTTGGCCGCTCATTACGCTTGGAGCAAAACAGTTCACAAATTATCAGGCAAATTAAGGCAAGTACTGTACTGGTAAAAACAAATTCATTTTTCCAATCAGGTGCTGAAATAAAATGTGTACACAGTGGTAAACATGACCCTGCCCCAGCTTTTTTGGAATTCAGCCGTAAAATTCTAAGGTAACGATTATTTGCTAAAAACAATAAAGTTTAATCAGTTTGAACATTAACTATCTTGTCCTCCCATCTTTTATATGCAAAGATCCCGCCTCCCCCCAAAAAAGTTGTTTCATTTCATACAAGGATCTTTGTGAAGAAGACAAATCATAGTGTTAAAACTGTCGGTAGTATGTTTCATGTACATTTAATTAGAGTACAGCAGTGTTGTTTAGGTGACGGTATCTTTAATATACTGTATTTACTGTACACAGAAATGTTTATAATTTTTATCACAATAAAAAAAGAATTAGCTTTATTACCAACTGTACATACACACGTGCAAAGGCACACTTCATTCTAAGGTATATTACAAGCCAAAAATGTACAATGTTTTTCCAGTAGAAAGTAAGACTATAAAATATTTCAGGCAATTTAAAAGGAACCAACTTGGGGAACACAACCTTCAATGGGTGCCTCCGTGAAGTTT
Source organism: Hippocampus abdominalis (assembly GCA_018466805.1). Taxonomy (NCBI): domain Eukaryota; kingdom Metazoa; phylum Chordata; class Actinopteri; order Syngnathiformes; family Syngnathidae; genus Hippocampus; species Hippocampus abdominalis. The sequence goes on along the minus strand of CM031702.1, from coordinate 10,745,215 downwards.
GTTTTTGCAGCTAATATAACTTTAGCTCCAAAACAATTTGACCAATCAATCAATCGGCTGAATATTACCGGATGTTGAAAATATAATGCGGCGGGTCAATGGAAACAAGAAAGTTAATTTTAAAAAAATAATAATAATAAACAGCCAAGAAAATACAATGACATTTAAAATTGAAAGTGGCCCCTTCTACAAATTGGTGGGAAAAGAATGTATCTACACCCACTCATCAATTTCAGAATCACACCTCGATAGGAAAGGCTCACATTGGAACGGAAATGGATTTGCTTCTTTTCCATTGCATTGAGGATTAACTGGGTGCAGCAAAACCATCACAAAAAAAAAACTGGTTTTGTTGCTGCAGTTGATGGTTGTACAGTACAAGGTGTAACAAATTGACAAGCAAGTGTGATGAACTTTGTAACTCCACTAAAATAGCTCAGCTTGTCATAACAGAAGTCATGGGAGGGATGTTACATACAAGCTGCACACTGACGACGTCTAAAAAAACAATCGAAACAGCTCAAAAGAAAAGCTGTAGTGGTTTGAATCAGAGAATGGGTTTCTTAGAGCACCAAAACACATACTACTGGTGCTTGTTTTCTTTGAGAAAAAAACAAACAAACAAACCCACACAAAAAAAAAAAAAATTTAAAAACCTAATTATTACGAGTAACTGTCTTTTGAGCTCCTTCGCCCATTGTCATAGTCATAGTCATAGTCCGAGTCCCGCCGGTGTCTGTGGCGTTCTTTGTGGCGGCTAGTGTAGTCGTCACTGTAGTATCGCTCTTTCCGCCGCTCGCCATAGTTGTCCTCAGCGTGTCTGTGGTGCCGATTCTTGTCTCTGCGCTTGTCGTCGGAGCCGTGCTCGTGTTTCCTGCTCCGCCCCCTGTCATGATGCCTGCTCTTCTTCCCGTGGTGAGAGTCTCTGCGGTGGCCGTGCCTCTCGTGGTGGTCGTCCCTGTCCTCGCTGTGCGACTGCCTCTCCTCCCACGGGTGACAGTAAGTGTAGAGCTCCTCCTGTGCTTCCTCTTTGGCCTGCGATGGAGGTTGACCAGTTGGTAGGGCCAGAGTCTCGGGGTTTGCCTCAAGGGAAGCATAGTCCTGGGCCTCTGGTGTGCTGTGATTCGGATCCTGGATGTGCAGGTTGTGAAAAGAGTTTGGAACAGATGGGTCGTGGTCACTGCCAGGTACCTGAGGTCGGTGCTGCTGCTGGTGGTGGTCAGGTGCAGCACTGTTACATGTTGGCAGAGCTGGCGCCGTCCCCGTGTCTTGTGGTACTGCCGAAGGGTTTCCTGCTCGAGTTACCGTGGCGCTCGAATGGTCTCCAGCAGGATCGCTGCAGTCACCAGGGACTGATTGACTATCTGATGGGTTTTGTTCTTTCAGTTTGTGTTTGGCCTGAGAGATCTGTAAAAAGCCTTGATGAAATGTTGTAACTGAGCTGATTTTACTGCTGCCCAACACAGGAGCGTGCTTATCATCAACGGGGGCAATGGGGCTCGTTTCGCCGGCTTTGTTTTCAGTCACACTTGAATAGTTGGAAATCTTTTTCAATATCCCACTTAGAGGTTTGGAGCCATTTGTGTTCTCCTGACGACGCTGGCTGTGATTCCAACTTTGCTTTGTCTGAATCAGGGAGAGCGATGTCATCTTTCTTGGGGGTATCACTGCTGCTCACTTCACCATCTTTGTGAATCGTCGTCAGGCTGTCCAAGAAAGCTTCCGTGGAAACATCTGGAGGCTTATCTCTCAGAGAGACTTGGGGACCTCGGGGTGCGGGCTCAGCGTCTTTTCCCAGTGATGCGTTCGCAGTCTCTGTCTGGCCGGATGACTGCGGTTCAGCTTGGACAACTTTCACTTCTTTTTTCTTGATGACAAAGCGGTCTCGAGGCACAGCAGCAGTGACAGCAGCAGCTGGACCCTTGGAGCCCCCGCTGGGTGGCACCTCTGTTTTCAGAGCAGTTTGAGCCTTTTGGGTGTCAGCAAAAGGCTGTCCTCCGAAATCTGGCAGAGGCGGGAGTTCTCCACCCCAGCCGAGTAACACACCTGGAAGAAAACGCAGAGGCTTGTGGGGTTCCTGGCTGCTGTTCGCTGCGGCAGATGGTTCTTCAAAAGCCTCTGTGATGGGCTCCTCTGCAGCCTCTGTAGTTTCAAGCAGTTTATCCTTCTCGCTTTTATTGGGAGTAGTCAAGGAGGCCAGGAAGAGCTTCTCGTCATCTTCTTCCGCAGGCGTTTCCTTGACAGAAGCTGGGACGGGCTTGACATCAGGAGACATCCTTGTCCTTTCATTGACGTCAACTGGAATATAATCTCTTTTGGGCCTCTGACGAATTATAAGTCCCAAGAGAAGGTTTGCTCGGTTGTTTTCCAGACCTGGCAAATCACATGATAATTACATTTGTGTCGAGACAATGACTTTATTCTTGACAGGGGTGAATTTGCTAGTGCTGATCACCTGGTCCATCAAAAGGCACAAGTTGATTTGGCACTTTTTCAGAAGCACCCAAAGGAATGAGATACATGTCCTTCACTTGTTTGCGGTTGTTTGACACCACCCCAAAACGCCTTCTGCTGCTGAAATAAGCATACAGGAGAGTGTAGGAGATCTCATCTTCCTCAGTTACAGGGGAGAAGCGAATCAGGCACACTTCCTTTAAATGGAAAAGAAACAAACAAACAACATGTGTCAGCAATCAATTTACGGTTAGATGTAACGTCTGAACCTTCCAGTTAAGTGTCAAAATATTTATTACTTTAGTTCCTGTAGCACGGATCTTCTCCAAATAGTCCCACACCGTCTGCGGACTTATCCTTCCGCCAACCAGAATGCTGTCAGGAAGATCCTATGGAAAAACATAAAGGATTCACTTTCAAATTTGGGACACATGTATGCGGCCACCTTTTCCAAACAAAGTGCGACTAAAGTGCACGGTCATGTACTGACCCTTTAGGTCTGGACTTGGTTTGTGCCATTCCAAAAGTTAAACTTTCTTTTGCTGCTTTGGATATATTCCATTTTATAAACAATATATTGCCAGAATGTTACAGTATTTCTAAAAGTTCCAAAAAGTAAATGAATAAACATTTGACCAAAAATCACACATAATTGTATTCTGCTGGCCTGACTTGTGAATCATAGAGTGCTGAAAAGAAATTTCTACGGGTGGGGAGGACTGAAGCCCAATCGAATGTAAGATGGAGTGATTTCAATGTGGGGGGAAAGAGGTCAAAATCTTGATGAGAATGTTAATAAGACAGATTTAAGTTTCAAAGTGGACTTGAAACACTTAAGTCAAAGTATGTCTGGAGGGGGTCGTTAAAAAGAGTGGCGTACCTGAGTCAAGCTGTCCAGAATGCCTGACACAGGGTAAGCTTTTGTGACAAGTTTAGCCACAGAGTGCATAGTCAGGAAGCCTCGCCACATGGACTTCAGGCTAGAGAGGAAAGATGCGTCATCGTCTCGGCCAGCTGGATTGTCTGACCTGAGATGGGAGAGAGTAGCACTTCAGCCGCTATCTTGGCACTTAGCCGCATAAGACGTGTATCACAAACGAGTGCTCGCCTTCGCTCGTAGCTGGTGTGAGCCTTCTGAAAGCTCTCCTCCAAGACTGTGAGGTGGAGGTCATCCTCAACAGCAGATGGCGTTGGTGTGCTCGTCTCCTCGCTTTTGGAAGACTGTCGCTTTGCCACGGTTGTCGCAACTTTGACCACTTTGGTGGGCGCCTCTTTCACCGGGGGTGCCATGCGGCCTGAATCGGTCAGACAAGAAAGTCGATCATTGACGTCTTTGATGTATGAGGTCACAACTTGGGCTCATGTTGTAAGTCACCTGTACAGATTTTGCAGTTGAGGTCAAATAAGTGAGACTTGTGTTTGCTGGTGGTGTCTTTCTGAGTTTCAGTGCTCTCCGCAGGTTTCTCTGGAGCAATCGGAGCTTCTACTGGCACTTCTGGGGCTTTGACTGGCGGTTCAACCTGTGAAGAAGTTAGGCGGAGTCCACAACTGAGTGGCACATTGACTTGTGAGTAAAACAAATTAGTCATGGTCCATTTCTTACCTCAACTTCCACGGGTTCAGATACTTTTCTTGGTTCTTCACTCTCGATCTCGATCTCCCCTTTGTGTGTGATCTTGGTGATGGGACGCCTCTCAACCTCTCTTTGCTCTTTTTCGATCATTTCAATTGTCTGTAGAAAAAAAAAGGTAATCCAGAGGCAGATTTGTTAACTAAAGAGGAGATGAGTATAAATCAGCCTTACTGAGCGTCTTTATGGTCATCAAGTTTAGTTGTGGATGCATGAGATTTGAGGATTACTCACGTGTCGGTTTTCTCTTTGCCGCCAAGCAGCCAGTTCCTTGGAAGCCAATTCCTCGGGACTCATTCGGATTAGATTAGCAGGAGATATTTCTCCCTTTAGAACTTTCCTAAAGAGAACCTGAGTCGTAGGATAAAAGGTGATTACTTGTAAATTATACTGGAACAGTCATGGCTTCACAGATCATGTCTGGTCTCATTTGGAGACATCAACTACACTTACATTATTTTTAGTATCTTTGAGGTTAAACATCAAGCTTCGATACTTGTTCTTGTATTTGTTTTCCGTATCTTTATACATATGGAAAATTTCTCTCTCGATCTTCTTGGCAACTTCAGAAGCTTTCTCCACTGGGACATTCAAATCAGACTCCTTCAACCTAAAATGCAGAGCGTCACACATTCAGCATCTTGAACAAAACTGTTTTTGAAAGCTGTTCGATGAAGAGGCTGTGTCATGTAAATTTACGGAGATCTCCTACCTCTGGATGAGGATGTCTTTCAGAGAATCACGCACACTGCGCCTGATCTCCTCAACAGATGCGGGCTTTTTTGAAGCGGAAGATGCGCTTTTACTTTTTGCCTCGGGTTTCAGCTGAATGCCTGTGAGGACAGAAAAAGTACAGAGGAAGTTTAAATGAAAATAACAACAACAACAAAAAAAAGGAACTGCAATTCATACACAGGTGTTTTTACTCAGTGTTGAATTCTATAAAAAGTTCCAACACTGCCAAATATATTTTCTGTTGGTGTACAATTTGGAAACGCAACTGCTAGCTGTGAAAAATGTAAAAATAACATTCACAAAATGAAACCTTTCATGAATGTGCTTTCAGTATTTGAGAGTTAAATAGCAAAATATTATAAATATATGAACAGAATTTCCATATTAAAGCTCTGTATCAAATACCTGTTTTATGATGAGCTTCTTTGACATCTGCGGATGATCTTCGACCTTGCTCCTATTTTAGAAGATAGGAATGACAAATTACTTAAGGAACACCAGCATTTGCATTGGGGGGGGAAAAAACCTAAACCAATCAACAGGAAAAGTAAAAACAGTTATGAATGTTCACCTTTGCGATAATCGAATCGGATTGTTTAGACTTGGCAAAGTTTTGTGTTCTTAAGTTAATTCTAGTTCATTAATAGTTGTTTATGTACTTCCCAGGTGTGTAAAATGGCATGGCTTCGTACTTCTGAGGGCACTGAATCGATCACAAGTGGACTCTTCCAATTGCCATTGATTCAATGCCCTGAGAATGAAATGACCTGCATAAATGAGAATAGTCAAATGCATTAAAAAAAATGTTCCAAAAATGTTCATCTCATATTTTAATAACCTAATTCAGACAAACGAGTGTGTCAAAACATCTCCGTGCAGTTTTACACCACTGGAAATGACAACCACAACGATCAACATTGTTTGGAAGCACCCTGACAGCGTCAAACATTTTCAAAACAAATCAATATCATCTTTCTAGTGGCTGAATGTGTTACGTTGTGTGGGTGCACCCGTGGGTGTATTTTCCTATGTTGGCTGAATCTCATTATTTTTTGTACAATGCAATGGATGAGTCTATGTCTAGCTTTTATGAGAAGCTTCAAACGTTGGCGAGTATACAGACCTACGGTAAGCATACACCCGTGTGCAAGCCATCAGTGTACAGGGAAAGTAATAACAAAAAAAGACAACAAACCCTTGTGTAGTGGAAACACTGGCTATGATTAATATCAGAGCATCACTTAGCTGGGGAGCACATATAGCGAAACATCCTTTGTAATTAATGTTCTGCAGCTTTAAACCACTTTATTGAGCGAAACGCTATGATGACGAACCTTCATGAAAGATCGGACCCCCCCTGATGTCAGTTCCTCAGAGGCTGCTGACTTGGGTTTGGGAGCCTGCTTGACAGCTTCGGTCTTTAGTTCAGGCGCAGGTGTGGTTTCGGGCTCCAGCTTTTTACTCTCCTCCTCGCAGCATTTTAAGCACACGTACATCTGGTCCTCCTCCTCCATCTCGCGTACTTTGAGCAGGTCAAGTCCAACGCAGTCACCATGGAACCAATCGTCACAGCGGCCACAGCCAACCATGAACCTGAAAGGGGGTGAAAAAAATATTTTGACCAATTTTCTTTGCAGCCCGTAATGTGACTACTCTCTTATCGCTACAGGACACGTCAGTTTAATACCATCTATGTAATAATGAACCATAAAGCAATTTATGGTACTAAAACATTTTGTTTTTTAACAAAGAGGAGGAGGAAGGAGATGTGATACAAGCTCCGCACTAATTTTTCGATGTGGGCACGTTTGCTTCAGTAGCGAGGCCAACTTCATGAGGCGCCAGCCAACATGGCACGCCGTTGTGTCGCGGCAGCACATTAACAATGTACGGGTTGAAGTGCAGTTTGAAAACGCTTTTTACTGTGGGTCAAGCACACCCAAAACATCTTGACAAAAGGTATTTTGGAATGATGCCTGCAGAAATAAAATGATGAATAATTCAATTTCTAATTTGTGCTACGAGCTTGAGAAATATTTATCTGAGGGAATACTTACATGTTGTTGTGGTGTTTCTTGCACTGACCACAGCAGTTGTTTCCATCCCACACAGACTCGCTGTTGGCCGGTTGCTCCTGCTGCTGTGGTTCAACAGTTTCTTTCTTTACAGCCGGAGCATTGTCGGGAATAAACAGCTGTGGCTCATCCACAGAGATGCTTCTTACAGTTTTACTTTTTTGCCTTTGTAGGATCTTTTCAGGCTTCTTCATTTTCGGCTTCTCCTGCCCTACTTCTTCTGGTGTTTTGGAGGAATGACCCGGACGAGTGACATGGGTGGAGTTCAAAGAGTCTGCTTTCAAGATGTTGAGAGTATGAGACGGTTTGGTTGGACAGTGTTGATTGACGACACGACTCCCACTAGGTAGCGTTTTCTTCACTGGAGAGCTCGGCTTCACTTTGGGATCTCCTGTTTGCATCTTTGGATGTTTAGGGGGATGTTCACTTAGGGTGGTGTCAGACCGCCTTTTTAAATGTTCACTGCTTCTTTTCTCTTTCAGAGACTTCAATTTGTGGAGGACATCTCTTTGGACAACTTTGGATGGTACATTTTGGGAGACTGTAGCTCCTTTAGTCGCGTTGCTTTTTTCACCTATAACACCACTTTTCTTATTGAAAGTAAGTGGTTGCTTTGATTGGAGCAGGTTTTTGGCTAAAATTGGCTTCTTTTCTTTATTGTCTACCTTGTTACTTGCAGCGGTCCCATTGCTTGGTGGCAATTTAACACCACATTTTTTGTCATTGACAGGCTTTTGTTTTTCCACAACAGGCTGATTGTCATCTTTAGTTTCTTGAGTGCACTTCTTTGTTTCGGTCCCATTAGCCGCTTGCACGTCATTAGGGTTCACATACGGCCCCAGACCAAGTGGTGTATTATCAACACCCAAATTCTCAGTTACATTCTGGTCTGCGACTTTCTCAAGTACAGGATTTTGTGCAGCGACACCATCATCTGACAACACGGCGAACCCAACATCCGCACCATAAGAAAAACTACCGTCAAAATTGGCTTCTGTGTCATGGAGATAGGATGGCCCAGGAAGTAGTTCAATCTTGAATCCTCCAATGGTGACAGTCAGTCGTTTCAACACAACAGACGGTTTTAACCATAATCCACCTTCAATATCGTTGATATTGATGCGTCCACCCAGATTTAGTTCTTTCTTCAGCTGTATTCCTTTAACCCCTTTCTTGATCAAAAACGACTTCTGTAGTCTGTTGGAAGGTTTCCTTCCCGGTCTTCCTCTGGGTACAGGATTTGTGGTAATCTCAGCAGGCTTTGGACCGTCATTTGATTCTGTGTCTAAAAGCCAAACAAATGTCACAATTTGTTGAAATGCAGTATATAGGAAAAAAAAAAAGCTTGAAGCTTACCTAATTGTACATTAATAGGGCGCTTCCTGGGTCTGCCCACAGGCTTCTTGATTGTGGCTGAATTGTTTTTTGTGACCGCCAGGTCACCGCTGAGGCCTGCGGCTGTTGAACCACCACTGAGCTCTGCCAGGAAAGACAAAAGTTTGTGTAAATGGGATTGCAGGGGGCAGTTCATAGCAGTGCAGAAGTAAAAGTCAGCTTTAATCCATCAGAATCACATGTGGACTTAAAACAACGTTACTACATGAGTATTGAAAATGTGTGAAAGAGCATGCTATACACAGAAAAACAACAACAAAAACTAAACCATATAGAACTACTTTATTCCAAAAGCACATATTAACAGGCTCAACTCCATATGAAAATACAGTATGTACTGGTAGTAAGCATACCTGCTGAGCCTGAAATTTGAAAAGTAGAGTCCTCATTATCCAGCAGGTTGAACTGAGACGTTGCACATCCAAACATGGGATCTTTGTCACTCAACATGTTCTTGAGCGAATCTTCAAGGCAGAGTCCCGACCCAAACTCATTACTGGCTTCACATTCCAGATTTTGACCTATGACAAGGCTGTCGTCTAACTGGTCACTGGGTATTAAAACGTTAAAAGTGTCCACAATATCCATGAATGCTGCTACCTTCCTGCAAGGGGGGAATACAGATAAAACACATTACTTAGATAACCGACATGTGGATCGTACAGCTACACGTGTACATCAAAGCATCATAAATGTAATTAAACATGACCAAGTCTGCAATAAATGTTAGCGTAAACAAGTGGGGACGGGGGACTAAGTTTGTGACAATAACACGATTCAGTGCTTTCTCCATCGTTGGTGCACGTTACTGTCCAGCTAGCAGTTAGCAATGAGCGAGCTGTTTACTTCGGTCAACAAGGTTTTTGATTCAAATGTCGGAGGCCCACTAAAGAGCTCGAACGTTTATGAAGTACAAGTAGCACATTCTAAACTCCCAAATAGTGCCAAATGCAAATCAGTAATTCAAGTTTTAGCAAGCGTGTACACAAGTTGCAAGAGGCCAGATTGGATTCATTGAGAACGTAAGAACGACAAGGTGGGGATTTATTGAACGAAGATTGAGATCGATTACTATTTTTACTTGGAAACGAATGTTAACTGTTACTTATAGTGGCTAGTTTTCCTAACAGACTACAAATATGTTGCCTGCTAGTTAGCACGCGTTGCTAATGCAGCTATGGATCATATACGTTAGCAAGCTAACGATGACCTGTGGAGGAAGTTTTAGTTATTCCTCAAGTCTTTAGCCAAGTAAACATACGGATGTCCACATGACTGTACCATAGCTGCATGACAAATCGGCGTGTCATTCTAGAGACAAAATTATAACATGTACAGTAGATAAAAGATCAAGAGCGAGGCAAAATATGTCAGACATGCTAACTAGGTCGTGCTAGCAAAGGCCTAGTGTTGTTTGTAGCCTGACTGCAGCTAACAGGCGTTGCGAAAACACGCCCACGAGCATCAAGTTCAGCTTTGGCTCACTGTAGATTTGAACATGTGAGCGTTTATACGTGTAGGCTTACCTCTGTCTGAGTGCAATGATGTGTCCAATTCGTATAGGTTACATAGTAACGCGGCTGCTTGCTTTCCTGCCTCCGCTAACTTCCTCTACAGCTAAGCCGTCATTCGTCCCGCTGCCGCAAAGCTCCTGATCTGCAAGTCACGTGGTTTGTGTTTACAGCAGGTATCTTAGCAGCTGCGAGCGTGCAGGCGGTTATTCCTCATGAAAAAAAATCCTACAGCTACTGTATTTTGTTTTGGAATTATTTTATTTTCAGTTTAGAGATATACATTTTAACATACCAACAGTGTACATAGACGTTGCATCAGGTAAAACGTTGAGGATACACTTCCTAATCCGAGAACCGACCATGAACCCATTCCGGGAAAAAAAAAACATACAATCAAATGCAATCGAAACCTTTATTAAAAACCAGAAGCCCGAAGACTCTTTTTCAAAGATAATGTGGCCAAACACAATTCACGTCATAACAACGTGTAAACATAAAAAAAAAACCAATACAATTACAAACAGAAAACTGCTATCGAAAAGACTACCATCCACCCAGAATGAATACCAAAAACTACAGAACAGTGCAACTGATAAACAATCAGTTTACAATTCGACTCCCAATTATCATTCTAGGACCAGGGACCAAAGAAGCTGGCCTCAATTTGCAGAGATGGCACTTTAAAAAAGATGAGAAGTAGACTCTAAGCATTGCAATTGCAAGTAATATGGCATTATCTCATGAATTAAGACCAGGAAAATGTTGCATTTCACCTAGACCTGTTCCTGCTTGTTGTGAGTTGAGCAATGTTCTGGATATGTGTGCATTTAATTTCACGAAACCCTGACTGTGGATGGCATGACAGCATTTTTCAGTTAGAGAAGAAGGTGTGAGTGTGCATAGGTCTGCACACGTATGCTGCTTCATAATGCGTATGAACCATTTAATGTTGTGATTAGGACAAATGCTCCTTGCATTTTTCATGCAGCTCTAATCCGTAATAGGGAACCTCGTTTTCCACAGCTGCCCGAGCCATTTGTTCGGTGGAGAAATCTGATGCCCATTTGCCCTTTGGAGAAATGATGACAACTCCACCAGCGCCACACACGCAATTTTCCATGTACTGCAGAGACATGTTTGAAGCCTCTTCCACGGATTTACCTGATGGTTGTGCCAGGGGGGTAAAATACGCTGATAACAAGTGAGCAGTCATGTCATTGCAAAGTATATAAAATGTCACACATGAACTGAAATCTTGTTCTACGTGTGTAAGGACGAGTCTGGCCAGTGTTACTTTAAAGATCGACGCTCTATGGCCAATCCAAGACACTGCACCACTGAGGTTGTCTGCATATTCCCCCACAGCCTTATTTTCAACGGAGAACATGGAAAACACGTATAAATGCACTACATGCAGTAAGTGATTTTCAACCAGTGTGTCCCGAGACATCATTATGTGTGCCACAGGAAACTATTATTACTCCACCCTGGTCTGGAATCCTGCTATTGCTTGTAGTATTTGTATACACTTGGATTGTTTCAAACTGAGAGGAGTCACTTTGAACAGGTAAAGTTCAAGTACTACCAGTGGGCGTGGAAGTCTTCCATCACCCCTGTCACATACTGTACTTCTTGTGCTTCTCCCATTCTTTTCTCTCGTAGCTGGTCCAGTGTATCAGTGGGAACTGTCGCCATGCCGATGCTCCAAAAAAATTCAGGTCTCCTTCCCAAAGAGGCTGCAGAAGAAATCAAAAAAGTCCATCTCACAATCAGATTTTATCATGAATTGTCAGGAGTCGTATTTGTCTTTCATGTTACTGTATTATGAAAACAGTTTTAGGAAAAGTGCGACTTGAATGAATATGGACAAGGCCTCTGTTATGGTATGGTGTGTTATGGTATGCTATGTTATATATGTTATTATTTCTAGCATTCCCTGTTGCAACTGTAGCTGGAAAAAAAATATTTAGCCACATCCCTGAAAATGTGGCTGATTGTGCACCCCTGGAAAAAGCGGGATTAGATGCAATGTTTTATTCTGGCCAGGACTCCTGTTATGGGTTTGGATATTTTCCCGGTCTGTTTTCAAAAGAGGCCGTACCCCCCAGATGGAAATGCAAATTTTAGAACAATGGGGAGAACCAATCATATAAGATGGATCCGGGAAAGAGTGCGGCTTTATGCCTTCCCTGGCCCCTTTTTATTGTCTTAAAGCCTTTTTATTACATGTTCACATTTTGAGAGGAAAATAAAATAAAAACAGTCTTCAGAAAAACGGTAGGCCACGAAAAGGAAAGTTTCAAAGCATGCAGTATTATTTTTAACCACTTGAGGTCGACAAGAGTCCACCAAAATCAGTCATCCAGTGAGGGACCACAAACAATGGCACCTTGATTTACGAGTTTAATTCATTCCGCAACCAAACTCGTAATTGTACTTGTACATTCAACGAATGCTTTTAATTAATAAACAGGCTGTTCTGAATAAATTGAAAGTGAATGGAAATAAACAGTTTTATAAAGACCAAGTACGAGTACATGTTTTACTAAAACATCATTTACATCAAGCCGGTAAAACGGTTTTACCACGACGTTTCAATACTCCCAGCAAACTAGTAATAGTCGTTAACAATCCCTCAACGCTTTGGATGGATTGAATGGTGATTTTAACTTTCTCTACAGCTGTAGTTTGAATGTGTTGTGACTTGAAAATAATAAGTTATGTGACGTATGGCTAAAGTGGTGGAAATTGATATGTACTGTAGTAAATATGGTCATTGCCATTTAGGACCTGCCAAATTGCCTCTTCTGATGCTTGAAATATTGGCGGTTTGAAACCAACTTTCTCTTGTGACGGCGAAATGTGTCGAATATCAGGATAAACCTTATATTTTGCTAAATTAGTTGAAGTCACCACAGCAAATGCGGTAACTGTGATTTAACCTATGCGGGCAAACGAGTTTACAATAATTGCGTAATGTCAAACCTTGAAAGTTTTATTTTCACCTGAGTAATCCACTTGATTTAATGATTACCACATGATTTTTGGGGGGGAAACTATGAGAATTAATTCAACCTTGGCGCAAGATCAATATGGGACAGCCCCCTTTTTGTTTTGAACGTTGTGCAAGTTTAGCAGCATTTCATTACACTACTTCATTTTTACTGTATGCATGTGGAAGGAGGAGTGGTGTGTTCGTCTGCAGCATGCCTTGTCCCAGCATGTGTCCAATAGTGTTCGGAGGGGCGGGGAGCAGCGTGCAGTGAGCACCCAGTATGAGCTTCTGGCGTGCAGCTGAAGAGGCGGAAAGGCAAGAGCCAGCGGTGGAAGATATGGGCTCACTTGTGTGAATCACAAGTCTACCTGCAAGCAAGCATACCGGACTCCTTGGAGGACGAAATAATCCCTTTTTTTTTTTAAAGAAGGAATCTGCTCGTGTTTGAGTCTGCATCTGCCAGCACCAGCAGCGAGGAGCTTCATATCGGACGCCTGCACGACTTGCTGTGTGCATGCAAATCTGCCCTGATAGAATGCATCAAAATAATTACTTACCTGAATTGGTAGCTGAGAAAAACACGCTGGAGCCTCAGTTTGGGCATGCTCTACGCCTGCTTGCAGAAGGTATGTCACTCCATAGACAGTAATCCTACTCCTAAATGTTTTTTATATGTGCACACATTTTAATGGTTCTGCCCACTAAGTAAGAAAAGTTTATTATGATGTATTGAGAACCCAGAGAGCCATCCAAAAACACAGATGACGGAACCTTGAATTCTCCACAAAAAAATTAATTGTAATTATGCAAAAAGTTTGAAAAGTATTGATTTGACCTGAGTGCATGTGCTGTCATTTAAGTGGAAAAAAAGGTGACAACTGACAAATAAGGTTAAAGTTCACAAAACATGCATTCGAATATTTTTGGTTAAGATTAATAGAAAAACGTAAAACCACCTGCTATGACTTCCCCCCTATTAATTTCAAGTGTACACATAAATTATCAAGTTCCTCTGTCTTGTCTACTATGCAGACCAAAATGTGAAACCAACTTTCAACAATATCTTTTTCTGCATGCTGAGTAAAGTTATGTTTTCCACGAAGGACTAATTTCAACATCATAGTGTAAAGACAGAGACAGGTGCTTTGCAGTGATTCACTCTTAAGATGAACATGCAGACAAGTCATTAGGGATTCGTTAAAATACAAGTACTGTGTCACCTTTACAGCATGCCTATTCCTGCACAGAAAAACATAGGAATAACATCACCTGGTTCGACATAGGATGTACTGTACCTTATTTCTACATTTGTGTTACCTTTTTAAAGACTGAAAAGTGGTTTACCTACTCTGGTCAAGAGCAACGCCTCGTACTTATGTCCACAATCGTTTTATTCCGCTTCAGTTATGGGACACCATGACAACCCAAAAGACGTTCCAAACATTGACAATCAACATTTACAAAAATCTGTTTGACACAGACATTAAATGAATAAACATAAATAACATACCACGTGCACCTTGTAAACCGTCAAGCAGACAATATCATAATTAAATGTTGAGCATTGTTTCCTGAAGTAAGAGTAATTAAAAAAAAAAGATTCAACACAAAGATAAGTCCGCCTTCATGGAGTACTGCATAAACGGGATAACATTTACTGGGAGAAGCTAAAATTCCGAGCATTTGGACAATTTAAAATAAAATAAAAAATCTCTGCACATTATTCATCAATTTTCACAAATAATTCTGGATTAATATGAGAAATGATGAGTTGTCAATTCATCGATCAATAATTGCAATTTTGATGGAATTATACTAATACATTTTATGTCTGCAAATTGTTGTGCATTCATGTGTCGCGTCAAGGAGACACAGTAAATGCTCAACTCAAAGAGAAAGATGGCAGCTTAATGCCACCTGCATTCATACTATAGAAAGGTAAACGTGTGTGTCCTTCACTGGGAAGCAGAGTGGGAGCATATGGTGTGTATGAGAACGTGTTGATGAAACACCTGACTGTCCCGCACTTCCCACTGTCATCCAGATCACAAAATAGGATCATGTGGCCTGCAGTAAGCCAGACAACTTTCACAACAGGTACACTCAAATATCCACAGACATTATTGCTTATCATATAAAGACCAGCTATGGTGCGGCATAATCTACTTTGTAGTACAGGATCAAGATAAAGAATATTTTATTCATTGTGTTGTCTGGTACAAGTGCAAAATGAATCGATAACTAATTGTTGATCAAATTAATCAATAATTATTTTGATAATAGATTCATCATTTTGACCCTCTGTCCAACTCCTCAGAATTTCATTCTCACAATAGTAAATACTGTCAGATTTCTGAAAGATGACTGACTATCTTTGTCTTCAGTCAGAATAAGCCATTTGAACTGAATTTTGCAAAAAAAATTCTCTTTGGTCTTTTTTCTGACATGTTACGCAACAAGCCAGTAGGCTAACTGAATCATAATCCATTTAAGTTTGTGAATTTCTGCACTGTCCCGTATTCGAATTAAGGCATAGGAATGTAAACGTTTTTTAAAAATCTGATTAATCTCTTAATTGACACACTAATGTGTGCTGTGAGACATAAAACAAAGCTTTACTCTGAATACTAATAGGATACTAATGTTGTAACCTGCCTCTCTTGTTCACTCATTAGCCTGTCCATTCTATATCAGAAATCCGTGTTGACAACTGTGACAGATCAAAACAAACTTGTAATGTGACCCATCAAAAGGACACAAAAGTCACATCCCGGAAAAGTGAAACTGTGCATTACATTTTCAGTATTAAGATGACAAGGTTATCAAAGTCGACTCACAATGAATGTTTGGCTCCATTATCCTTCACTTTCAAGGTCTGGAGCATTGCAAGCAATTCTAATGAGTGAATGAGCCAGAGAATGGGGATGGGCATAACTGTACCTCTTCGGGGGTTTGAATGGCTCATTAAAATGCTGCGTCAATGTCAACGACAAAAGGGAGGCGAACATTTAAACACTTGAATGCTGCGGTCAGACCAATGCGAGTTGAGCTTTTCTCGCGACACTATTACAGATAAAGTCGGCCTGTCACTATCGAATATTTTTAGAATAACACAGTGTGCATTGTGTATGTGATGAATACAGAAACTGTGACTTCGCCTATGAATACGCAGTGCTGTATGGTTGTGAAAATACGGTAGATTAGTACATCGGTTTAAGGAAGGCTTCATCAATCTTGCATATGTGGTAGAAATTAATTAGTTTAGTTTGAAAAAAATGCATAAGAGCTGAAAAATACACCTCCGTGTTGATTTATTTTACTTTCATGGCAACATTTTCAATACATGGGTATGTCCATGTTGGGTCCAACGAGAAGTAACGTGTGCGATTTACTGATGGACAATACAGTAGATAGACGCTGGACAACAAGGAGGACACGGTAAAAACAATGCCAGAATGCATAGCAATAATTTGCAATGGGTGAAACAGAAACAGCAAACAAGGTGCACCCTGGCATGAGAGTCCGCAAGTGTTCTTACGCAAGTTTTGTCAAGAACTCGGTGTGCGCAATGACAGGGACCCACACATGTGTTTGCAGCAAGCATTTCCGGGACAAGGGTATACTTTACAATTTGAGATGGGACACGCCACGCATGTGACATTAAAAATCAACACCGTGCCAAGTAATGTTATACAAGCAAGAGGTGGGAGATGAGTTTAACTGCCCGAGGGATGATCTGCGTCCTGTCCGTGGTGAACACTAAGAAAACCAAGTGCAGTGTGAAAAAAAAGCGTTGACACACTTTCCCAGCCATCTCTACTATGCCCTTGTGCACTTCTGGTAGGATTTTGCCAGGATCCCCCACAGCTCTTTCGTCACAGCCATCATAATGTCATCCACATCTTCAAAAAGTGCCGTCTTGATGGGAAAGAGGAAAAATAATACCGTGGAGCCAGGTCTGATGAGGAGTGGGGTTCCTCCAACACGGTGATGTTCTCACCCAGTGACTGTCAAATGCTTTGTATGATCAACTGTGTAGTCATGGCGAAGCAGACACAAGGTGGCCTCCCATAACTCTGGAGTACACATTTCACAGATGTCTAGCTGGAACCATGTTAAAGCGGAGAACATCCGACTTTAAACAGAAAAATAACAGGCAAACTAATAAATGTCTGGACTCTGGAGAGAAAATCTACTCGTTAAACAGAACCAGAACCGGAAATGAATTACATTACGCAATGTCGTCTGTCAGCCAGGGGCAGTGATCTATCAAAAAGAAAAGCAATTGTTTATTTGTTATATTGTCATATTTTTGTTGTTTAATCAAACCCTTCCTTCAAGTCTGTTGGAATAACCTGCAAAAAAAAATGCTCCACAAAATTAATGAACGACATGCATAATTTTCAATCAGGTGTCAAATGAACACTAAAAATAACATACTGTATGGTATAAACCAGGGGTGTCAAAGTCATTTTTGTCGCGGGCCACATTGAAGTGAACGTTTTCCTTGGAGCGCCGTTATGACTGTGAAAGCATTTAAAGAAGTCAAGAATAATGGTTGAGTCAACAATTGTTTAAGTTACTGTATTGAGAGATTTGATAACAAGAAAATGCTTCCAATATCTCTCTTATTTATTACCTATGAGGAGTTGAAATTTTGGTTCAAATTTTTGCAATCATGGTAGAAGTTGACATGTCTGATTTGCTTTCGTGGGCCACATAAAATGATGTGGTGGGCCAGATCTGGCCCTCGGGCCTTGTGTTTGACACCTGTGTTATAAACTCTCAACATTTTTGCAGTCGCTCTCTCGGACCACATTTTGACATGAGGACTCACAATAAAAACAGCGCAACAAATGGTATCGCGGCTGTTAAAAGATAAATTGGATTAGATGTGAACCTGATAGCCTGTCAGATGACTGTCAAAAGTGAACCACTAACTCATCACCATGACTGAATCACATGGCCAGTTGTGTCTCAGACTCGCAGGGCTCGATGTCTCGCCGCGCCTCGCGTCACATCGTCCGCCATTAAAGAGCAGACAACGCATTAATCACCTGCATCGACAGATGGTCCGTCGTTCGCTCATGAGCAGGAGAGCGGGAGACAGCTGTGTTCAGCATACGCGCGCGCACACACACACACACACACACACACACACACACACACACACACACACACACACACACACACACACACACACTGATGGTATGCCTGGCCTATTCTCATTGATGACTTGTAAAAATCAAAGCTCAATAACAGCAGGGAGGTGAACCAATAAAGAATGGGTATGGCGTTCACCTCAAGTGGTGAACACTTGCCGCATTAATGAGCAAACCATACGTTATGTATGACACGAGCACTGATCTGAGCATGTTTGCATTGTGTTTATTCATTAAAATAAATTGGCAAAGTGTTTTGCTGATCCAGCATATTTAACAAATGGCTGTATTATGACAGAGAGGTGGAAATGCGCTCCCAAGAGGGTCGTGGCTACTAATTAATCACAGTTTTGTATGCCTTAAAACTGTCATTTGGGCTTTTGTAAACTTCTAGCCGCAAATATGACAAATCGTTTGTGAGAAATAAAACAAAATAGCCCCATTGTGACATTTTTAACAACTTGTACGAACACCAATGTGGATAACTAACGTCCCATTCGTTTTGAATCAGATGATTTTATATTGAAAGCATCTCTGACAAATTGAAAATGACTGAACTGCATTTCCCTGATCTGCTTGCTTTTTCACATCCCATTTGTGTGAGCGGTAATTGGTTTTTACTCTCCCTTTAAAATGACTTTTTTTTTTTTTTTACCGCAGAAAACAATTGACTTTAAAATTTGATTTGTCAATCATTACTTGATCACAGTGCAAACAGTCACACACAGAAACAGCAAGAGACTAAACACTCATATTGTCGAGGAAACGTCCCGCCCCGCATTTTCAATCATCTGTCTAAAGCAGAAAAAGACAAAACGAATTGCTCTTTTCAGTCCATTCAACAGCAACAGATTGATGCTGTAAATCATAGCATGCCTTCGGCCTACTTTTGTCTTTGCTATGAACAAACAATCAGTTAATGCAGATATTTTATTTATTTATCTTTTCCTGCATTGTTGAGCCTTCATCATTGGCCTTAAAAAGACAAACGTCAATAATTGCAGCTTCCTACAACTGTTGATTTGTTTTCAGACCATTTTCAAAGTCATTCTAATGCCTACACCGATATATTCAGGTGGTGCGTTAGTTTGGCTTCACTTAACCTGGCTAGGTTAACACTTTTAGTTGGGCATGCCTGACCTCAGATGATGCATAATGCACTCATGGTTGTGCACTGCTATTTTTTTGTTTTGCTTCAGGATTTCTTTTCGGGAAGAGTTTACCAAAGGCAACACTTGAAGTATAGAACAATATTTCAACTGGACAATGATTAGTCATTTCCTCTTATTACCTATAGCAAAAGGGTATACTGTAGTTGATTTTTGGGGGGGGGGGGCGGGGGGGTTACTTGGTTGTTTTGTTATTATGTCGGATTACGCAAACAATATTTCCACAAAACTGGCACACGGGCTCAAAGAAAAAAACATACATTTTGCTATGAAGACAATTATAAATGTAAATAAACCGCTGAATTTTC
Source organism: Hippocampus abdominalis (assembly GCA_018466805.1). NCBI lineage: Eukaryota > Metazoa > Chordata > Actinopteri > Syngnathiformes > Syngnathidae > Hippocampus > Hippocampus abdominalis. The sequence continues at coordinate 10,725,778 of CM031702.1, read as the reverse complement.
TCTTAGAACATTTGAGTCAAGATGAAATATGTCCTTCAGCCATCCAAGTCTGAAATATTGTAACTCTCCACCAACCAGGAAGTAGCCAATTGACAAAGGCTTGAACACAAATAAAAAAATCAAAGTCTTTAGTTCTCTTTATTTTCAATTTTGGGGTCATTTATATTCTCTTTCTTCCATTTGCATCATTTGCCCCACCCCGGATTAAAAATGGTAATATCCTCCTTTCCCCACAATCCTTTGTAAACCAAAAGGGACCTGCTAACATTCTGAGAGACAAATCACAGGATGAAGGTTCTCTTTTATTATTTTTTCACAGTTCAATAGTTCTATTTTCCTTCGTTTTGATGTCTGGGAAATGAACTTGGGCCTCCTTAGGTCATGCGCGGAGACTAAAACCGTATACACACGGTGTGACTCCTGAATTGGAGAGGTAGACACATTTATCCCACAGTTGACCCTTTAAACCTTCCTTTTTTTCAAAATTCCTCTTCTCTGCGCAGCACTGCTGAAGCAGTATTGGCCATTGCATCAGAGCGGATCAAGAGCACCAGAATAGTAACTCAGAGTTGAAATGATTCGTTTCCCCGCCATGAGATTTTTTTTTTTTTTATCCCGTGTGAGAATTGAAAGCAGTGACCTTCAATTCACTTTCGTGCTCTTCTGATCCCTGCACTCACATTGCTCCCGCTCACATTTAATTTTTTATTTTTATTTTTTGTGGCAAACCCATGATGCATGTGCAACTGTTTTGCCACATTTGTTCACAATAAGCCGATTTACCCCTCTTTCACACAAACACAATCTTCTTGTGGCAGGCTGCAGACCACAAGAGATGCGCTATTGTGGAATGTAAAAGTCTTCACTGTCTTTTTATTGCTACACAGAAATGAGGTAAATAAATACAAAAAAACCCCAGAACAAAATAGTATTAAAAAAAAAAAAAAAAAGTACAAAAGTACCAAAACAATTCTAAACTAATCAGTGAGTATCATCAATAGGGACCAAAAATAAGAGACTAATTTAACTTGATATTGTGCCCTGACAGAATGCATTTTGAGTCTGCAATCAATTCAACAAGCCCACATTCACGATGCTAATGTCCTGCTTAAAGCAGGTTGACAGATTTTTTTCCAGTGTTTTTTCCAAGATTCTCCGTCCCCAACAAAATGTATATTGGAAGTTTATCCATGTTTTTAAAATTATTTGTATCTATTATTATTTTTTTAATGGGTTTGTTTAAAAAAAAACGCATTTCACTGGAGTCAATTATACGCAGATTTTCAATATTCGTGGGGCCGCCCGGTCCCTATCGACTGTATAAACAAACTGATTGATGTTGTCATCTTATTACCGATCGTAATGAAACCATTCATCCATTTTCTCTCCCGCTTCATCCACATTAAGATTGCAGCTGTGCAGAAGTTTGTCACAGATGACTTTGGGCGATACACCCTGGACTGGTCGCATGCCACTATAAAAAAATTATGTTTAAAAATGAATCCATAACCAAATGTGAAAACATTTAAACAAAAGCAGACCTATACGCACACCCAATCAGTCAAATCTTACTGTATTTGTATAATGCAGCGCAATCATACAGCAGTGTAAACTACCCCCACTATAATAAACATACTTCGGAAATATCAATCAGACCAAAGGCAGGCATTTAATATAGGTTTTACCTAATAAAATGGACATTGTTATGTCAAAAATTCTTTGAGCCAGAATTATTTTAGCATTTTTTGTCAGCAAATTGACATAACACTGTACATGTACAGATAACCGCCACATATTTGTGGTTAGGCATTTTTTTTATGGAACCTATTCCCCGTTATGGAGACCTCTGTTCCCACCCCCCACCCCCCGCCCCTCAGATTTTTTCTCTAGGTAGTATCAATCATTCCAGGCTTTTTGCAATTCGTGACCGGTCATGGTTCTTATCCCCTGTGATTAGTGTGGGTCCACTATATATTGCTGAAGTTGGAGGGCCTCTCTAATCTGTTTAGTTCCACTCCCGTAAGAATACGGCAAATGGGTGTGTGACAAGGATCCAAAGGAACAATCGTAGCTTGGCAAAATGCCTGCATTTCATTTTCGAACTTGCTGTTCATCTCATTTCTGGATCTCCCACAAGCATCTTAATGTTGCAACTCTTCCGAGTCCTTTGACAGCTGGAGCTCGACTGCATTTAAAGGCTCCCTCCAGGAAGTCATTACTGGGAATGTTTGGAGCCATTTTCTTTGCCATGCTGATTCAGTCTGCTGCAACTCTGATCAATTCCCCATCCAACTTGGACACGTCAGATGACTGTTGGCCCAATTTGTGCAAGATTTCCCACTCATGTAAATGATACAGAGACAGTGCGCATTGATCGAAATCAATTATCTGCAAATATGATCTTAATTTGAGAGCTCATCAACCTAATTTGCACCACTCCAAACAACTGCTCTCTAATGACATCGAGCAGCAGGCTAAACTTGTATCATAATGTGCTTTTAGTTACAGCTGTGTGAGGCTACGCACAGTTACACTTCTCCCAAAGTGTCCCCAGAGTCTGATTTTATTGTTGTTGTTGTTGTTGTTACTATTTGCAGTCACCCTGCCACCGGACTGATGCACAGTATAACTAATAATCCCCTTTGTCTTCTTCGCTGCAGAAATGGAAAAGCATGAAGGTGATGAACTGCAACAAGATGGCATAATGAAGAAATACCTTGACATTATCAGCAATAAAAATATAAAGCTGTCTGAAAGAGTTCTCATCCCCGTGCAACAGTATCCAAAGGTAAGACGCAACTGCTCCGTATGTCTGTCAATATCATATCAACAGCGAGTCTTTCAATTCGCAAAGTCAATCCATTTACCTTTAAGTAGCACGCCTGAAAATCATTGTGATGATAAACAGTACTAGCTGGTACTCAGGAGTATAACATGTCCGTTGTTCCCGGGACCTATGGGAATTGTTTTACACTGTATTTGTGTTGGCCAAGTACTTGAGCCCAGTAAGCTCACATCCATACATTAATTAACTTTGAGTTTCGGGATCTCTACTCTGTTTCTCGGTTTTAAATCATGAAATGACAGAATACCTTCTAATTCCCATTTCCATTCAATTTATCGTGAATTATCGGCAAAGGCAATGTTGATAAAATTGAAGAGAGAAGGAGACATAACTGAGGGAGCAAACTTTTCAAAACTCCAGTGGAACTTATTTTTTTTTAAGGTTACTCTGTCGCAGACTAATTTCCATGTGGAGACGACACATTATTGAAGTATTAAGTGCCGCGTGCTTTCCTTACAATGCCGCTTAATTGCATTCGTCTAGTGATGTCCGGTAGCTCCAGTAGGTAAATCGGTTCTTGATTAGATAATTAATGAATGCACAGCAGAGCCTGCAAATAACAAGAGCTATGAACTTTTTATAGAATCAATGAAAATACAAAAAGCACAGATGAACAACTTGATGACCACGCTCAAAAAAAATAATGAACATCCCCTGATCAGCTATAAGGCTGCATAGGGGACAAAATTGTGTTTTTTTTTAAGACAAAGCAGCATACATACGGAGCGACTCAAACACAAAAACAAAATTGCCGCAAAGACATTTATCAAGGTCAGTCAGGCCAGCAATGGCAACAGCAGCCATGTAAAGCATCAGCAGCAGATTATTACAAATGTAAAAGGAACCCAGACACTTTCCTCTGGATGTCAGTATTATCTGACCAGTCTAGTGTGTCATTGAGCTGCAGCCCCAGATTTGAATGTCCAGACCAGAGGTACTCAAATACAAATCCTTCAGTGTCACTGACAGTGTTTCATGTGCAGCCGCCCATCCTGACTGGCCGTGGTCTCTTTGAGAGGCATAGTTCATCAAACAGGAGATGAGGCATATGTCCATTGTCAGGTTGTTGAGCAAGTTCTGTACTGTCAAAAATAATGTTGGGTGAACTCAAAATTTCAAGGCAACAAACAATTCAACTAAATATGTTCAGCTTTGCTGTTGTGTAAATTGGCACTCCAGCAGTTCACAACAAAGAAATAAGAGTTTAAAGAACTGTTGTCTGTCATGGTTGCCAAAGTTAATAAAAGTAAAAAAATAAAAAAATAAAACTCTGCTAATTATTTTGCAGCAAATAACTTGTTTGCTTTGTTACATTAAGCACTTACGTTGTTGGCATAAATGTGAATAGGATAGATTCAAAAGTTGTTCCAATTTAAATGACTGTTTTACGGCAAAAAAAAAACAACCCCAAAAAAAACCCTTCAAATTTTTCCCAGGTCACAGACTGTGCAGATGCATGCTATGTATATATTTTTGAGGAGTTCCTTCTCCAATGAGTCTCCCACTGAGAGGCATACAGCTAATTGGCTTTTTTTTTCTTATCACACTCTTGGCTAACTTTTGTCATTGGTGCTGATTGCTCGGGTATTCAATAACGTCCTGCCTTGGTGGCAGAGCAGAAGAGAAATTCACAAGACATCATAAATCTCTTCTGTCAGGTTTTGGACGTGCCGCAGTGCCCGTTCTTGCTTACAGCAGCCCTCCTGCCTGAGCGTAATTAAATGTAAATTAATTACATTATTGCTTGGGAAAACTCTTCACATAGTTTCTGATCTGCTGAATTGGTGCATGGAAGATGAATGTCAGCCTGCAGTAAAATAACCTCGACTAATCCCTGCATTTAGTCTTAGCTCTCCGAGCATATGAGCCTATCATGCAGGATGCTTCGTTGTTGCATTCCGAGACGCCTGAATGAAGCCATGCCATTGTTGACGGTTCCGCCTGTGCCTTTCTTGCTTTCCAAATGTGTGTTGTGGACAAGGTCTGGTAAAAATGCTGGCATACCGGGTGAAATTCATCTTCATGAAAGTTATTTGGTGCTTAAAAAGTTCATTTGCTAAGAAAATATGCACCATCTGTGTTAGAGGTTGGCAGTGTTTGCCTCCATCATGTTCATAAACTAACAATCAGCAAGGGAATGGTTATTGAGGATACGTTTTGTATTCTTGATTCCCATGCCTGTCTAGACGCGGGGTATTTTTTGCTAATTAAGAAGAATGTTGTGTGATTAAAACTAAGATCATAATGAAAGTATAAATATTCATTCATTCATTTATTTTCCAAACCGCTTTATCCTCACTAGGGTCGCGGGGGGTGCTGGAGCCTTTCCCAGCTGTCTTCGGGCAATAGGCGGGGGACACCCTGAACCGGTTGCCAGCCAATCGCAGGGCGCACAGAGGGAAATAATCATCCGCGCCCTCACTCACATCTAGGGACAATTTGGAGTGTTCAATCAGCCTGCCATGTTTTTGGAATGTGGGAGGAAACCGGAGTACCCGGAGAAATCCCACGCAAGCACAGGGAGGCCGCCGCAGCTGGAATTGAACCCGGTACCTCTGCACTGTTAGGTCAATGCACTAACCACATGAAGAATAGATCTTCATGTGTTATTTGGATCAAATCAGAGAGGTGGTGCATTCCACTGCAAGCTTGGTCTTCATCATCAATCACTGGGACATGAGTGTTTTGTGCACCTTTTGATGTAAAATGGGATAAATTAGATGTGTTGTCAGTTTTACAGCAGGTCGAGATCAGGACATGTATGGCTTGGTAGCCTTTTAACTTGTAAATTTTCCATACAATCAACCGTCGTATGATGCTTAGAATTCACTCGGTGCCATTTAAGATTGAGACAGCATGTGCTTAGTTTCGAATGCAGTTTTTTTTTGTTTCACCTCAACAAGCTAGTTTGCATATAGCATGACAGGCTCTGCTCGTCTATGTACAGCCCATAACAGCGATATGTTTTTGTGAATAGCACCATTTTGAGTACATCCATCCTGTGTTATTGTGACCTTTAGATAGTGCTCTGCTCCGTTCATTTCATAGCGGTATTCCATTACTGTCTATCCCAAAGAAACATTTCATTATGGAAAGGTGTTTTGCTTTGATAAGTGAAACAGCGTGCATGCTGTGAATTAAACATGAGCATGTGTGATATAGTGTTGTGAAATGTTTATGCCAGCACTGCATTGCAAAATGCGCCTTAAAAAAAACAATGCTGATGTTTGGTAGACACTGTCCAGAGATTCTAATTCCACATTTTAAAAATTATAATTATTATTGTTAGCCCGTCAACCTCACGGTACGCAGGTTGTAGGTTCGATCCCGGCTCCGGCCTTCCTGTGTGGAGTTTGCATGTTCTCCCCGGGCCTGCGTGGGTACTCCGGTTTCCTCTCACATTCCAAAAACATGCATGGCAGGCTGATTGAACACTCCAAATTGTCCCTAGATGTGAGTGTGGGCTCGGATGATTGTTTGCCTCTGTGTGCCCTGCGATTGGCTGGCAACCGGTTCCGGGTGTCACCCGCCTACTGCCTGAAGACGCCTGGGATAGGCTCCAGCACCCCCCGCGACCCTTGTGAGGATAAAGCGGAACAGAAAGTGGATGGATGGAGGGATGGATAATTATTATCATTGTGCTTGTAGAGCCATTTGCTATCCAATGTCACCAATCAAAATGATACATGCATTATAATCTTAGCAAACGTGTTCCTACTCTTGTCGTATTGAATTATGGAGGTTGTAGTTCCTCCACAATTGTAGAATCCCTTGCATCCTTCCCTCTAATATACACATAACTATCAGAGTTGGTACAGCAGGGGGCACATTGGATCATTTCAAAGCTCATTTAACAGTGGTACCTGCCCCCTCTTCAAAGCATAAATTGCCCGCCACGGAGGTACAGAATGGCTCCAGACATTAACTTAATGAAAACAGGCCACTCTCTTTCTCATGCCCAGCAAGTCTGTTCCCACCGTAGCTGTGCTATGACCATCTGCTGTCCAGCTCCCTGCCAGCTTAGGCATAGTCCTGTCAAAGCGGCCCCTGTGAGGAGAGGCGTCCAAAAGGTGCCTTAATCACGCAGATCAGAGGACAAGCGAGGACAGCAGGGGTGCTTTTATTTTCTAGAGAATGGTTTCGTGTTGGTACTAACATGGCGCACAGCGGTGATGTTAATGTTGACCAAATCGGCTGAGTGTGCACTTGTCGGAGTTGAGTCACAGCAGCCCCGCAGCTGGCTCTGGAGTTATTGGCAGCGTGAGAAGGTTGCTTTGTGTGAAGGTTAATATCATCTGGGTTAGGCTTGTGAAGTGGTGGTGGGGTGGCGAAGACCACCTGTTCAGTTCTCAAGGTGGTCTCTTCACAGTAAGAACAGACATTTGAAAATTGTGTTATGTAGTCTACACACATATCAGGAAAAATACAATACAGTGGATGTGCTAAAGTTATATCCAATTCATACCACACATTGTTTTCTTACTTTTATTTGCCTTTTGTACGGACTTGTCCGGTTCTTTGGTCTTTATCCAGAGGTTCTTCGACTCAAACGGCAGTTAAACGAGTTCCTGGGGAGCTCATTTGAGTAGAAGCACCTCTGTGTTTATCAGATTTCTCCCTTCCCTTTCACGGGCTCGTATAACAAACAGATATTAGTATTCTAAGACGTAAGATGGATGAGAGAAATAGAAAGAAAAGATTACTCGATCGAGGTTTTTGTAGAAGATTTAGACCTCAGTGCACTCGCCAAATGTGATACCACTCCACTAGGATTAGAGAAAATAGTTTTTTGGGCATTGTCCTGCTAACTAACAAACCAACGAGCTCCCTATTCTCTTTAATCTTCGACTAAGTGACATCAGACATCAAAAACATCACTATAACATGCACGGATGCATATTTTATTCGATAAATTCAGTCATTGCTGCAACTGCAATGTGTGCAATTCTAAAAGTGCTATCTCACGGAGCTTCGTAGGCTTGCCAGTGTTTGCCAACATAGCGAATGAAGAAGACATTTTATTAACAAACGCTGACATTAAAAACAGCATTTGCCACCACATTTTGGCAGCTCAGTGAGATATCACCTTAACAAGTAAATTCATCATAGTGCCCTCTGCTGACTCCTTGTCCCACTCGTGTGTGTATGTGTGTATATATATATACTATGGACGAAAACCGAGGTTTGACTATAGACAAACCTCGGTTTTCGTCCATAGTCCTTTCCCGAAGGCTGTTCGAAAACCAAAATTGTTCGAAAACCGAAACCACGCTCTTTTTAAAATAAAAAAGTTTACTGAACACGTCTGCTCACAATGGAAAGCAACACGAGGAAGCGTCACTTCCTCGTCTACCCGAGGCAGCATCACTTCTTTGTGTAAGGAAGGCGAGAGGAGTCAAATGGTGCATTCAAGTGCACTCAGTTTGTTCGAGAACCGAAATTTGTTCGTCATCCGAGGCATAAAAAAAATCGAAATTTTTGGTCGAAAACCGAATTGGACGAGAACCGAGACGTTCGAAAACTGAGGTTTAATGTGTGTGTATTTATATATATATATATATTCAATTTTAAGCATTTGTGTTTCAACTCACGTCCCCCTCGAAAGAGAATACATTTATCTGCAGCGGGCCAGAAGTGAGCATTCTGATGTAAAGAAAATGCTTATCTGCTCAAACAACCAAGACATTATTGCCCATCTGAACACCTATAGGCTGGTGCAGAGTGCGAGGGAAATGATAGTCAGAGCCCGAGGCTTGAATCTGATCGTTTGTCATCTGAATACTATAGCTTAATTTCCACAGGGAGGAAACTCATTATGTCTGACTTTATCCCAACACTGACCTCCAAAACAGTCTCAGGGATGTTATTGGTTTCATCCCATGTTTCCCCATATTTTTCCTCTCACCGCACGCTCCAGATGATCCTCAAACCAATAAGATACACGACCAGCGAGGGCAGAGTTCAAGCCAAAGATAGGTGGCATGATGTTATGCTGAACCCGTGGAATGAGGGTCCCATTCACCTTTCATTCGCTACAGAAAAAGCACAATTATATTGATTTATTACAGGCTACATTACACGATATTTGCCCACGTGGCGGGCAGTGAAAGGAATCTGAGATTATATTGATTAAAAAAAAAAAAAAGACTAATGGCCAGTAAACACCTTTTGTGGTTAACCTTTTTTCCCCCCAAACGGATCACATTTCATTTCCTCACGTGTAAATCATTGGTTCATGTTCCAACTTCGATGTTTCTACTTGTGACTTCTTGCTTTTCGTCTCCCTTTTGTTGCAGTTTAATTTTGTTGGAAAGCTACTGGGTCCTCGGGGAAATTCCATGAAAAGGCTACAAGAGGAAACAGGAGTCAAGATGTCCATCCTCGGAAAAGGGTCCATGAGGGATAAAGCAAAGGTAATATAAATCGATTTTGTGTTGAAATATGGTCTTATGGGTTGTTTGGGATGTGAAATACAGTAAATATAAATATTCATAGCAGCTTGAAAATAACATCCAAGCACTCGCAGAGATGAACAGCTTTCAGTTGTCAAACATAAGTAGGGAAGGATATGAATAATTTAAAAGCATATTGTGTAATTGTCATGTGTGAGTGCAACATAATGAAGCACTTTGCTCCAGTCATTTGTCGTGCTGACATGTCATCCCCTGGAGCTAAACTTAGCCCAAGCGTGCACGCATTCAGTCTGCCATCATAACAGTGCCACTTCCATCAATGTCGTCCTGAAGAATTTTGTTTCTCTTAATGCTGTCGACGTTTCTTTCACACAAGCGCTGGAGCCCCATCACGGGATACATCAAGTTTCTTGTTGACGTCACCACGATTTTTTTTTATTGACTTTAATGACTTTGGATTGATCAGAAGTGATGTCGGTTTCATTCTTGTGAGGGCGAGTTAGTTGTTTAAAAGAAATCAGGGGTTGTGGTTTTGATGTCAGTGCACTTCGGAAAATGCACAGTCCATTCATTGATTAATTACAATTCCTTGAAATATTATTGTCATTGGGATAGGAGAATCTCTTTCTGCTTTTTGTTCTGACTTTTTGTTTAATAACGCTGTTGATTATTGAGCTGTATTGCACTCAGTTTTCCTTCCTACGATTAATCGTTTAATTACACACTGTTGACAGAATTCTGCACAGTCAACTAATAGATCCTTATCATTTTTTATGTGTGTGTTAATAATTTTTCCAACAATCTTGAAGCAATGAAATGCGTGCTCATATTTCTGTATCAGACAAAGTTGGTTGGTCTTATTGCGCTTTCTGTCCTTCATTTTTAATTGACCATATGTAAGTTTAGTGCGGCACTGTCGTCTGGTCTCTGTTCTGCTTTGTATGTATTTAATATGTACGTGGTAAGAGAATTCCATAGTTGGGATTTAATATGCATCCCAGTGTGGTATACATTGGAATCATAAACGTCCAACCATTGCGTCCACTGATGGATAGTACAGTGAAACAATGCATGTTGGTGCTTTGGCATTTACATATTCCAAAATTTTGGGGAGGGACCTGCTTTGCCGCCATCCTGATGCTCAGAAACTATGTTGAAGTTAGTTGAGGAGTTTAATTTCTACAAAAATAATAATAATAATAATAATACATTTTATTTATAAGCGCCTTTCAAGACACCCAAGGACACTTAGTGCTTTGCTGCCTCTTATTTGTCATGATCTGTGTTCTTGTGAAGGTTTGCATTCGGTTTTGTTTCATGTGACAGTCAAACCTCTGTTTTCGTCCATAATCCGTTCCAGAAGGCTGTTCGAAAACCGAAACCACGCTCTTTTTAAAATAAAAATGTTTATTGAACACGTCTTCACACAATGGAAAGCAACACGAGGAAGCGTCACTTCCTCGTCTACCCGAGGAAGCGTCACTTCCTCGTGTAATAAAGGCGAGAGGAGTCAAATGGTGTATTCAAGTGCGCTCAGTTTGTTCGAGAACCGAAATTTGTTCGTCATCCGAGGCATAAAAAACTCAAAATTTTTGGTCCAAAACCGAATTGGTCGAGAACCGAGACGTTCGAAAACCGAGGTTTGACTGTATTTCTTATTTTCTTGTGGTTCATGTCTTTTCCTGTCCGTTAGGTATTTTGGGGAAATACACTCCGTGCTCGCACTGCTTCACTCTGACCGTTGCTCAAATCTGCTGTTCGGTTTTTCAGAGTGCACCAAAAACTGAGTGCCGTTGCATGCACTAACTAGGTGTTTCGACTGGGGACACGATGCGCCAGTGAAGTCATGCAGTACAGATGGAAGCAATTCGAGCACGGGCTGCTTATTGACTGATTTGATGTCGATCCAGCCTGTTTTAGATGTCAAATGTCAGATTCAAGTGATCAAGCTCATACGGACACTCTGAGAGGGTTGATAAACATCCTGAATTTGAATCAGGTGTGTTGGAATTATGTAAGCATCGAAAACCGTCTGGATGAGCGCTCTCGCAACCCAGAATTCGAACATGGGTCGCATTAGGAAATAAAGAGGAGCCTTTCCGAACACGCACACTCTCAGAATAACACACCGGCATCAGAGTGAATTTCTGAACGTGTCCTCTGGCCCCTGTGCTTGTCAACCAATCCCTTTGTCTTCCAGTCAGCTCCCTCAGCCACTTGTCTTGTCCAGGTGTTCCTCCTTGTCATGTCAGTATCTTTGCATTTAGTTCCCTGCCTCCTTGTTGTCTTGGTTGGCTCGTTTGTTTTTGCTCTGGATCGTAGTCACTGTCAGGTATCTGGTCTTCATGTCTTTTTGAGTTTGGTGTTATTGTTTTTTCGTTACTTTGGCTCAGGTTTGTTTGGACTTGATTTAATTTACACTACACAGTTTGTCATAAACATAAGAAGTCCCAGTGGGCTACACTGCGATCCGTTGTGTATGACCACACATTTCTCCATCTTTCAAAATATGACCAAATATGCCCATATAGCAGAATATTAAATTCAATCTTGAGTTAAAAGGTAAGCGATTTCAATAACACCCAACAACAGTCTTCTTTAAATGCACAGTCTTGTCTGAGCCCTATCAAGGTGTTTTTTTTTTACAATACCGTGTTCAAAGTTCTTTGTCAAACTTCGAAACAAAGACATCTGTTTTATCATAGTGGCCTTGGCAGAGAAGTCTAAGTTTCTCAAGGACCTTTTTTTTTTTGAAGGGGTGGACTACAAAAAAAAAAAAATGTAAGGGCTTTGTCGGGACTGATTGAAATGAAATTGTTAGGTCTTCAGTCCCTGAGGAGTTAGCCACAGGCCTTTAGCTATCTTTGGTTCCAATTAACGGTACCTAACCTCCTGAGTTAATTGACCAGTAACGTGCTAAGTCATTCAAGAGTCTTGCCGAGAATTTCTATTTATGACACCTTATGTAGCAAAGGAAAAGATAATACACCTGTGCCATGGTTCTGGTACCAAAGACAAGCAGAATCACTGTGTTTGTGTCTTCAATGTGTGTGTGTGTGTGTGTGTGTGTGTGTGTGTGTGTGTGTGTGTGTGTGTGTGTGTGTGTGTGTGTGTGTGTGTGTGTGTGTGTTGATGATATTGATTTTGTCGACACTCTGACATCCTTTTTGGGAGAATCTGACAAATAATCTTTTTGTCGGAAAGGCTGGCATGAAGGCAAAGTCAGTGTGGTGTGCTTTCTCAACCATCTCATTCCGCTGTGACCCACTTGGGTCCATCAGCTCAGCAACGGGGCGACAGCTCATCTTGGAGGGCGCATCAATATTGCACTTTGTGTTCATGGATCAAGCAGATTAACACGGCGCTCAGTCAAAGAGAGACCACATTTCATTTCTTCAGCTCGAGACTTTCAACAAGACAGAACAAGTAGTGAGAAATGTATTACTGATTTACCAATCGCTGGCAGTGTCACTGTTGATGAGGCAATTGTTACATTGTCACACACAAATTAACCAATTTGATGTTGCATATTCCCATCAAAACCATACTGATCTAGAAAGGCAGAAATGGTCTTGAACCCTTTCATGCACCCTCTAACTTGATAACATGATAAGCTGTCCACTGTAGTAACCGCTGGCCCTGAAAGGGTTCAATTGTCCTTAGATGTGAATGTGAGTGTGAATGGTAGTTTGCCTATTTTTGCCCTGCGAGTGATTGTCAACCAGTTCAGGGCCTACTCTGTCTCTCAACCAAAATCAGCTGGAGTAGGTTGTTGCTCACCAATGACCCGAGTGAGGATAAGCAGTACAGTTGAAGAATGGGTGGATAGTAAACAAGTAACTATCACCGTATGATGCATAGTAGTCCATTTTGGGGGGGAGGGCAGAGCAGTCCTTTACTACTGCAAGCTATAGCCTGATAAAACTAAACAAAAAAGCAATTCTCTGTAAAAGTTAGGTAAGTGTTTAAATATGATGTTTTTTTAATTATTATTATCATTATACCCGGTATTTTGCTATTCAAACTTCTGTCCTGGCAACATTGTCAAGACTTATCTCATTAAAGTTCATGCACAGACATATACTCTCGACGCAGCTTAACTGCGCTGAATTTTCTTTTTTTTTTTTTTCCACAGGAAGAAGAATTAAGGAACAGTGGAGAGGCCAAATATGCCCATCTGAGTCACGATCTTCATGTTTTAATTGAAGTCTTTGCTCCACCGGGCGAGGCGTATTCCCGTATGAGCCACGCTTTGGAGGAGATTAAAAAATTCCTTGTTCCAGTAAGTGAACCGTTTTGACATCATTGTTTCAAAGCAGAACTTGATCTCTTATAGAACTTCTCTTGCCAATGTCGCTGCATTTGACTTGATTGTTACAGGCAGGCTTACCGACATAAAGAATAAGTACAGTATTCAGGGGTGTTTGCTGCAAAGGGATTAGTATTGGTCTGACGTGTTTTCATCTAAACACTACATGACTACATTATAATCTCACTGAGAAGTAAAGACATTCTATTCAGCAATTTAAATGCAGTATGGAGCAGCCGGCAGAACTTGGCCACAACAAATGTGCACAGTGTGTAATTGTGCACATTTGTTGTCTAAGCTGCTCATTTTCATTCAACTTTACAAATGTGACAAGCTGCACAAGTTTGTTTTATGGAGTTGATGCCGTTCCCCCTTCTTACAAGTGTCTTTGCAACTGTTCCCGAAGGATAATTATACCGCATATGTACGAAGCAGTTAGATATCAAATATATTAAATGCGCAAATGTAGAAAGTGGCCGTTATGCAGAATGGGCCAAATTGTATCGAAACCAAATTTGTCAAAGAACTCTCAAATATTCTGTTACATTAGGATCCCAATGAAATACAAGCCTGCTGTATTGTTGCGACTTTCCGCTTGTCCCTTCAGGAGTCGCCACATGATTTGTTTGGCACAGTTTGTCCTTTCTGAAGCAGCAGTGTCTGCATGAACGACAGCAGCCTGTACCACTACAATGCAAAATGTAACCATGCTGCGCATTATAGTATATAAAAATAATAGTAATAACTAGAGATGCGAGCAACTATAAAGGGGCCTGCAACCCTGGCTGGCCAAGTTGGAGTATTTGCACATTGGGGGTACTGGTACAGAGGACAATGACCCTCTAAAATAAAAGTATATATTCCAGGATTTATGAATGTTCAAAGTTTAGACTCTCAAAAGTAGCCAAAATGTTTCTTCGTAAAAGCAACAGCCTACCAAGCTTTCAAGATATTTTCATCGTAAACATTTTTAGATGAAACAACCCAAATTTGAAGATGATCAGGTAATTTTTATAATTCTGAGTTTGTTCCAATATGAACTGGATAAAAGTTTTTAAAAATTGCATCAAATTCCGAACTAAAAATCAACTGGCGGCTGTCCTGTAAGATTTAATACATCCATCCATCCATTCATTTTCTGATCCACTTTATCCTCACAAGGGTCATGAGGTGTGCTGGAGCCGATCCCACCTGTTTTCGGGCAGTAGGCTGGGGACACCCTGAACCAGTTGCCAGCCAATCGCAGGGCACACCTAGACAAACAACCATTCGTGCTCACACTCACACCAAGGGATAATTGAGAGTGTTCCATTAACCTGCCATGGATATTTTGTCAAACGTACAACAAATATTTTTTATTAAAATGTTTTATTAAAATTTTTAGGGCGCTCTATCATCATGTATCGTAACTTTGAGGATCCCGCTTCCAGGACAGAGTCATCGTAATCAAAGCAAAAGTAGGAGCAATATACAAATTGCAGTGATGTCACCAGGATGGCCAGGGATCACTTCGTTCAGAACTCCCCCTGAGCAGCAGCAAAAGGACAAAGTCAACCATGAACCATGAGAACATGCGAAACAGTGTGTCCAAATTGACAGCCTAGTGAGCTGATCTAATTGACCAACTTAGCAATAGACACCGCAATCCTGCTGCAGTTGTGTGCGTATAGATAAACAGTCACATGGTGCTTCAGAGAACATTTTTTAGGTGGAAGTTGTGCGGGGCGGCTGGCATTGTGGGGATTTTTGCAAAGCTCCTTAAGCTTCATGAACAATGCCTGCTGCGCTCTGTGAAGATTTGTGTTCACTAGGCAGTATGTTTAAGAGTCTTAACCAGTGTCGATGTGATAATAAGATCAAGAAGAGTAATTGCGGCGCATAAGGCAGTGATAGCTTGTCGATGGTGCCGACAGGTGTTCAGTCATTCTTCTGCATTTGTGGAGAACATAACAAAGGCCACACTTTTGTTTTAAATGACTGTAGTGTTATGCTTCTCATGAATTACCACTGCCAAGCAGGTACACTTTTTGGTTCTCGGAATAAAGGGAGTGGTGAATTTCTGTCATTTGTATAGTCTCGTAATATGCTAGGAGAGCGCCGACTGCTGTGTTTGGACAAGAAATGAAAGCGCACACCGAGGAGCGGCTAGGTTAAACAGTTTACAAAAAAAGCTCCACATTGTCTTGGCCGAACGTGAATAGCATTGCCTGGCTGTTAACCCCTTTGAGATCCAACTTTAGCTCCGTGATGGGCGAAGTACATCACGCATGGTCAAAATTAATCTCAGTGAGCAAACAGTCTGACCCAAAGCGCCTGGGCGCGGTTTATCTCTGTGTACTCACGCTAACGCCTCTGTCAACAGTCAACATTTACAAGGTCTGGCACGTTTCGAGCGCTTTGAATAAACTGACAGCTTTCCAATTAAAAGACCTGCCAATCTGAGTTCAAACCAACAGAATGCTGTCGGCCATATTAATTCATGAACAAGTGTTTTTGATGTCTTGCATGAGGATTTTTTTTTTTTTCACACGTGATGTTCATGTGTAAAATCTTGATTGCCGAAACATCTTGCACTCATGTCTTCTGCTTGGCATTTAGTTTGTGCTGTTGTAGATCATTTACTCTCATTGAACAATGTAAAAGTATCTTCCTTCTTTGTCTGTGTGGCCTTACCTGCTGCTTAAATAGCTTAATCAAGCATTTAGGGTCATGCTTGATTGATTTATTCAAAAAAATAGCTTGACTTTGTATAACGTTTAAATGTGGGCATGCTCTTAATGATTTTGGATGTGTCCATTTTAAATTCTTAACTCAAACTGTACAAGTCCATCAAGACCACTAAAGTACTCGCACTCTGTTGGGGTAGTTGCTGCTCTAATTAAGTCTTGTCGGTGTTGGTAGTGCACGTTTAAAACTGACAAAACAAATCAAAATAGGACTCTGCGGATGCTCATGGAAGAAACAACACAAGCAAGCAGCGTGTTTACCTTCCCATGTGTGCCTTGATTTTATGTGTTTTCGCAGATGTACTGTATGCATCTAAATTCGTTAGAGCACAAATCAGTTGAAACCGAATCAACAGTGCCTTTACCGGCGCGGGTAAAGCAGTTCAAATTCACAACAATAATGACGTGATCTTCTGCAACAGTCTTCATGACATGATTTGAGGTTGTCCCAAAAATTCAGCAGTATTTTTAGTTTCGTACGCGATAGACATTATTGATTGAGAAAGGAAACTCATGCAGTGAACTCCTCAGTATCATTTTAAGGTGACATCTTCTAACATTGCAATTAAATGTCAACTGCAGATGAATGCATACACTGTATGAGTAATAATAATAAATAATCCCGTTAGACATACGCTAGTGGGTATTTCACCATACGGAATTTGCTGTGCTTTGGACTATGTGCAAGTGAAAATGGT
This sequence comes from Hippocampus abdominalis, assembly GCA_018466805.1. Taxonomy (NCBI): domain Eukaryota; kingdom Metazoa; phylum Chordata; class Actinopteri; order Syngnathiformes; family Syngnathidae; genus Hippocampus; species Hippocampus abdominalis. The sequence goes on along the minus strand of CM031702.1, from coordinate 10,708,787 downwards.
ATGGCGAAAATTATTCATTATTCTGATGTTGATTTTACCAGTGGATAATTATTCTGCAAGGGTTTTCCAAACATTTGAAAATTTGCATATGTGTACAATATTTATAAAGAATAATTTAAGTCGCGTTTCTTATTTTTGTTGATAATCTGTTCTTGGTTGAAACAAATTGTTGTCGGGTAAACATATCCTCTGAGCTATCCTGATGACTAAATGCAGCGTCGGTGGGCTTATAGATGTGATCAAAAGAACTGCACAAAAGCAGGATATGAAGAGAAAAGGCAGCACATTTTTCATTTATGAGTTGCCCATGTTGATGTTATCCCATGAAACATTGTGCAGTATTTCTGTCTATGAATTAAAATAAATGTATCCGTGGCTGCACTCAAGAGCTCTACAGAATCTAAAATAGTTCAAAAGCAATGATGTTGGGTGAATGAGTACTGTAGTTTAATTTTAGTTAGTGCCATCTACTTCAATGCCACAGGGATAAATTTTGACATACAGTGAATTATGCGAATAATTGAATGCAACTAAAACTGTTCAAGGAATAGATATACTGTATATTGGTTTGAATTATTTTATTGCAATTATTACACCCCCCATGCTGCAAATCAAAAATACGCACAGCCACTGTGACACCCACAGACGTGAACGATAGGGGTCGAAGGCAAAGTGCCCACTTCACAACTGCGATCTCCCTGGCCAATTTTACATCATCTGTCCAAGGAAAACTGCTTGCAGTTCCTCATAAGTGTACTCTGTGTGTTCCGACCTCTTCCGTGGACATGAGCAAATCAGTTTTTTCTCCCACCATGTCAAGGCCTGTGCCTCTTTCGCTCCAATTTTAAAAGGAATAAAAGGAGCTGTTTCCATTGATGACTAATCAAGTAGGCTGTGTTTACACCCACAACGGCGCAAAAAGGACATTTTTAACTGCGGCAAGTTGCATGTGTGGAAATACAAAAGTTTGGTCTCGACCGCCTCCGCGCAGATTTAGGCCGTACCGCGCGTGAGTCTTGCACCAGGCACGAAAATAGAGCCTGTTGTCTGACTTGACAGTCAAGTCATATTCCAAAATAGTTACAAAACTGATGTTTGGTTAAATATATATATATATATATATATATATACTGTATATATATATACATGTATATAATACTTTTGCTATGAATCAATAATTCTCTGTGCAATAAAGGCTGTGCAAACTCTGTACATATAATATTAGCACCAACGACGTGAGAGGTGCCCCAGCTGTTGCTTTAATCTCAACCATGAAAATGTTCGATCTAAAATACTCTCTCTTTTTATATTTAAAATAAGGGTAACATCTACTTATTTGACATTTATTTTCACAATGTTCATTCATAGCGCTTCTATTTACCCTTGGAGGGTTTTTACTTTTTTAGTTACAAGTGTGAAAACATGTCAAAAATAACAGAAACTGTTGCCTTCACATAATTATTACCACATTTAAGACGGGAGTGGGCCATTATTTTGACTTGACATGGCATTTCTTTCTTGAAAATAATGTTTGTTTTGTCAGAAATTGCAGGGTCAATTCATTTTCCTACCATGCTGCCTCTCTGTATAATTATTATCATGTTAGGTAATGGGGTTGACTAAATTGGTTCTCAGCCATAAAAAAAAAAAAAAAGTTGAAACCTTCAATTAGATTTTCTTTTCCAACACTAATAGGAAGATGGTATGCGATGGACGACTTAGTGGGAGGTAAATGCAAAACGGATACTATTACTTTATTCATTCCAATGAAAGCACCCATCAAGACGATGTTAATTTGATGACAGCTGCTTCCGTTCAGAATGTCTGTGGGAGTCCGAGCGCAATTGCATGTTTAGTTTTTAATATTGTGAGGCATGCTGTTTTGCTTCCACAGGACTACAATGACGAGATCAGACAGGAGCAACTGCGAGAGCTTTCGCTATTAAATGGTTCGGATGAATCCAGCAGAGGCAGGAATGTACAAGGAAGGAGCATTCGGGCAACCACCACAGTATCCAACAGGTAACTTTAAATACACATACCGAAACAGGTTTATTAGGATGAGGTTATACAGTCAGGAAGGTGAAATAGTTTATAAGCAGAATAATGAAACTCATCTCTTATTATACACATGCCGAACATTTGCACAAATACCAGTGTGGTAAACACATCACAACCCCCCTCCCCCGCCACGGGTTGTATGTGATTTTGGCATGCCCCATCATATCCATCCTGTCTTAATGGAATAACTGCTTATTGTGGGCCTCATTGGATGTTGAAAAGCTGAACTCTGTCATAGTGAAATATCAACTTAAAATAAAATCCTTTCAGAAACGGCACACATCCCGCTAACTGAATCATGTTGCAAAGTGAAGGTCCACCATGTGGTCAATAAATGCTAACAGTGGCCAAAAATGTCCACTCTGTCATTGTCCATCCTGTCAGCAAGCTCACATATTTGGTTGTTTGCATGTCAATTGTCTGCTTGCAGTAAATTAATACAGTATTTAAAAGAAAAGAGTGTGGAAGCGTGACCAGTATGCATTCCTAACTGTTTTGGTGCGGGGTTTGCGTCGAGGATTGAGAAGGATGCAAATGGAGGGAAGAAAGGAGGCGAGGCAAAAGTGCTCTCAAAAAAGTATTTAATTCCAAACAATGTAAAACAAGGAAATGAGGCACTTTGGAAGAAGCAAAAAACTAAATTAAGAAAAATCCAAAAAGCCGTGATGGCCAGGACCAGCCCAGAAATATGCCAGCCGTTCAAGATAATTATCATATTTTCCCCAAATTGAGAGAAATATAAATGTTTTGTATTCAAAGGGTTATCAACTGTAACTGATTTAAGTCCTCCTAAAATTGCTGCAAGCCACCTCAGGGCGTGCTTAACACCCCTAACCTGCAGTTAGTATGAGTTGTGTGCAACATAGTGCTCATTGCCAACAAAACACCCATCTATGGTTTCATTAGACAACATAAAGTATTTTAGGAGGACAATAAACATCAACAAACCCTAATAAGTAAAAAGCATAAAAATGTAAATCAAACCAAACACTTAATTAGGTCAGCCACGCCCGTGGTTACTTGAATGGAATTTTTGCCTTTTTGCCGCCCTTTATTATTTCTTTATTCATTAGAGCAAATTGTCCACAGTATGACAGATGGTGGTCTTTGTAAACCGGTATGGTCTGTGAAATTTTGGCAGAACATACAGACGTGCCGATTCCAACATTGTCACGGAATGCTCATAATAACAACAACAACAACAAAAGTCAGCACCACCAGCAGCACTTCACGACTCAGATTTACTGCTTATGGCACACTGATAAGCAATTAGTGTAAATCTCCATGAAAAATATGCACTGCCAATACCCCTTTGAGATGCTGTATTTCTGGCTCACAATAGGATGTTACTGAGAGGAGGATACACCAGAGCAAAAACAAAAAAAAAGGCAATCCCAGCCCACCTGCATCATGTTCAAATGTAAGTTCATGAACAATAGACTGCTACGTTCAATCCGGACCTGCGATCCAGGCAGTGGTTCTCTCGTGCTTATGCTAGATTGACACCCTTTTTACCAATCTAATTTTCCAAACTTTAACTCAACAGAAAATATTGTACTCTCTATGACAATTTACATTATGGAAGCATCTGTTCGTTTATACACTCGTAATGTAAACATATGTTTGAAGGGCTCAAAATAAGTGGTTCCACTTCTCGAACAAACGCATAAAAACGCAAAATTGCAAATGGGCCAGAGTTTATGCGGCGCAATGCAAACCTTACGCCCGTCACTCATCGAGATTGTTTTAAATATTTGAGAAAAAAAATCAACATAGTGGCCGCCGCTTTGTGTCTGTGCGAGACTCAGGAGGCGGACAGTGCAACAATTCTTTGTGTTTCCCTCATAACTAATTAGCTCATCCAGTACCAGCCAATTCTGGACCAAGTCTGAAAAGACGTTTAAAAACGTCATTGGGAGTGAATGAGTTAGGGAAGAGAGCCCGTTTCGTGTGTGAGCCTGCCTTTGCGTCAAACTAAAGCATCTTAAAGTGCCACGAGCTCCTCATCACACCGAGGACATGGTTGCTGGCTTGGCCAGCTGCATCCAGTCTGAGCATTTGCTGTCTTGAAGTAAATGCATCGTGACGTTATTGTTTACGCACTTGTAAATGGGGACATCTTCCCAGGGCTTGTCTGCGACGGCAGACCTTGTTTCAAAATATTTGTCTGTCAATACAAATGGACACATAAGGTGGAGGTTATGCTGAATTTCAGGTTTCACCCAAGCCTGCTTGGCTGTGAGACGACCGCCGACTTGAGCTGCCTGGACAAAAGCAGCAATAAAACTGATTTCACTGATTTTGCAGCAATTTACAGACTGTTCAGTCAACTTGCCGGGTAGATTCCCAAGGCAAATAACCGCCAAGCTCTTCTGCTTGCTTGCATGCTTTGTGCAGGGCCCGCAGGAACACAGGAAGGAGCACAGTAACGCCTCGGGGGACGGCTGCCACGACGCACGGCAAGCTTGCCGCATCTGTTTTAACGAGGGAAGCTCAAACCCCGAGAGCCAGGGGAGCAGCGGTTGCGGCAATTGGAGGGTACCGACCTCCACTGTTAGCCGCCACGCATGACTCATATGACGACTACGTGAGTCTAATCCTCTTTGCTCAAAGTTAAAAGTAGAGCTCATAGTAATTGCTGGTGAACGGTAAATCAGACTTGATTTAATCCGCCGTTAATGTGATGAGTTTTATGTTACATCTCGAGGTAGGGCAAATTGGAGCATCAATGGATTCCATTACTTGGAAAAAAATTGGAGCAAGGAGCCAACTTTTTTTCATTAAAAAGATGTATAATTACTTCTACTGAATTAACGTCCCCAGAAAATATCATGGTGGGTCAGAGACGCAGGAAGAATGCATTACATTTTTGGTCAGATGCTGTTTAAAAACAAAAATCCCTATTGGGTTTATAAATACAGTCAAACCTCGGTTTTCGAACGTCTCTGTTCTCGACCAAATCGGTTTTCGATCAAGAATTTTGAGTTTTTTATGCCTTGGATTACGACCGAAAATCGGTTCTCGACCAAACTGAGCGCACTTGAATGCACCAATTGATTCCTCTTACCTTCCTTACACAAGGAAGTGATGCTTCCTCCGGCAGACGAGGAAGTGACGCTTCCTCGTATAGGGGTCCATTGTGAGCAGACGTGATCAATAAAGATTTTTTTTTTTTTTAAAGAGCGTGGTTTCGGTTTTCGAACAAATCGGTTTTCGAACAAATCGGTTTTCGAACAGCCTTCTGGAACGGATTATGGTCGAAAACCAAGGTAGTACGAATGGTGAAACTGCCAATGTAGAGTAAACATTTTTGGCTAGGCTATGTTATTGAAACGTACAGCACAGTTGTTCGAAAAAAAGTGGTAAAGTCGTTGGAATGCCCTGAAAAGTCGTTTAAACATAGTTGGTAAAACATAAGCTAAATGCGAACACATCACATTTTGCCCATAATGCCCTCACGGGACTGACTTGCCCATGCCTAGTGTGGCATTATGGAAAAAAATGCATGAAATTATGGGGGGAAAAAACGTTTATGTTTTTAACATTTTACTTATAACTGACCAAACACGTTCGAATGACTTTACCAAATACGCTTGAATGACTTTGCATTCCATGAAACGCCATAGCGCAGTCAAAAATGCTTACCCCGCATTGGCAATTCCACACTTCTGTAGAATTGCTCGCTCGGGCATTTTTGGGGAGAATGGGGAGGCAAACAGTCTAGAGTGTATAATGCCTCTGTAACCATCGTTGGCTGGGATTTGGCCGCAGTTCAATGCAAAAGTTTTTCCACTTGGTCAAAACAATTGTATTGTTTCTCCCACTATGTTGCAGTTCATCATTTGTGTCCATTCGACTTTGTGGATTTTCAAGTGATCCTTTTTAGTGGGTTGTTACTGTACACTTACTTACTGTAATGTCCTCCCGTGGGGGGAAAGAGGGCCGCAGTCTCCAGGAGAACAGTAAAAGACATGAACATAATGAGCATAATCATGCAGGAGCTGTTGCTGGCCATGAACACAGACACATCAGTACATACAGTATTTTCTTTACAGTCAATGCTAGCAATTTTTGTTGTTCAAATATTTTTAGAATGTGTTAAAGCCTATTTACCACTGAGGGTTTGCAAGGGTTTGCGAAAGGAGAGACTGTGTTTGCCAATCAGTCGCCAGAAATTTGCCAGATATGAGCCAGCCTGTATGTTTCTTGTCGCAGGGGAATTTTCAACATGTTCAATATTTCCTTGCGACAAACGTTCACAAATGTTTGCGACCTTGAATGAACCCTGACGTGAATGCGCATTCACGAACCTTCACCAGCAGAAGCAAATGTTTGCCCCTCAGGCGGATAGGAGCTTTCCAAATTTCCTTGCGACAACAAAAACCCTTAAAACTGTTTGGCGAATGTCTAACGAACGTCTGGTGAACGTTTGTCAAACGTTTATGACTTTGAACGAATCCTGTTCATTCACTACCTATGCCAAAATTTGCCCCGTTCGCCCTGGATGTGTTTCAATCAATGTAAAGTGTGCTTTTATTTAGTTTTAAATTGTTCAAATGGGCGATGGGGGGGAAAAAAACCTCAAGAATCTGTTTATATGGTCTTTTTAGATTGCAGGTTTTCACTTGGGTTTTTTGAATATACAGTCAAACCTCGGTTTTCGTCCATAATTCGTTCCAGAAGGCTGTTCGAAAACCGAAATGGTTCGAAAACCGAAACCACGCTCTTTTTAAAATAAAAATGTTTACTGAACACATCTGCTCACAATGGAAAGCAACACGAGAAAGCGTCACTTCCTCGTGTAAGGAAGGCGAGAGGAGTCAAATGGTGCATTCAAGTGCGCTCAGTTTGTTCGAGAACCGAAATTTGTTCATCATCCGAGGCATAAAAAACTCGAAATTTTGGTCGAAAACCGAATTGGTCGAGAACCGAGACGTTCGAAAACCGAGGTTTGACTATCTCCTATGATAAAGAGGTAGCTGAATCTGCCACTGCTCATAACATGAACATCTTTCCAATACTCAACTGACATGCACTGGCGGCTCCTCACGCTAAAGATTCATATCAAAAACACTTCAACTCCAAAGCGAGATTGTCTTGAGATTTTGAGATTTTGTCAAGGTTGTTTTAGATTTCAAGGTGATCGTCAAGTTCCACCCAAACATAAAAAAGGCTCCCCTTTCACCAGTGGAGCCCATTTGAGGCTCCTCTGCAAAGCAGAGCCCCTCTCTGTGCTGGCATGTGAAGATTGGGCTGTCTGTACAAGGAGATGCACAAGCAAAGTCTCATTACCAAACCAAATTGAGTTCCGATGTGGAGCCTGCGTATTTCTGCAAAGTGAAAAAGCGCAACGTTTCTTCTCTTTGGAATTGGAGGTCAGAAAGGAGGTTGGGAGCACAGAGACTAGGGGATTACAGGAAGAAGATGAGTTTGTCCTGAACAGTTTCTTCTTTCATATCTTACTTTGGCGGGTGTTTTTTTTTTTTTCTGCTACATTACACAATTTCCTTTAAGCGTATTCTGAAGGCTGCAAGATCTTTTTTTGTTGTTGTTAAATTCAAGGTTTGTGTATTTTTTTCCCCCCAATGACTGAGTTTAGGGTCGGTCTAATGCTTCTCTTTATGCCAAAACCAAACATTCTATTTTGAGTGCGGTAATCAACCGTCGCTCAGCACGGGCGGGTTTGGCTCTGCAAAGATGCACCCTGTGTGGATATTGTGTCACTTTCTCCAGAGGCCGATGACTTATGTGTGCTGTCAAAGTGTCAAGCTGTCTCCTAAAAGTGATACCATGTCCATGGCACCTATTGAGGGTGGTATTGATTTAAAACTTCAACAGAAAGTACAAAGAAGCTGGCAGTTATCATGTTTCTGGGCCTCTTCATAATTTATGAATTCAATATTCTTTCCCCATATCTTTCTACCACATATCTCACCTTGCTAAAACCTTTCTGGCCACTACTGCATCTGCCGGATGGAAGCTACAAAGAAACCAGTTGTGAATAGGATTCCAAAAGGGGCGGGGGGCATTTTCCACTATATTTCCATTGGAATTTCAGCAAAGGAGTTTGGGAAATGTTTAATTGGAAAAGTCGGACAGCTCATAAATTATTTAAGTCATTGGTTTGAAGTGGAAATTTTGAGGACTGTAAGTTATGAACATGGTAATTGCTATTTTTTTCCTCTCTTATGTTTACTACTATTTTTGTGCTGTTTGATTTTATTGGTTGAATTATGGTTTTCTCCGGGTACTCCAAGATGACAATTTTCTTTGGTTAATTGAACACTCTTAAATGTCCAAATTTCGTGTGAGTGGTTGTTTGCTGGAACTGGCTGGAAATCGTAAGGATAAGGATTATCATGCAATAGATTTGTTGTTGTTATTTTCAAGTTGCCTTGTTATTGAGTTCATTCATACACAGTGTAGTTCCGATCGTAATTTCACTCTGATGTCTGAGCAGGCTATTACTGACGTGTTTCAGTTGTTTTGGCAGACAAAAAAAAAAAAAAGATTTTAATTAGAACAAAAACAACCTCATTAGCCTATGATTAACAGTATTGTAAAGTGTTTGCGTGCACAACGCTCATAACTAGCATGGGCTCTGTGATTCATTTCCATTCCACAAAATGAGTTAAGAGGCAGAATTATGATTAGTGGACAGAAATACATCCTCATCATCATCATCGCCATCCTTGTTTTCCGCTTATCTGAGGTCGGGTCACGGGGGCAGCAGCTTTAGCAGTGAAGCCCAAACTTCACTCTCCTCATTCACTTCATCCAGCTCATCTTGAGGGATCCTGAGGCATTTGCAAGCCAGCCGGCAGACATAGTCTCCCCAGCGTGTCCTGGGTCATTCATAAAGTATGCCCGCACTCCTCTACACCTTTCACCATGGGCAACTCGAGAGTGGAAGAGTGTCCAACCCCTTTCAAGAGAACTGGTACCAGAGCAGAGCCCAAGCTGTGTGTGGAGGCGAGTTCAATTCTTTCTAGTTGGAATCATTCTGCCTCACACACCAGCTTGGGCTCTTTCCAGCCAGAGAGTTGACATCCCATGTCCCTAAAATTAGCTTCTGTAGCTGGGGGTCAGACCGCCAAGCTGTCTGCCTTTGGCTACTGCCCAGCTCATAGAGCACCCAACCCCTTTGGCCCCTCCAACAGGTGGCAAACCCATGGGAAGGGGGACCCCATGGGTGCAGGCCCAGCCACCAGGCACTCGGCAATAAGTCCCATCACCAGGCCTGGCTCCAGAGGGGGGCCCCGGTGACCTGCAGTCAAGCAAGAGAAAACTATAGTTGCAAAACTTTCATTCATCATAAGGGGTGTTTTGAGCCGTGCTTTGTCTGGTCCCTCACCTAGGACCTGTTTGCATTGGGTCACCCTGCAAGGGGTTTAAAGCCCCTAGCAATTTTGTTCCTGGAATCATTGGGACACACAAAGCCCTCCGCTACTGTAAGGTGATGGAGGGAATATTTTTATCTCCATAAAACATGATCTACAGATGAATACATTTACATTTATGGCCCTTTTTGTGAAGGACTGATCATGTGCATCCATCCGTCCATCCATTTTCCGATCCGGGGTGCTGGAGCCTATCCCATCTGTCTTCGGGCAGTAGGCGGGGGACACCCTGAACTGGTTTCTGGCCAATCGGAGGGCACACAGAGACAAACAACCATCGGCGCACACACTCACACTTAGGGACAATTTCAAGTGTTCAATCAGCCTGCCATGCTTGTTTGTGGAATGCGGGAGGAAACCGGAGTACCCGGAGAAAACCTTGGAGAACACGCCAACTCCACACAGGAAGGCCGGAGACAGGATCGAACCCACGACCTCTGCACTGTGAGGTCGACACGCTAACCACTCGACTACCGGGCCGCCGTATAACTGATCATGTGATTGTTATTTTCCACTTTGCGTAGCGTGAGCGTGGTGGTCGCACAAAACCTCTTAAGAGACTATTTGGGATTAATGAACCCCGTCTCGCCGCCATGTAGTTAAATGACAGAGAGCATCATTCTCGCTCTTCAAAGAACACAATCAGGATTGAAGGGCATTAATGCAATGAGCGCAGTGGGGGTGGCGGTTGTTCTACACTGGCTCTATGCCAGAATTAAGGGCACTGACACAGTAGCAACCATTTCTATGGCACGTTTATGTTTAAAAAGTGTCCTGGGCACGCTCAAAAGTATTGATGGGCAACCAAAAGTCAGCTTTTGCTTTCGGTGCTGTTGGTATTCAAGCTCAATATTGAAACCGTTTGATGTGAGCTGACATTTCCTACTTTTGTAGATCTGTCAGTCGTCTGCGCTAAGCTGCAAAATTCCATTTTTGCTATGATATGAAAGTGCTTCCAATGCAGATCTCTTATCAGGTCAAAAGAGGACCTTTTTCCCACAGATAACATATCTGCTTTTTCAGCAATTGGCAGATATTTCCGCTGTTAAGATATATTATTAGGGTTTTTCACCCCCCATCACAGTATGCTATAACAGTATGGGATATAATTTGGTGCTTTTTACTTTAAATATGTGTTAGTCGTATCGAGTGTGGCAAAACAGCATGAAAGGAAGAAAAAAAAAAAGTCTGATTCAAGGAAAGACACAATAGCACCTTCTGCAGATGGCAGAGTACCAAAGTCTTGGGGGGAAAAAAAAATCTAAAAATTCATTGAGCAGTGTTATTTCTTAAGCAGGACAAACACAAAATGTCAAGTATACAGGATAAGAAACCTGCAGTAAATTATGGTTGAAACTGACAAACAAACCAAAGACCTGCATGACAAAGCAATTTTTAAAGTTTTTTTTTTTTTTTTTTTAAGCAGAGACACGTACTCTAAAAAGTAGTGAAAGGTGAATAGTTTAAAAACACAAAGTACTTTAGGGTAAAAAAAAATAGGTGGTTTCAAGGAAGCTTGTGTTTATGTTGTTATAATATATAATTATACTTCTATTCTACACCTATGATGTGGTGAGTGTGGAAATTGTTGGTCAAATTTGAAATGCATTGCTTGCTTCTGCAAAACCTGAGCCCTGCAACCATAACAGGGCTGAAAAAAACCCCGCTAATGTGATTAAACACAGAGCTTTGGGAGGCTTGGAGGGGGAAAAAAAGAAACTCCATCGTCTGTGGAAGCGGCAAAAGACAGCCTTTTGAAATGAGGAGAAAAATCCTCCCCGGTTTAGCTTTTCTCTGAAAGATGCTTCGGAGCAGGAGGGGAGCACTTTCTCAGGCCACTTCTGAGGACAACAAGCTCATCTGCTGCTCTGTTTAGAAGTCGACGCGTTTCTGTCTATCGAAAAATACAGATGACTCACTCTTCTGACGCAATATTATTTAAGTGAAAATAAAACTTAGACCGAGTGTAAATCACAGGTGAGAAAAGAAACAATTTGTTCAAATTTTGTCTGATTTACTTATTTTTTTCTCAACCCCCCCACTTTTTAACCTCTTTCACCCAAGCGACAACCAATGCAACTGAGAAAGTCATGTGGAAAATTGATTCGGCTTATCACAGTTTTGAGGTGATAATAAGGGTTTGATTTGAGCAAACCATATGAATAAATAATGAGAATATGCCTGAACAAAAGGTGCATTTGCAAAGGTGGAAAGCGTGAAGAGCGACAACCATTCTCTGAGACAAAAAAAAACAAAAAAAGCGGCGCAAATCTCATTTTCCTTCCCATCCTGCTTTGCGGTGGCATATTGAGAGGCAGCCCGGCGTGAAGATCCGTCACTGTCAGGGGAAATGCAGGTTGTCAACTGATAATGAAGCGCATGGCTACAGGCCTTCAGCTCCTTGCTGGTCTAATTATGCCCAATAAGAACCCTCCACCTTTGTGTTAACATTTGATTTATTCCTACCTGCTTGGATAAAAGGGCCCGTGTTATTATTTTATTTCTTTTTTTTTCCTTTTTTTAAAAAACAGATAATAGTCAAACTCGAACAACCATGCGTCATTAATTAAAGGACACAAGGGCACACTGTCGCTACTGATCGTGTTTTTAAAGGCATTGTCTTGGAAAAAGCGGAACCTTGAAAGTACATTTTCACATAAATCTTCGGGGTTGGGGGATTGGACAGCATTGTAGTTTGACTGATTCATGCCTGCCTCGCAGTTCCGAGGTTCTGGTTTGATTCTCAGCTTCGGCCTTATTGTGTGCAGCGCTGCAGTTGCTCCAGCCTCCTTCGACATTTCAAAATATGCACGTGGAATTAATTGAAGAGAAATTCCTCTCACTTTTGTCTGCCACACTCATTCTAGTTATAAATAGTAAGTCCTCGCAATGAATTCAGCTCCTCTGAAAGCCTTAAAAATATATTTTCCCTTTTGTTCTCAGATTAAAAAAAACTAAACATCGCTTTGTGTGGATTGAAAAAATACGTAATATGTCTTTTAGAAGCACAGAAGGGGCTTGTCCTTATAAAAAAAAAAAAATGACGGCGACCCTGTCAGAGAATGTATATATTGTGTGTTTTCTGCAGCAAATTGAACTGGCATTTTTGTTTGGTATTCTCAGAGTTGTCAGTGGGTGTTTGCGCTTGCTCTCTTTCGAGCTGCTTAGCCGCTCCGCATTGAAATTGAAGCCTCAGAAGGTGTTCATTTAGCTCCAATTAAGAAACATTTTCTCCTGCAAACCTTAATCAATAATTGCGACGTTGTGTGTATATTTCTTCCCGCATTATCTGCATTGCCTGCAGTACTAGGCATGGATTGTTGTCGGTGAGAGTGCAAATAAATGTCGATCAGTCAACTGTTTTGCTGAGACCGTCTTTCCCGCGCAGGGCTACGACGATGGCTATGGGGGCGAATACGACGATGACAGTTACGATGCCTACGACGATAACTTCAGCAATCAGTCGAAGAGGTGACGTTTACACACAGTTCAATCATTCAGCATTTGTTTTTGAAGTTTGCTGTTAACTCGCATGCATCTCTTTGGCATGGACACACAAAACGTCTCCATGTCTTGTTGTATTCTTCTTAGCCAGCAGAGATTTTAAATGGAGTCATCGTTTTGTCATCTTAACTTCATGCATCGATTGAACATGATGTACAACATATTGTGACTACTTGATCATTTTGACGTCTTTCTCATTTAGCATCTCGGAATATTATGAATATGGGCAAGGAACAAATGACGACGCCTATAACAACTATGGTAAGTGACTATGGTAGCAGAATTATTTTTAATTGGTGTAGTTTGGTCACAACTGTTGTGTTCAAATGTGCCTGATTGCTTTTGTGGCTTATATGTCTCATTTTAAAAAAAAAATGTAATTAGCATACAGTATATGTGCGCTTTGAATAGAACTATTTAAACATGAATACACGATTATTCAAAGGTTATAGGGTCTTTACATTGAAAAGATGGTTTTACCACATTCATAATACCTCGTTTGTATCTGTGATTAATGTGAAGTCATCTCTAAAAAATAAATAAATAAAACAGTCCTTTCAAACATAAGCACATTTCTAAATGAAATGAAACTTTTGAACTGTACGACATAAACGGTGAATCACAAAAGTAAGTCCACCTCTCACATTTCTGTAAATATTTGTAATAAGTGATGTGCCTTTTGCGATACTCAGAACAGTATTTTTTTTCAAGAATTATTTTAAAGAAAGGTTTTATTTGCTGAAATCAAAAGCTATTTCAATGAAAAACATTTAAACAGCTCAAATGACATTTTAACATGGGACTTGTTTTTCGAGTTCAGTTGGACACAATCAAAACGACAACAAAAAAATAATTTACATAATAATTTGGAACGCGGTGTAGTGAAGCATTGCTGTTTCTTTTGTCAAAACCATAATTGAGGCACATTGAGATGTCACTTCATACTTCATATACTGTAATACATTACGTCCTGGGATTGCTGATCAAAATAAGCCTCACGGCTAAAGAAGAGCCAGTGTGTTCATCCCAAGGCACAAGGCAGACATGCACGACCTCACTCCTGGAAATAAGCTCCAATACGGGGCAGGCGTTAATCAGCATTAAAAAGTGTTGCGTTAAAGGGAGTTTGGGTAACGCGCTAATTTGACATCCCTAATAAATATATCCAATCGGCTTCAGCAAATGTTTTCCAACAAAAAAAACACCTACTGACCTGCTTTCACAGGTTGGTGGCACAGTTAGACGGTTGCCACGGCTTTGCAAGCATTTTAGCACAGCCAAATTCGCACTGCAGTGTTGATCATGATGACCAAAAACCAAGAGGCCACTGATTTGATTTTCTGCTCCATAAACATTTTCCTATTTGGAAGCCTGCTCAATGTGCCATGCACAAGAGGTGGCCGCCTTTTTGTAATGTGACTTTAAGGGAGGATGGGGCTGCTGGCTGTCAAAGCACATCAATGCTCCAACAGAGGCCAAAGTCCTTGTAAAGTTAATTTTGTGGAGAATCTCTTTTCACATTCACTGTGATTCAGTCACTGTGACAAAAGGCGATACCTGTGCACACTAACGCCGACACTTTGACTGGTTTTCCAGAGGAGGAGTGGCCCATTTCCCGTCCCAGTCTCAAAGCTCCAGTTCTACAGTTGACAAGATGGGGATACAGAAAACATCCTTACAATCGATACTGAAGGTGCCCCACATGTGACCTGCAATTTATGTCAACTTATTAATACTCATGTCAAATCCTTTTTTTTTCTTCTTCTTTTTTTGTCCGTTGCATTCAGAGAAGCCCTTGAAGCAATGGCTTTTAAAAATGAGATGCAAGAACTTGAGAAAAATAAAGACAAAAATACTTGCGCAATATGTCCAATGCAAGTTCAGTTCCTAGAGTGAGTCTGGGGAGAGCAGATCGCTGCATCAATTAAATGAGGAAAATCAGTGTGTGTGAAAGAGATCAGGTGCAATTATTATTAAAAAAAATAAAAAATAAAAAAAATGATCTCTGTTAAGTCGACTTTTGCACGGTGTGCAGTTATGAATTCTGTTGGTGTCAGAACCCACTGTGATTATTCAAAAAAGCAGTTTGTAATTTGTGATTAAATTGACACTTTGGAAATTCCCTGCTCTAAAGCACATCAACCCGCATCATAAATGGGGGAAAAAAGCTATCTACATAAATGTAAAAAATGAAAAATGACACTTTTTAAAAACTATTTATGGTGCTATTTTATTTATGTATTGCCTCGAATCTCAAACACCGCAATGCAAACATACGGCGCAATAGTTTTCCCTTGACGGTGAGCAAATTTGTGACTCGCCAACAATTCCAAATGATCTAAATGCACCCTCAATCCTCATGAAAAATGAATCCGAAATGACTTCTGTACACCACTTTTAGTGTGCAATTTTGTAATTGCAGGTTTGTGATCACTGTATTGTTTGGAAGTAATTGCATGTTTGACAGAAAAAAAAAAAACAATAGGAAGGAGAAAGTAAAGCAAGGAATAAAACCCAATGCTAAATGCCCCCCCCCTCTTTCTCTCTACATGATGATGTCGTGTTAAAAAGGACTAATGAGGTCTAACCACGTCTTTTTTCATTCAGAACCGTTTTTTTTTCTCTCTGTGGTAGAAAGCAATCAAGCAATGTACAGTCTGTACTTTCTAATTAGTGCTTTTATTCTGTGTGTCTGACCTCTCTGTACATAGACTATTTAATAAAAACAAACCTAAAGCCCTACACCGTGTGAAAGACTCTGAATACAGTAGGTGGCTATGTATGTGTTTTTCATTTTCAAAATGCAACACCGTTTATGCGATTAAATATTTGCATTACTGACACCTACTCACTGCTTTAGGAGCCCACGAAGATCTTCTATTTATCATTTAAATCGATGCTTAAACATTTTTGACACTTATAACATCCTTATGTACGAATTTGTTTTGTTCCGCCGTAATCCATCTTGTGAAGTTTGACGCCAATAAACAGACTGATTGACATTGAGAATCATATGCTGTTAAAGAGGTAAGAAGTCCCCTTATATTGTGTTATCTTAACTCTTAAATCAAACTGTGACTTAAGACCACAACTAACATACTTCTTGAAATTTCTGAGTGACAAATTGCAGCGTTGATCTGCCTACTCTTCGATGTCTCTAACGTTTTTTTGTTTTTCTGTCATTGAATTTGAGATCTTGCGATGCATCTCTTAAACCTCATCGCTGCTGTCCAGATAAACTCTAAACAGGTAATTAAATACTGATGTAATATTCCAATCTAACAACCACTAACAAAAAAGTAAACCTGCCCAGAATAAACATTCCTGCTGATTTAAAAGTTCCTCTAATTAGATGCTTATAATGGATAATTTTTTACGAATGACGCTAAACTGCACTAAAATTCTGTTCTAAATGTCACATGAATTCAGTTCGGAGCTATCCTACATTCAATTCCAGGCTTTTACATTTTCGATTGGTTTACTTTTTTCACAGTGATAGAATGCAGCGACCTCTCACATGCATGGATGCCAGGATTTACCAAGTTATTATTTTTGATGCAAAATATAATTTGTTTGCTTTCTTTTAGATATTAAAGCACCACCGGTGGTCAAGACTTATGCGTCATAAAACAGGTGAGTGGATGCATTTACACCGACGCTATAAAAGAAACCAATAAAACTAACCCGCTTGCATGCGTACGATTGTGTAACATTGTGGTTGTCCTCATTTATGTAGACGGGGAATATATATAAATTATTAGGTCTGGCTCATTTATCTCTTCGCTGGTTAAATCAGATACCAATAAACGACTGTCAATTTTTCTGTTTATTTTCATTCACCCTGTGCTGAAAATTTCAACAAAACATCCGCACAAAATGGTTGAATGCGCTTTAAAAAGTGCATGTCTCCTTTGTGTTTCGTGCTGCAAGATTGAAATGTCGTTTTTTTTCCTCCAAATATCAGCTCATTTCAAATTTCCCACAGGGATTGCAAAAAGCTTTTTTTTTTTATAACTCTGACAGCCATTAGAAGACAATAGAACACGGGTATACAATAAAGTACAGTAGCCTTAGCTCAAAGCAGTGAAATCCATCTTTGCAGAGCTGCGATTTGATTGGATGAACATGAATCAATCAATCATAACTGATTCTTGACAATATTTGTGTCGATGAAGTGTTATGTACCCCCGCAATTAGTTCACCATTAGTAGTTCACTTGAATGGGCCGCTGCCTGAAAATCACCAGTCACTTTATTAAGTACACCTGCTTTGATAAAACACTCAGCTGGACTTTTTTTTTTTAATACCACTTGAATCCAAAATCAATATCAGATCATTTTCCTGTATATGGATAATACTTTTGAGTTTTAATTGGCACTCCAGATAGAACATACTTTTACTTAACAGTCTATATTAAAAAGTGACATGCTCTATTTATTTTCTTTTAGGACCATGTAGACTGCAGAAACCGCTGCAAGAAGACAGGTTCAGCGCTCATCATTGGTCAAGACTGCAGCGTGGTATGTATGCCTATTTTACAGGAAAAGCAAACATGTTTTCACACACTTCAATGTACTTAGATTCTGTATTTAAATGTCTTTTAATTTAAAAAAAAAACGTGCACACTGACTTCCCTAACTCCCCGTAAAGGGTTGTAGTCCACATATTTGTCATCATTTTTTTTTTCAATCGGATTAATATTTTTGGAATATGAGTTAACTAGCAAAATACAAATGTTTTCATCCATCTCGGAGTTGCCGGAGCCTCTGGTA
Organism: Hippocampus abdominalis; assembly: GCA_018466805.1. NCBI lineage: Eukaryota > Metazoa > Chordata > Actinopteri > Syngnathiformes > Syngnathidae > Hippocampus > Hippocampus abdominalis. The sequence goes on along the minus strand of CM031702.1, from coordinate 10,691,050 downwards.
ACAACCAATCAAGGCTCAGCTTCAGAAAACAGGTGAGCCATGATTACCTGAGTCACTGTGACGTCAAAATCAGTCGACAGAAAGTGGCAAAATGGCACCCCCTTGAGATGTCTAAAAACGTTGATTTTACTTCTTCATTCATACTCCACAAACGCAATATTATTAATCAGAATGCAGTGATTAGACTGGGGGGCGCATATAACATATCACTGTAAAGAAATGCTTTGGGTTGACTTCGCCTTCAAAGAAAAAGAATGACTATGTATCGTTCAAAATTTTGTTGTTTCTCAACATTACAACTTATAATTTATGTCTTTGTTGAGCCCCTCAAGCACTGAGATAAACACACAAACAGCATGTGACCCAAAAAGAATGTAGGTACATTTGTCTTTTTTTCACATTTTTTTGCACTTTTTCATATTCCATTTTTTTGAAAGTAAGACATTTTAGCAACCTTCTGCATTATTTTCCCTACATGGCTGCACTGTATAACTTCAATTTTTACATCCTGATAAGTGTTAATGTGGTGTCTCAATATACTCCACATCGACCGTATTTGTCATTTTTTTTATGCATGCATCCATTTGCAAAATTCCTTCACAAATCCATTTCACAACATGCTTGTCACTGCAGTTTTCTAGGGGTGCGAATGCAACTGATGAAACTCCTCTCCCATTCAGATTACATGCAGGATTTTCCAAAAGGATCCTTCTACTCACTGTGTATTTGTCTTGTTTTGCAGAAATACTTGAGTCTAAGGTGCTTAAAGACTTCTCAGCTGTCATCACATTTCTTTATCCTTCAGTCCACACAAAGAGCCACTCTGTGTTTATTTTCCATGACACAGCCCTCGGAGCAGAATGCGGCATGAAACTGGACGCAGCCTTTTTGTTGACAGAAACACAAACATTTTTGGGACTTGTGTTTGGATGAGATGGCAAGGACTGAGTTTGACTGACAGTAACTCGCTCTGCTAAGTGATGCATTCAAATTGTGGACTGCAGAGTATTGGTGGCGAACATGAATTCTGTGACACCTTCAACAATCCAAATACTATAAGGTAAAAATGTTTTTATTGTAATAAGATGTGAATATAGTTAATTGACATGTGACTGAAAAAAGAAGCAATTACTGATACTAGCTGAACCTACATTAACCAGGTTTTAAAAATAAGCAGTGGGAACCTTATTTTCTTTTATGACTGTTTTGTTGTGTGTATCATTTCATTGCCTCATCATTATTGATACCTTTTTGAATGGGTGTTTACACACACACAAAAAAGAGAAAGCAATAAACATTTCAATTTGGGATTGTTTAATGTTTCCACCTTGTGTTTTGGATTTTTGGAGACTCGGGTTGTGTTCAAAATAATAGCAATGTGTTTTAAAAAGTGAGTGAACCACGAGATCTTTATAAGAGTTTTTATTTTCTCTTCACTCAATGCATTGGTAAGACTGCACATTCTATTCCAACCGAACCCAAATTCCAACCCAGGACTATTAAACTACATGTCATGATACGCATGACAAAAAAAAAATGCTCCCATGATTTGAGCTTTTCCAACAAAAACCCAGCGGAAGAATACTCAATGTATTTTTATTGAAATAAAATGACACATTATGTGAAACCAATGGCTGCGAAACTGAACTCATGAATTTTTCGAAATTAGCTAAAATTGTGGACAAAATTGCATACAGTTCTTTCCTCAGCATATTTAATATTTTTGTAATGAATGAATCACATGGTAAGATGGAGGTTTTAAATTTTAATGCTAATTTAGCCACTAGTTTTACTTTGTTATTCATCTGCAAGAAGGATCTTCGTGTTTAAATAAAATACCACTTCTGTCTTTTAAGTCACGCAATATCCCGCTCAGCGTAATTTGATGTTTTGTTTTATAAGGCTTGACGGAAATGGTGTGAAATATTAATGTGAAGAAGAACACACCAAATGTTGCAAAATATTCATGTGCAACGTTATGCAGAGGGATGATGATACCATCTCGCCGATGTGTTTAAATTGGCTGAGAAAGCAGGAGACGTTTTTACATGCCGCATGCGGTGACTTGGTTACTGGCGAGTAATGCATGCAGCGGCCGCGTTTGAACAATAAACGATGGCTCGTTGATCTTTGGTGATAATGTTTCATGGCATTTCCTCAAATAAACAGCAATTTTATCCTAACAAGAGACAAAATGATTGTTTCAAAATAGCGAGATGAGATAGCGAGCGAGGGAGGTCGTTTTCTTTCCATCAGGATCTCAAGGACGAGTTGATTGTCTCTGGCTCTCTAGGCTGCCCCTCAATCAAGCGCGTCAGGCAAGATGTCAGATGTGTGATGACACATTGTAACTGCGGGATCCATAGAGGCACGCAGTGGATTGAGGGGAATTAGCAGCGCAAGAAAAACAATTCAGAATATTTTAGCTCAGAGGCCTACTGTATGGACATACAGTGCACAAACACCACACGATAATCACATTTTTTTTTAAACCACTTTAGGCAGGCGACCGGTTAACACATTCGCCTCACAGTGCAGAGGTGCGCGCTCTGAGTTTCACAACGGTCAGAGTGGAGCAGAGCCCGCGCAGAGGCTCCTGGTGGCTGGATTACCGGTTGTACAGCACACACACACACACACACACACACACACAAATGCTTTTCTTTCAAAAGCAAAAGGCAAACTATATAGTTCATGCAAAAAAAAAAACTGATTTTAAAATGGACAGATTGACTCTTCAAGTCATGGCTATCATGAATGTCAAGTCAATGTCAAGTGAAATCTTTCAAAAGTGTTTGCCAAGCAAGTCGCGAGTCATACAATCAGCGACTCCAGTCCCCCACCTCTGCAATTTTGTAAGATAATTAGCATTATTTGTTAATGAAAAAAATGTACCATACTTTTGCCATTTTAATATTGTTAGTGTATAGTGATTGTTTCTTATTTACTAAAAATAGTCTTTGCCCAGTAGGCCATTTTAATAAATCCCTTGTGCTGCAGTCGATGTGAATAAGTTTAAATAACGCAACATACAATTTTACAAAAATTGTAAAAGTATTATTCCTGAATATTTATTTTACTTTCAACCACTCGAGATGTTCAGTAGCATCAGCGCTATACATACACATATAGTTCTTTTTTTTTTTCTTTGTATTTTTGCCCTCTATGGACAATAAAAGCGGTACTGTGCTTTGACCAAAACATAAAAATATACAGTCAAAACCACGGTTTTCGGCCTTAATCCCTTCCAGAAGACTGTTCGAAAACCGAATTGTTGAAAAACCGAAACCATGTTTCCCATTGGATTCAATGTAAAAACGTTTAATCCGTTCCAAGTCAAGAAAACAAAAAATAACGCAGGAAGCTGTTTCTGTATGATTATTGCATAATAATGAGACGCCGGACACCAGAGTGTTGATTATGTGCCGCTGTATTGAAAACTGCCGTCCGTAAACAAACGCACGCACGTCTCCCATGCTGCAGGGCGAACCATTCTGAAAAGAGGGGGGGTTCACTCTCCCTAAAAGAAGCGTCTCACCAAACACGTCTGCTTTTTTTTATTGAACAATACAAACTCGTCTGCTCACAATGGTCGCTACACTAGGAAGCGTTTCACCAAACACATCTGCTTTTTTTCAAAATCTTGATTGAACAATTTTCTCCCCCTCTCCCTCCCTTGTGGTTTCTTTCTGACTTCCCGGTTGAGTGAACGCTGACGCGTTTGGCTGCCGCTGCTCAGCCGCATTGTGTTTTATTGTTCTTGTTCCTGATTGTAAAGTGTCCTTGGGTGTTTTGAAAGGCGCTTATAAATAAAATGTATTATTATTATTATAATACAAAAACGTCTGCTCACAATGGACGCAACGAGGAAGCGAAGCCGAGAGGAGTGAAGCGACGCATTCAAGTGCACTCAGTTAGTTTGAGAACCGAAATTTGTTCGTTATCCGAGGCATAAAAAACTAAAATTTTTGTTCGAAAACCGAATTGTACGAGAACCGAGACGTCCGAAAAACGAGGTTTGACTGTATCTATATATATATAAAACATGAATTGGAATATTTCATATCACCCAATTTTTAGCTTTTATTTGATTTAAAGATGACAATACGCAAAAATCTACAAAAATTGTAGAAATTGTAGCACAAGGGTCATATGGATCAAATGTACCGGTAGTATTTTTGGTGTTTTTCTCAGGCTGCAAAATATTACAATCACTACCACAAATGACAATAGTATTTTACCAGATTTGCTTAGACGGCCGCACGACGAGGTAGAATCTAAAATAAGGTTTTGAAGTCACCTGAATGTACTAAAGGCCACTTTGAGAGCAGAGTCAGATTCCCTGACGGGTTTCTGGTGATTTTCGTTTTGTTTGCTGTGACAGCAAGCTGGGATCTAAGCCAGGTGACAGAAGGTAACGGTGTTTAGATTGAGCTGCACATTTGTTTTAGGAAAATGTTCACCACCGCAGAGCGTCTGCCATCTCAAAGTGCATTTAGTATGAAAGCCTTCTCCCCCTCCCCCCTCGAGCTCATTAGTTATTTTTTTGCAGCGATGATGAGCTTTGACATGTTGTGTTGTTGATGCTGGGATAGACTAAACAATGAGAGCACTGCGCCAACATTTAACCACAAATAAAACGTTGGCTGGTTTTCATGCAAATTTCCCTTTTCCAGTTGAAGAATGTTGAAACAACACCACAATGCAATGCTGCAGAAATGTCCCACTGGAAAAAAAGGGATCTGCTGATTTCACATTTTAGGTCCCAAGTGTTACTTCTTTGCATTAAAAAAAAACAACAACAAAAGATTCTCTGTCTTCAAACAAGGCCGCTCATACATAATGCAGATACAAATACAGTATTTTAATATTGACATGAAGTATGTTTAGGTCTCTTGACTTTTACTTTGACCTTGAATTTCAATCACCTTGCGGACCATACGAGTTTAAGATAAACTTTCCTGAATTTCAATCCCAAACATCCATCCATCCATCCATTATCCAAACCGCTTATCCTCACGAGGGTCGTCGGCGTGCTGGAGCCTACCCCTGCAGTCTTCGGGCAGTAGGCGGCATCCACCCTGAACTGGTTGCTAGCCAATAGCAGAATCCCCAAAATGTTAGCTAAAATATATAAACATTCAACGGAAGTACCAGTAATATCTTTGTTTTTCTGCAAATTGATGTAAAAAAATAATCAGGTGTGCCAAGAGAAATGATCCAATGTCAATTATTTGGATGTAAAGTTATTTAGTTTTGTAATTTGTTTTATTCATTTATCTATGCTTACCATGTAGTCAAAGGCAGAATAATCAAATGCTCTCATTTGATGACGGAAGGTACATACTGTTACATTGACAGTATTGTGATCCTCAGTGTCACTCACAACACAGATGTTATGATACTCAAGGTTTCCATCCTGCCAATCTGTAATATGCTAGCTACAAAAGGGTATAATATATAACATATTATAAAGAGTGTTTTTATATATATATATGTGTGTGTGTGTGTGTGTGTCGCTAAAATTTTGTATTTCATGTTCTAAAACAAATGAACTCCTTTGGGTGAATTGAGTTAGAATGAGCCTGTCAAATGACTTCAAAACAAGAAATACGATAAACCTCAATGTAGCAGGGGGGCTCTGTATGTGCAAAGTGTGAATTCACTATGATAAAAAAATATATATATAATTCTAACTATATTTTTTTTTTTTTGGCAGAGGCTGCAATGAATTTTTTTCTGTATCGCAGTATTTTCTTTCATTTCATTTTCAACCAAGCTAAAATTGACAAGACAATTTGTCCTCTCATTATATTGTCATAGCCTATAGTTATATTTTCATGTCTTCGCTGAAGCACAGCACGCCAAAATGGAAAACACATCTCTCATCACTTCTCTGCAGTTGTTTACCACGTTTTTCACTTACGTATGCTGCTTCCATCTCATTCACTGGCACCTCATTGATCATCTTCCCGGCCTCCTCACGATGCAAATTAAATCCCAGTCATTATTTCAGGTGAGGAGTTACAATCGTGCAAGTCCAATCAGCTTACACGAGGCGTATAAAGGCAGACAATGAAGGCTTCAATGTTGTTTTTCATTTCTTTCATCTGCGCACCCCCTCCTGAGGTCAGAGCAATGACATGTCAGATAAACGCCTCCGACGACAGCAGCTGTGATGGCGGTGTCAAGTTCAGCATCACCAATGTCCCCAATGAGGTGTTTTTTTTTCTGGTTTAGCACAAATGTTTATTTCCTTTTCACATCTGAGATGTTGGATTCAACGGGGACAACAAAAGAAGCGAATCGAATTGTTATTTGAATGCCCGTAGGTGCTCACACTTGTACTAATAATAATACAGTCAGCAGATGATCAAGGTCATGATAGAATGTTGAGTCAATACGCAGATCATGACATTTTCTCAAATCAAAGTGTCAAATTTGCTAGATGCCATCTTTTTGTAAAATGCAATGTAGCTTTTGGAACTTATGGCATTCAGGCAAGTAAGCTATCTTTACAAAGGCAGTAATGATCCGTTTTTGATTGATAATGAGTGTTAAACAATGACACTTTCTTTTTGGACTTTTGTACAATTGTACCAATGCTGTGGCTCTTGAGTGTTTCAGTATATTTCACTCCAGGGCTCCATTTCAATGTTAATGTACAGTAATTTAATGTTAAGGTACATCATATGGATTTTTGATGTTTTAAAATTTGTGTTGTTCCACCCTCGAGGTTCACAAAGTTGTGTAAAGGAACGGTCCTGTGTTCCAGCCTCAAGATGCCAATGGCCACATGTCAAGGTTTCTGGATATGTTATTGTGCCAACATGTAGCTTCAAGAATTTTTTGACGATATGAACATTGAGTTATGGCACACACGCTGAGCTTTAATATGACTTACATCAATATAACCTGTAACCATTGTAAATAGCACAGCCACCTTATGCTGTGTTTTCTATGCTATTGCTAATTTATTCTACAAATATATTGCTAATGCTATATTTTATATTGAACTGTTTACAGTTCTTTTCTGAAGCATTTATTTTGTTCAATGAAACACTTTGTTTTTTTCTTAACCCCCCTTCCCCCCCCAATTTTGCTGCTGTAGACTGCAAATCTGATCTTATCTTATAATAAGATTCACCTTAAGTTTAATATAAAGCATTGACAAAGCATACAGGGGCATTACAGGGGTGCAAAACTGCATACATTGTTGCCCTAAACTAGAATTGGATCTCAGGCTAGCGAGGAGTCACATGCCTAGTTGAAACATTTTTTTTCTTTTTTGTTGTTGTTTGTATTTGCTTTGTTCCTGAAGCGAAAATAACAAAAGACAAATTATTTCTCACTTCATTCAATTGTTTTCTCAATTTAGAAAATTTGACGACAATGAGCACCCACACTAATGCTTATACAGTTTATGTGGTGTCCAGACTGGTCCACCAACAATTAAATATCAACTGAGATAACAGGTTTACATTTTGTTCGACTTTTAATGTTTTCATTATTGTCATCATAACCTTGATAAAATCCGAACGGCGAAAGCATTCCACAGGCTGTAGCTGGGACATGAGTGGTTATTTCTAGGCTACTGCTTTGTTGCGGTGGTAAAGTGCCCTGCAGGGCTGCAGCAGTAAACTGTTGAAGTCAATTATGAGCTCAAGTTTACCTCATCTTACCCGAGTGGCAGCCCGCGGGGTTGCATTAGTGTTTCTTTTTGGGGAAGGAAAAAAAAGGCTCAAATATATGTATTTATATGGAGGAGTCTTAGCCAAGGATGATGTGGAATTTCATTCAAAATTAATCTGATTCTTTTATAGGTATTTCTTATCTGATTCAATAAGCGTATGAACTGTCTTCGCCTGCAGCCTACAAAGAATGAGATTAAAATATTTGAGGCGGTATCCCAGCATGAACCACGATTATTTTTTAAAAAATTGAGTCATCATCAGTCAGTGTGCACTTTTTAAACCTGTTTTGGTGTTAAAATCCCAGTGTCAGTGCTTTTGCAGCTTGCACTGCAGCCGCAAAATCTGCCCACGTGTGCAAGATACCTGCACTGTCAAGCTACTGACAATCACAAGGAAAGGGAAAATTGCACTTCTATCATGAGCTGCTGGTGGAGCTGTGAAGATGAAAAATGTATGTGAGCGGTGCAAAAAAAAAAAAAAGGCCTCACGAGGGAGTGAATCTATGGACCACAAGAGATTACCCAGTGTAGTTGTGGGAGGGACACGGGCTCCCTTTCCAATGCTGCCTCTCCAAACTATCATTCTTGCTACCTCCATTCTTTAACACATGTCCAGTGTCAGGTGGGATTTAATGGTGCAAATAAACTGTGTGGCAGGACGTTCACGCAATGATAAATTCAGTGTTTGGGAAAGTGTGACGCTCGGAAAACAATTTCATTTTTCTGCTCTGTACAAACTGAGCATTGCCTGAAGGGCCAGACTGAAAACATATTGGAGAAGGGTATGTTTTGGTGCCATGCTTTGTGGGGATTGACGATGGTTGACTATAATCCTTATAATTGTTGCACTTCTTTACATTTACTTTTTTTTGTTGTAAAACTGGGATGTAAAAAAAAATGTCTCTCTCTCTCTCTCTCGCAGTCCTGAATTGGTTGCCAGCCTCGCAGGGCACACAGAGACAAACAACCTCTCTCTGCCTCTCTCTCTATCGAACCCGGTACCTCTATATACTGGGCTATATATATATATATATATATATATTTTTTTTTTTAATTATTATTATTATTATTTTATAAAATGGATATAATGACTTTCAGCTTTTTCCAGCACATAGGACCAGCAGTGTTTGGGTATTGGGAATACTGACCACTAATCTGGTTGGGTATAATGGTTTAAAAATGTCATAATTTGTTATAAATAATACATATGGAAAACACACTACTGTATTATTATTTTATGCTATTGGAACAAGACACTTTTTATACATAGTGCCACACCAAAATTGAATGAGTTTTTCTTGAGCCCATGTGCTACCTCTGTATCTGAAGTACAGTATCTGACAGTATCTGAAGAACTAACAAAGCAATCACAACTGTCTTTGTGATTACTAGACTACAATAAGAACCAATGAAGTGAGACAAACGGCCATTTTTACAGCCTTCTGTCTTACTCGAATTTGGAAGGAAGCACCCCTTTTGGATGATATCTAACCTGGAAATACGGAGAAAGGAATACTTTCTTTTTGCCTCCATCAATCTCCAGGTAGCAATCTGGTGGACAACTTTGAGCTACAGCTCATCCATCCATCAACGTCAAATGGGAAATCTAGGGAATTGTTTTCAACATCGGTTTCCCCTCAGGCTATCACAGATTCTTATTTCCTTCTGCTTCGGCCACTAACTCTTGTGTCAATTCATGACGCATCAGCAAGCTCTTGTGCTCTGTCTACCCGACAACCCCTGCAGGGAATCGGCACATGCATTCGGCTGCTTGAGTGTCGGAGCCATTACTATATGCTCACCCCTGGCACATACACACGCACCCTTCCTTTGTCAAGTAGGTTTGCTTTCAACTTCTCCACTGTGAGAAGTGAGAAGACTTTTGAACAACTCCAACCTTCTTCTACTTTCCATTCGATAATAGATTAATAGACACTTTTTTGGGGGGGGAAGACCATTTCAAAACCACAAACATGTTAATAGAATCCATATCCGTAACAAGTCACAAATGTGTAACACGAATCTAAAAATGTACACGTGTACAGCAACATAATTTTTTTTGGGGGGGGGGGGGGATGGAGACTGTGATTCGAGAATCTCACCCACAACAAGTAACTGCTGGGCAGATTTGCTGAGTAGATTTAGATATGCTGCCAGCTATTAATTTCAATTATCAAGGCAGCTGGAGAACAGAAGAGAACGAAAGCAATTTGTTCTGTACAGTATTATACTGATCGAAAAATCTAGAATATAAAATGTTAGATTATTAGTTATACATGAAAAGAAACTGGAATGTATATATTGTGTAACCCAACCTTTCACAACGATAAATTGAGTTCATGCACAATCTTGCAGGCCAAACCTTTTTTTTTTCCAACGGAGACGCTATGATCACGTGACCAAGTGGCGCAAAATCCTCTTGGTTCATGCAGCATCTTTGGTTCAAGGCAAATACGAATGACGTTGACATTCCTGCTAGGTGTGATTTAAACATCCAGCCAGACGAAAATGACTTTGAGTTGCCCTGAGGATCGTGTGTTTATTTTGTTGCCGAAAGAAACAACTAGACATCAACAAAAGAACTATGTACATTTTAGCAAGATGTCGCGCGTGAATTTATTTATCTTGTTGGTGTTGGTGACGAGCCACATGACACTGGCTGCACCTAAGAACGATTCTGTCGACCACTGCTATGGGGCGCGATTTCGTAGTGTGTTACTGGAAAAATTCAACTTTGGTGGAGTGTTCATTGTACTCTACGGGCACTTTTTCTGCTTCGCGGTGAGTTTTTGCAAGCCGTCCAACTCCGTCGTCCTTTGAAGGCTAGCTCGTCTATTTTTATTCTTCGCCTTATTGTTCTTGTTTTAAGACTTCATCTTGTTTTGGTGATTGTTTTAAGGGGGTTCTTAGCGAGACGTAGATGACATCTCTTTCTATATATCGATCAATTTTATACCTCTTATCAAGTATAACTCCGTGGACAAATTTAAACGCCTACCAATTAGCACTTAATTCTGTTGTACTTGCAGCTTGTGTTGGGTGTGTTCTGCATTCGTGTAATGACCGGAGGCTGGGGAAATGTTCCTCAAGAACATCCGTAAGTGTCATAATGTCATGTACCCCTCTTGTTTTTGTTTGCTTTTACTATTTTCGTTGCACTCGAAATACAACTTTCAACAAACTCTTTATAGTGTCCTCATCAGAGTCACTCAGTCACCATGAAAGTGTAGCAGAATAATTAATCTCTGACGTTTTATTCTAAGTGGCCAACACATTTGCACATACATACCGATACAGTGCAGTGATGTCTCCTAAAATGTGTTTCCTTCATTTTATACCAGTTATTTCTACAATGTGTGTAAAACGTGGGTGAAGAAAACTAGTTAGGTGTTTTACATGATTTCAATGTTCAAAACAAGTTGTTTGATAAAAACAGTTGTTTTGTTTACCTTTTGTATTTCCATAATGCAATCATTTTATTGCCTACCATCTTGTCATTATGGTGTAACTGCCACTTTTGGAAACCCTTAAATGTTTTCAGTAACATTAGTATTAGCATTTTGTGTTTTATTGGCGATAAAACAACGACTAGTTATGAAAATAGGGCCCTGTTGTTAAATGTTAATACTGTATGAGCCAAAACTTTATACCTTGCCATTGTTCACCTTATAAACAAGCTCACATACATCATTTTGCTATTCTCATATACAGTATATTATTTGCTTGCAGTTAATTTATTTGAGGGTTAGGAGTGGGGATGGGCGCGTGATCAATTTTGAAAGATACTTAATAAATTAGGAAGGCTTAAAGGAGTCATCTTGTTGTGATACGGTAATACCTTTTGTTTTTCTTCCCATATTCTGGCGGCGGCAAATATAGTCATTATGCATCTAAGTAGAAATATACTGATTTCCTTTAGTGAAAGTTTTTAAAAATGTACAACATTTAGGAATTATCAAAATAAACACGTGTGACATTATGCCAATACAATGTGCTTGTATATGCAGTGCGCTGTCTAACGTGGATGACATGATTGATGATGACAGTGACTCATCCTCATCTTCCAGTTCACCTACCCCTCAACCACACATGGGTTTTAAAGATGCAGTAAGTTGGTTGAAACGAGACCAATGAGGAGATATTGATGCGAGTTACCCCTCAAAAGGATGTTTTTGACATTTCTGTTCTCTCCTTTCAAAGCGATTAATGTCCTGGGTTAATGACATGGTCCACATCAGGTGAGCGATAGTCAATATTTGAAAAAAATAAATAAATAGTGAGTCATACCATTTAAACTGGTTCCCCAGAATGGGATGTTGATTCTATTACTGTGATCTCACTGCAGTGAAAACGAGATAAGGAGGAATTGTGAGGAGGATGTGATTAATTATTTGTCCTTCCAGCGTCACATCATTGGCCTGTTAATAATTGTGACTATGTTGTCTATGGGTGTCATCTTTCCCATGAATTATGCTGGCAAACGTTTTGGTAAGTTTGTTGGAAATCCTTTTACAATTGTCTGAATACTTCACTTGTTTATGCTGATTACGGTAGAACTAAAGTCAAACAACTTGGGCTTTAGTTTCAATGACAGAGCACTCGAACCCTGGCACCAATGCCATCGTATCCTGAGTTTCATATCAGTGGAAGGCTCACTGAGCGCATTGGCAATTTGGCAGACCGCTCCGTGCCAACCTGGGCGTTCCGGCACAGGGAGGGGGCGTGGAGAGGTGCCGGGCGCAATGACAATTTGGTGTCAGTCGATTGAAACTTACGCCAGTTCAGACCTCGTCTAAATACTGATGCAGCTGATCAAACACAATTTTGAATTTGATCAGGGCACAGGCAGACAGCGTCTGACATTCATGGACCTGTAATCAGACACATTGAATTTATAAATATGGGACATTTTAAACGGAATGAAAATCAGCCACTTGAATGCGGATCCGCCAGCTTCCACTCACCTGCAAAATTACCAACATTGGGTCTAACTTGTAGGGAGATAAGCCGCTCGCCATGCCAGATTCACGCTGGTCATGAAAATTGAGCCCAGTCTGTTTTGTGATGCTTGTGGTTTCATTTGTTCCAACTCAACCCAACTTTAAAATCAGTTTAAAGTTACCTGCAGGGCACGAGGGTTAATCATAGGAAAACAACAGTTTAATTAGACTAAAATCAAGTAAAAGCTCTCTCCCATGGAAGACATTTGACAGCAAATGTCACGGAAACAAAGAAAAGGAAGTTTACAGAGTGTCACCGGTCACCTGGTTGTGATTTTTAGGTATTGCTGGAATTAATGAGACTTTGGGTTATTTAATTTATTGTTTTGCTCACATCGTACTGAGCTGACAGGTAAACGTACGTACTACATTCTGAGCTAATTGCGGTTTTCACTGTTACTCAATAAAGCCAATGTAAAAGCAAAAGACAACTAATGCTAACTGAGCCAACACCTTTTAGGCATATTTTTCCAGAACATTTGGTTTGGACTTCAAATGAGACCACATTTACGTTCCACAATTTCATTTGGGTCTATTAACTCATTTAATCCCACCGGTCACATTTGTGAAGGACAACAATGATTTAATTTACGGGGCTCTAAAATTTTTTATTACTGATTACTTAAAAGGGCTACCAATGACACCTGATTTTGACTTTTAAATGTCTGGGAAGAATTTGGGATTAAATGGGTTAACATGCTTGAAAATCTCCAATGCCACCTTGATGCTATTATGCTTGTTTTGCTTCCGCAGAAAAGAACACTTATTTTGGAAAATACACAATTGCAAATATGGATAAGTAAGTTTTTCATCATTTCATTGGGATGCGCTATATATATGTCATTTTATCCCTGTCCCGTTTTCGCTCACTCAGTGAAACAGGTTTGTGGGTGCACAACCTCTTTGCAGTCCTCTACCTCATCCTGACTGTGTACAGCATGAGAAAGCACACGCACAAGATGCACGACAGACAGGACGACATGGTGGGTGGCTCGGTCAAAGAGAGTTTTGTTAGAAAAGCACCCTCCACTCTTTTTGTCCACCAGTGACTCACCGTGGCGACCCCTGATAGGACCAAACCTTGCAATACCAACCACTTAAAAGCTTCACATTCCCATAGGCGAATTGTACGTTGTTGGTGATTGGAATCCCCACAGATGCAGAGGCAGTGGAGATAAAGCATCACTTTGAGTAAGGACCGTTGAGGATTTTTTGGGGGATATTTCATTTTACAGGTAATACGTATTTGATGAAAGCCCTGGTGGTAATTTCAGCCTTTAGCCTTTATTACAGTAAGAAGTTTTTTTCATGAATCTCCCCTTGTTTTTTTTTTTCCATTAGGCTTTTCAAATCCCAATCCAAAGCCAGGAGATTTTAGTTTTCACATATAATTTCGCATTTCTTCCTTGGAAAATTATGAATTAACTGCTATCCCTCCAGGGTTTTTAAATCGGGTGGACATAAGTTACAATATCAGTCATTCAGCGTCTTTCAAAATGCTTTTCCTCATGAGAAGCGACACATTGCATCACGTAGGGCAGTGGTGTCAAACTAATTTTTGTCGCGGGCCACGTTGTAATTACAGTTTCTCTTAGAGGGCCGTTATGACTGTCGATTTTGTAAAACCATAAATGTTTAACCCCCTCCACATATTACATACACAGCAAACAACAAATAGATGGATAACTAGTTTTGACATCAGAAGTCAAGAATAATGGATTGCTCACACGTTAAAATTATTGCATTGTATATGACAATTCGAAATTTTGATTCAGACTTTAGCAAGCATGGAAATTGACATGCTTGAATTGCTTTCGCGGGCCATATAAAACGATGTGGCGGGCCAGATCTGGCCCCCGGGCCTTGACTTTGACACATGTGACGTAGGGTGAGATACTGGAAAAAAATTGCTAACTAGTGCCGTAATTAGTGGAAAGTTTGATGAAAAGGACAAGAGTGGTGTTGACGATGGAGTTTTTCAACGTTTTCCCCTTTTATCGCTTTATTCTTTAATAGGGAGGCATATGAATACTGTACTGTGGAGGATGTACGGATCTGTTACGACTTCTCCAAGCTGTTGGAGCTGTTTCATAAACGGTAACACATAACTTCCTCTGACCGGTTGATCATTGTCCTGATTGTGCTTGACTAGCGCTTTGACTCGGGTGATGTTTTGTGCGCAGGAAGAGGGCAGAGTGCCAAAGAAACTTCTACCTCGATCAACAGGCTCAGGGCAAGACCACCATGATGACCGCAAACTTTTGTCAATATTTATGGTGTTTCAAACATTACAAACAGGTGAGAACGGACATGTCTTCATTTCCACCACAAACTAAATTTCAACTGCAGGGCCTGTTCTATGTTCTCTGCTAGAGCTGATGTTGATCAAAAGCTGATACAATGTGTTAGAGCAGCAGGAAGTATGCTTTGATTGTATTTTCCTTAAAAAACAGGGAAAACTGGCTGAAAAAGGTTAGGGTTGTCCAGAGATAGATAACCATCGTAATTACTCACCGAATGGAGAAAACAGTTACCTGTTTATGGACTACAGGCATACTCAATAGTGTGTGTGTAAAACGTAGAGAATTATACCCCGAAGGACTTGTAAAAAAACAAACGAAAATGGCTTTGAAGATCAGTGGACATTTGTGACTTGATCAGGCAAACTGCTGAGCGGAGTGATACTGAGAAAAATACTTATTTGACTCATTGTCCCTACCAGCAAGAGGCGGTCGAGTATTACACCAAGCTGGAAGAATCGTTATTGAAGATCTTCATGGAAGAGAGAGAGAAAGTACAGAAGAAACATTTAAAAATGATCTTTGTCACTTTTCAGAATGAGGTCGTGGCTGAAAGGTAAGTTTTGTTTCATACGCCGTACCACTCGATGCCGGTCCTGGTGTGACTGATAGATTCGCGTTATGCGGACGTGTGGCTCGTTTCAGAATTTTGAGGGACTTCAACATTTGCATTTGTCACGGCTGTCACGTTGAGCGAGAGCCCAGGTGTTCTTCCAAGAGCGCCAAGCTGAAGACGGACAATTGGACGGTCAGCTATGCCCCCGATCCACACAACGTCCACTGGTAGGACGACTTCGGGGAAGCAAAAAAAAAAAAACCATGACTTGTGGTTTAGCTTCATCGTCCCGCCGTGTCTGAACCGCTCTGTTCCACAGGGACCATCTGGCAGTGGGCGGAATCTCATGGTGGCTACGTTTTTTTGCCATCAACGCTTCGCTCGTCATCCTCCTCTTCTTCTTTACCACTCCATCTATCATTATGTCCACTTTGGATGACTTCAATTTTACTAAAACAGTGGAGGACCTAAACGTGAGTGAACAGGTTGAGAACTGGTCTTGGATAATGAGCTTTTTGCAAGCAACGCCGTCAATGGTTATGGAAAATATTGTTTAGCCTTTTCCAGTTAGTTGAAATAGGACGGCCTTGTATTGATAGCCTCGACAACAGCTGATTATGAACAGAAATATTTTTTTTCCTAAGATCAACACAAGCTCATGAACATTTTCGTGTTGCACTGTGCCCATTGCCACCCGAACTCAACTGTTTTAAGCTACCATAGGCTTTCCCAGCTATGTTGAACTCATAGCATTGAATTGAATTGAATTGAATACAACTTTATTGTCAAATGTGCTGTACGTATTGGCTAGTTTGGCTAGCATTGGCTAGTGACTATTCTCAAGAAGTTTAGTCACAACAGCAGTCTTCACTTCACTCTGGATTTCTGCTCTCAGTGACCATCATATCTCTCTCCAAATATTTTGGAGTGGCCATCACAAAGCCCGTAATGTGCAGCCAAGGCAACCGATGAAACTTGGCTCAGTTACACCACTTTGGACACCATGTGTCAGACGCAGATGAAAAAAAAAATGCCTTTTTATATTGTGTATGTAAACTATAAACTTCTAATACTCGGCTGATTCCTCGAGGCTATCAACGCCTCCTATTTTGTGCAATGGTAAATTCGTTGAGCCTGTTTCCTCAGAATCCACTCATCACACAGTTTTTACCCACCTTCCTACTGTGGTTGTTCTCCACCTTGCTTCCTACTGTTGTCTATTATTCATCTCTTTTTGAATCCCACTGGACCCGGTGAGGTTCCACACCGCTCAATTTTGCATGTTCTGAGGATACGCGACTCTCGATGTAGTCAAGATTACTTATTTTTCCACAGGTCAACAGAAAACCAAGTTACAATGCACAAGTGCTATATTTTCCAAACCGTAATGTTCCTGATTCTGCCCTCCCTCGGTATTGGCAGGTAAGCATGGTATTTATTTTTTTTGGCAAACAGCAAATGGAAATGCTATGCATGAATACATTGTGTTACTTGTCTTATGCAATAAACCCTTTGTTGCAGTATGGAGTATTTTTTCAAATGGCTTTTTGGTTCTACGTTCTTGTCCAATGGGACACAGCAATTTGAGTAAGTAGCAAATGCATTCCGCATCCTGTCATCATATCCATTTTATTTTCTAACATCTCAAACAAATACCTGTTCTAGCACTTGTGTGATTGGAACTCAGTGCAGCCTTTAACGCATGGCCACAAACATCCTTGTTAAGAGTATGCCATCGGTATTAATGACTTTCTGCCTTAAGCTAGTTGGAATCATACCTGCCAGGTAGCCTACAATTTGTAAATATTGACAACAAAGAATGACCATTAGACTTGAATATGGTGTCCCGCAGGCATCAGTACTTGAACCTGTATTGTTTAGTCTTTACATGTGTCAAAGTAGGTAGTATTATTAAGAAACACGTCAATTCCCACTGATATGCCGAAGACACACACCTCTATCCATGAAACCTGAGGAAAGTAAATCAATGTATCAATCTTCAGGCCTTAAATAAATCAAAAGCTGGAGGACTGATAATACCCTACTTCTGAACGAAAACCTAAATGATTGTTCTTCGCCTCCATCACTTCAGAGCCAAAGTCTATAGTGTTATAACGACTTTAGGCTCCTCTCTCCTGGACCAGGATTTAGTATTCAATAGTCACATCCAAAAAGTGTCAAGGACCGCATTCTTCCACTTGCGTGAATAAAATAAAAAAAATCTCATCTAATCTCATTGTTAGCCTCTCTACAATGGCTTCGCATAAAATTTGGAATTGCATTTAAAATCTTGCTGACCTATAAAAATGATCAAGCACCACCATCCATTAAATAACTCCTGGTGCCTTACGAACCTACTCGACCGCTACGCCACATAACACAAATTCACCTGTGTCCCCAGTCCAAAAATAGAACCAGAACTTTTCTGCTCCTCTTGTTTTATGTAGGGAAAAAATAGTTAACACACACGTACAGCACTATGAGGTATTCATTCATTCAATTCAATTCAATTATAACATTTAGTTATCAGGCAGACAGGCACCCGTTCTATGGAATCTGCTACCTGAGTCGATCCGGAAGTCTAAAACTCTCTCGTTATTGAAGAGCAACCTTAAATCATTCCTGTTTTATAAATCATATTGTCAGGGATGAGCCTTATTCACTTTTTGTGACTTAATGTCAAAAGTGTCAGACACTGATGGACTGATTGGATGAATGGACGATTAGCTACATCGCCGTCTTTCTCATGCTCACTTGTGCTCTTGCTCAATCTCTCTGTCTTTCCTTTCTCTACTCTCTAACCCAACCATAACATCATGTATTATTTCCTGCAGGTGCGTGTTCCTTCCCGACACAGGCTCCTTCTTTGTGAAATGTGTCATTGCATCTGCGCTCACTGGTAATGCCATGGAACTGCTGAGGATCCCGGCTTTGCTGGTGTATGCCGTTCGCATTTGCATGGCTTGTTCGGAGGCCAGGCGGAGGAACATCAGGATGGTTAGTGTGGCATTTAGTGGCATTATGATGTAAATATGTGCTTTTGTTTTAGCGGCAGTAGTTGATGATTTTACCTCTTGACAAAACCCTGAAAAGCACTGGCTTGGCGGATCGAGAATTTCCCTTTATGGTGGCCTCTTGTGTTGTGTTGGTCCATGGGCATAGTTGACGTGGGGCAACATTCTGGTCACTGTCCATTCCCACACATCAAAGTACCGGTTGTGAAATTCATTTTCAATGTGTTCTAACATGCTCACGAATACTGTGGGCCCCACACACAAAAATCATTCACAGACAGATGACAGACATATTGTCCGCTGGTCATGGCAGAGCTGATCGAAATGGCTTGCAAAAGGCAAAATTTGCAAATATTTTTCCAAATGGACAAATGTGTTGATTAAAACTGTTATATTTTATGACAAATGAATCCTTTTCATAGTTACCGGCCACTGAGTTTCCATGTGGAGCGTCTTACGCCTGGATGATGTGTATCTTCACCATGGTTATGACCTATAGCATCACCTGCCCAGTCATAGTCCCTTTTGGTAAGATTAGATATTTCTTTGCCTTTGATGCACGATTATAACCTGGTAAAATGATGTTGAAACATACAGTAGCACACACACACACACACACACACACACACACACATACATACATACATACATACATACTGTACCTGTATATGCACTGCACCCCTTTCTCATGTGAGGACCATGGCCTCCGATTTGGAGGTACTGAATGCTAAGCCCTTTTTTCTCTGTGCAGGCCTGTTATACATGATAATAAAACAACAAGTGGACCGGTATAAGATTTACTACATTTATCGGCCAACCAAGCTGCACATGACCATCCACTCTGGAGCTGTCAATCAAGCTATGGTTGGGCCCATTCTGGGACTGTTGTGGCAGTTTTTCTTCTTTATGAAGCGTTCTGGTATGACATTCACGATTTTGTGTTTTTGTTTTCATCCTTTGTGCGATTCAAGCCATTGATCCATTAACTTTCTATCCCCAGGTCTTTTTGCTTCTTCCACCATATTCACAGGGACCATGCTGCTCATCACGTTCATCATCTTTATCGCACGCGCCTGCTTTGGACGTTTGAAAAAGTTGACTCCACACAACTATCAGGTAACAAGCTTTGTCGCTTTGGTGAATGTGAGTTTGGTTGTGTGACTTGTGTCTATTTCAACTTTAAGCTAAAATCCCTTCTTTTGGTCATAGGTTGACATCCATCATGAACATGGAAGGGCTGAAAACACAGAAGGTGAAGATCAGAGCACAAACCTATATTCCCTCTTTCAGCTGAAATAGATTTTCCACGGTGCCATGCGGGCGCCGGTTGAATTCTACAGATTAAAATGTATGTCGTCAGGTTTATTGTCAAAATGGGGTGGAGCACCTGAAGAGATGATTGAGCACTGAGGAAAATGGATTTGAATTTGGAAAGTAGACCATTTTCTATACCTTGTATTTTCAATAGGGTTGCGAATAAGCGGAAGCTTATCCCAGCTGACTTTGAGGCGAGAGGCAGGGAACACCCTGAACTGTCCGCCAGCCAATAATACTAATAATTAGAAATATATATATATATATATATTATAATAATATAATATTTTTATTAGTGTTATCAAGATAAGGACAACTTAGTCAGCTGTTCTTACCCGAGCCCAGAAAGCTGGCTTTCGGACTCACTAATACTCTTTCTTGCATTTGTTTTGCATTAAGAATTGAATATAAATAAACAATTGTTTGTAATGGCATTGTTTGGTATGGTGTTTGAAATGATACAAATACATCTGTCTCATCATTTTGTGATGTACCCAAGGGTATTGTTAGACCAGAAAAACAAAAGTTCTGTATCACGGTATAACTTGATACATAAAATAAATTTCATGTTTTAACATTACACTGTAAATATGTTAAAAATTGTCATGTTTGGGATTTTCAGCATAAGACGAAGCAAATCGTTCAGCTCACTGGCAGAGCGAGTCTTACATGTCTTTTTCAGTCTTAAATCTTTTTACACACTGCCTTATTTAATTTTTACAATATGATGTAACGGCGGCGGCCCGGTAGTCCAGTGGTTAGCACGTCGGCTTCACAGTGCAGTACCGGGTTCAATTCCAGCTCCGGCCTCCCTGTGTGGAGTTTGCATGTTCTCCCCGGGCCTGCGTGGGTTTTCTCCGGGTCCTCCGGTTTCCTCCCACATTACAAAAACATGCATGGTCGGCTGGTTGAACACTCTAAATTGTCCCTAGGTGTGAATGTGAGCGCGAATGGTTGTTTGTTTCTGTGTGCCCTGCGATTGGCTGGCAACCAATTCAGGGTGTCCCCCGCCTACTGCCCGAAGACGGCTGGGATAGGCTCCGGCACCCCCCGCGACCCTAGTGAGGATGAAGCGGTTCGGAAAATGGATGGATGGATGATGTAACGGCAGTGTTTTCAGTGTGATCGCTTAACCACGTCAGTATGTGAAACTTACCATGTGAAAATTATCATGTTAAACATAATTACCGTATCACATTAAAATGTGAAGACATCACTTTAAAACATGAGAATTCTTTACGTTATATTCTTCTGGTGAGGCAGGAATACCCTTTCGTAGTTTACCTAATTTAATGTGTGACAAAATAGAAAAAAGTACTAATTGTGTTGGTGTACCTAATGTTGTGACCACTGTTTGTGTACCCCCTCTGGATGGTTTTGCTTCAGGTGTGCCATGAAATAGAAACATAAAGTTCCTCCCAAGTGTGGCCACTGTAGCTTGCAGTGCAGCGCGAATTAAAACCAGAGCTGCCCGTGTAATTTATGAGGAATCGGCTTGGGGAAAAAAAAAAAAAAGGACATTGCTCTGACAAAAGCCTATGATGCACATTGGCCACAGAAAACTACAAGGCCTTCAAACGAATTGAGATGGCTGCCAAAGAAATGGTGCTCATCTTTTAATATGTGAGTGGCAAGCATGCAATATGGTTGAGCATTAAGCTTTAAAATGAGACATTCAACGCAAAAAGATTCGGATCCCCAAGGTCATGTAAAATGAGTGCAAGATAATGGAGGTTACCATCGTTTTGCTGCAAAGGGAGCAAGCCAGTTTCAGGATTCTGCGCAATACAGTATATGTATTTTGAGAACAGTGATTCCCATCCATTGTGCTGGCAGAAAGTACAATTAACCACAACCAGTAATCATAATTATCGTTGTAGCATGTTTGTTTAGGTTGCCATGAGATTTGTGAAATATGTGCCCTGGTTCAACAAAGTTTGAGGGAGAGGGCGGTAAACAGCTTCTAGTATTAGAGTGCATGCAATAACATTCAGTATGTTAGCTTCTAACAGAAGCTCAGGACAGTTGGGATGATCTTTCTTGTCCAAACCGAGAAGATGCAAATGACCATAAAAAGAGTGCAAGGTCATGGCTAATTGCAAATCCTTTCTGAGAAGATAAACTTCTCCATTCAAGTGGCAGATTTTTCTAGCCAAAGTGTCACGCGCTACCAAAACACATGTAATGTTCTCTTGCTGACACCACTGTTATCGACTTGACTAAATCCTCTAAGGCAAGCACCGTGCTTGCCTTAAACCCAACTGAAGCTACATGTGCTGCGCTGGCGTTTGCGTACTCGACTGGTGGAAGCAGCAGTGAATTCTATAACAGAGGCCAGCAGCAACTCGGAGTTATTCATTCATTCATTTTCCGAACCGCTTTATCCTCACTAGGGTCACGTAGCCTATCCCAGATGTCTCCGGGCAGTAGGCGGGGGACACCCTGAACTGGTGCCAGCCAATCGCAGGGCACACAGAAACAAACAACCATTCGCGCTCACATTCACACCTAGGGACAATTTAGAGTGTTCAACCAGCCGACCATGCATGTTTTTGTAATGTGGGAGGAAACCAGAGGACCCGGAGAAAACCCACGCAGGCCCGGGGTGAACACGCAAACTCCACACAGGGAGGCCGGAGCTGGAATTGAACCCGGTACTTCTGCACTGTGAAGTTGACGTGCTAACCAATCGACTACCAGGCCGCCGGGAGTTATTCAATTAATTACAAAATAAATCTTTCAACTACAGAAGGCTTCACGGGTGCCATTCTTTGGGGTAACGGATTTCTATCCATATAATCAATGGCTGACTATAGTCTGAGCCTTTAATTGGATCTCATATTATGAAGGTTTTTTTTTAATGCTGACAAGAACAAAACCGCGCTTTCTGGAAAATGTGAGATAAGGCTGCATTGCCAAATACTTAGGCAGGACAAAAGGTTGACTTTTAGATAGCCTCCATTTTTCACACCTTATTACTGTAGGAAGGGGATAAAAATTTGCAAGCAGACCACGCATGCTAGGAGTATATTTTGCACGGTGAAAGCAATATTCCCAGGGTAGACAGCATAATACAACAGGGAATTGTTTATTTCCATCCAACCAGCTGCCACCATTCCTCCACGCTCTTGCCAGCAAATACAAAGATATTACTGAGGCAGGTGGGAAATGTTCTAGTTAGCACCACCAGAACCAGAACTCACGCCAAAGCACCATCAAGTCAACTTGGAGCAAGGATAATGCAGTGTCAACATATTGAAAAGATGTTTAATGAGGAAGGCAATGGCGACTTCAGAGTGAAAGTGAATGTCCTGCCCAAAAAATTAAATAAAAAAAAAACCTCTCAGTCCTATATAGAAAAACAAGACTTATTTACTACATGCGGGAAAAGAAAAAAAAAAAATCAGACGTCTTCAAAGTACGAGTCCAGATCTTCTGACATCTCGGCCGAATCCTGCGATGCATTTGTGTTGGCTGGAGCTGCTGCCTTCTCTGGAGGTGCAGGGGAGTTTTTAAACGCAGAGTTTCCCTGTGACCTCTGCGGTGTGTCCACCATCTCGCGTTTGGCATCGTTGCCGCCCCCTAAAATCTTCTGGCTCTCCACAAAGTACTGGTTGGGGTGATTGAGGGAGAAATTCGCATCCTCGACCTGGCATTAAAAAAAGAAAGAAAAAAAATAGTAGGCTTTAATTATTGTTGGCTGGAAATGAAAGTTTTAATGGAAATGTGCCATTCACACAATGGAAGAAGGCACACCTGTCAGTGTATCAGGATTTTGTTCAATTAAACAAGACCCGGATTTCACACCTGGGGTAAGTCAATTTGAAAGGAAATTGTAACACTGACATCATCATTTCAGTATTCATACTTTTTGTGACATTTTGGTTTGGTGATTGTGGTGTCGAATTGCACACCACCATACTGAGTTGTTTCAAATATTTTGTTCACCTGATTTACCCTAAGGTGGAATAACACTCACTTTAGCATCGGCACAGAAACGACATGGGTCAATTCAGCCACACCACTCTAAAATATAGCTGGCAAGTTTTTCAAAAGAGGTCAAGTCTCTTCTTCCTGTAGCCATGGTTACCCCCAGCTTCACAAAAAGTCCACTTACATTGTGAGTCAGCTCAAAGTACTTTTGGCAAGCCAGTTGGTAGTGCATCCCTTTGACCAGGTCCAATACCTGCAGGGAAAAGTAGGACAAAATTGGACTAAAGTTAACTTGAACTATTTTATTCCTGCCCAAAATGAAACACATTAAACACGACGGGAAGGACGGAATGCTTCAGAGTGGTTACGACGGTGGCTAAAAAGGGATCAGAAGGGACAATGTTGGTCTGAGGACCCACCTGACTGATCCCACTGGGGGACACCT
The DNA here is from genome assembly GCA_018466805.1 of Hippocampus abdominalis. Lineage (NCBI taxonomy): Eukaryota > Metazoa > Chordata > Actinopteri > Syngnathiformes > Syngnathidae > Hippocampus > Hippocampus abdominalis. The sequence continues at coordinate 10,666,795 of CM031702.1, read as the reverse complement.
TGTAGAACTGAAGTTTCTGCTTCAGCAGCTCCGAGTCACTGTGACGAAACGGACACCCTACAAATACAAAATAAACACCAGCTCAAAAAAAAAAAAGAAGCTATGGAGCACAACAAAGCAAAAATTATGAATAAATCATGCTTACAAAGCATCGGCTCTAATCTGGACAAAAGTATTGGGACACCTGGCTTTGTTATTCCCTCAGGTGTAGGGTCTCTCAAATCTCCATTTTGAAAGTGTGTATGCGTGTATCCTTCTTACGTGGACTTTGCCCTTTCCATCGAATCGCTGTAAACTCACCATGATGGTCGCCTTGGCTGGGCGGGTTTGACATAATCACTTTCATGCAGCTATAGGGGGTGTAGTCCGTCCTCTTGCCTTCTTTGCCAAACATGTGGCGGATGCTGTAAGCGTACGCTTTATCAAACTAAGAAACAGAGGAAAAGGAGGGTAATGTTGGGGGGGCAAGGTTGGTGTGAAAAGAGATGTTATACATCATCCCACTGTTGACACTTTGTTTTCCCTAAATGAAACATGGAGCTATTAGAAGGAACCTGTGGTGGAAGTAAAGTTAGTTGAATTATGGCTAATACGGTCATCTCCGCCTCTCCACGCTTTTGTCTTGAGCAAGGATTTAGATGTGAACTGGCAAAGAACATGCGGGAAAGGGGGGGGTCCTTCACAGGCTGCACAATGGATCACTTTCGAACCCGACTCAGCGGCGTTCAGACATTAAGAGTGAATTAAGGTTGCCCAATTCTAAAACTCAAACAGTAAAACACCCAGCGCACTCCTACCTTTGCACACGCGATAACACGTTTGTGCTGCAATAAAACCCCTGAACTTGCCAATGCAACAATCTCGCATGGCAATTTAAAACACATCAAATCTTCTCCAAGTGCAATAAATCTCGTATTAATTATTGAAAGCCTCTCAGGATTCGCGCCCCGCCTCTTTTATTGAGACGAACACTGACGCTCTGCTCCCACTTAGGTGTATTTAATGGGTATTAGGTGCAATCGTGAAGACATCATAACACCCTAAAACATCGAGTTAAGCATAATGTGAAAAGTAGCCTTTTCCAGATATTTGAATTGTATTTTGCCTTTTCCATGCTCTCCTTAAATCTTCTCCATCAAGTCATCTTTTTTTTTAAGTACAGTGCACAATTCTATGCCACTTCAGAATCCACAGACCATCAACCTTTTCCATCAAATTGAATGAAAAAAAAATGCATAAGAAATGATCTAAATGGTTCAATTATAAAGCCGTTATTTACTGTATAGTACGGCTGTGTCTTGGAGTAACACTTGAACATATCTGGCAAGTGTAAAAAATCCGTAAACTCCAAATGGCAGAAGTGTCCGAAGTTCACGCGACTCTTTCAAAATATTGTACTGAATAGCCACAGTTCCCTTATGCCATCACAAAACCCCCTGGCAAAAAGAAATCCAAGTGCTTAACAAATTTATTGTACCACCAGGCAAGGTAAGGTGACTAACAAAAAAAAAGTAATTGTTTCTTTTATTTTTTTCATTAATGCACCAACATGTAGAAGAAGCTCTTGAACTGAAATGATGTTTTTAATGATACACTTGTAAAACTTGTTTTATTTGATGACCTTCCCAGGCATTCTAGCAACTATTAAAAAAAATAAAGAAATAAATCGCGCCAAAGCCTACTCTGCTCCTCATGTGAGCAACATTCTCATTTCCTGCACTGTGGGCTTAGTCCTCGCTAAGAACGACTAACATGAGTGAGTGCTTTGTACTTTTAAAGCACACTTTAAACTACAGTATGGGGGGGAAAACAAAATCCAGGCACCTAAGACATGTGTTTGGGGGAATGGTAATTAAAAAGCGATGAAAAATGAATATGTTATAGACAGGTCATTTTAATGTGCCTGATTATCATGTTATTTTTTTCATGTTTAATATCATACACACGAGGCAGCTTACGAAAACAATACAATATACTGCTTCATAACAAGATATTGAATTCATATTGAACACGATTGAGGTTAGCGTGTTGGTGTGGCCCTCGACAATTAATTCAGGCTTTCACAGGGCCGCTTTTCACCGTCCACCCTGCTCTTGACCCTCTCTTGACTTTCACCGTCTCACCGCAAGTCACTTACAACCGAGGCTGTTCTAACTCAAAAACATATGATTAATGAATTGAAGCTGATGTGACACAGGAGAAAAAAAATAGTTTCAACCCCGCTTTTGCCTTAAAGTTTGCCATTAAATCTCCAACTGCTATGCTGGTAATCCCGGATGTACCCTAATATAGCTGACCTCCAAACTGGCAGCATTAAGAACATCTAAGAGGCAAGGAGGAAATAAAAACGTGAGTACAAAAGCCGTATTTAAAGAGCAGAGCTGGAGCTTGCGCGCATCTTGGCGCGTGAGCTCTTGATCATCCCAGCCATGAGGACACGTTCACAAAAACCCGCGGCGCCTGAGACAGAAAAAAATAGGACACCGTCAAAGGGATTATGTGCGAGTGCGCGTGCGTGTGTGCGTGCATACAGTACACTTGGCGTGGCTTCTTAGGCGCAGCCCATAGTCACTGATCTCCCTCGAGGTCCAATCTGTCTTGGATGTAATTTCATTAAAATACTGCCATTTATAAGCTGCACCACAGGCATTTCCACACTCTGAAAGAAAGGTACGAGAGTGATCTACTGCTAACAAGTTGCGGTTGCGCACTTTAAAAGTTGAATTTCCAACTACGGGCGGGGCAAGCGACTGACTCAGTCGCTGAAATTTCCGTAACATCTTGTGAAGAAATACGTAATGACAAAAGCATTTTACTCCAATATGGAAGTCCTGTTCCACAAGAGGAGGAATGTCATGCTTGATTTGTTTTGTTCAAATACCAGCTGATTATGGAGGCAAAACTGAAATATTCATTGATAATGTTGTTTAATTATTATTAGCTATGTTAAATCAATGGCTACTCAAATTAAACTCGAATGAAGATGTAAAAGCACAAATGTTGCTGGTACACGACATGTATAGAAGTATTGTGACACACCTCTCGGCAACCCGTTTCACAATCGCAAACTCGCGACCCGAGTAACTACAGTGGTACCCCTACTGACGAACGTCTCTTTATACGAAATGTTCAAGTTACAAAACGCCTCAACAGTAAAATATTGCCTCCTGCTCCGAAAGAAATTTCGGGATACGAAAGGTTCAAATACAGTATGGGCATATTTAGAGCTGCTCTGCCATTGGCTATTACCAAGCATCTTCCTGGCATCCCATTGGCTAAGGCGGACCTCTACCTTATGTGTCTGTGTGTGTGTGTGTGTGTGTGTAGATCGATAAATAGATAGATACGTTTGTATGCAGCGTTGTCGTCATTCGCCCCTCGAACCATCAGATAGTTTTACATAAATGTGAATCACCCAGAAAAAGTGTTCACTAGTCGGGCAATGTTTGCGTTGGACATTTTCGATTGTTAAAAGCCGACAAAAGCAAACGTCGTAGGATCTTTTCTTTACGAAACGCCAGGCAAAAAACACTTCTGAGAGAGAACATGAACTAAAGGGGGCAAAAAAAACCCCAGAGGAGGACACAGTTAAAAGTTAAATGACCGTCATTTGAATTTTTTACATAGTGCAAAACTCTCATTTATTTTGCAATAATCTCATTGTAACACATATTTGTTACATATTTTTATGCTTCATAAAACATTTATGTCTGAATTGTTTTTTTGGGGGCGGGGGGACGGATTCAGGCATTCACATGGAAAATGCGTCTCTACTTAAAAACATTTTCTAGTTACGAAATTTCTTCCAGAACCAATTAATTTCGTAAGTAGAGGTACCACTGTCTTCAGTTTTACTTTTAACGCTCCACTATTACTGGAGTTTTTTTGTTGTTTTTTTTTTTAAATCAGTGATACTGTCAAGAATTTTCTAAAATGGATCTCTTCAAACACATATTTCTTTTTAAAGATGAAAGGACCTGACATAATAAGATTATCGTGGTCCTATAAATGAAAGAAAATCAGTTTTAAAGGCTGCTTGTGTGCTAAACAAGCTGGTTATTAAAAAAAAAAAGAAGCCCTCACAGGTCATAAAGTATAAGGGAGCAGTTATGGGAGAGTGTGATGCATATTTTACAAGTGCAGTTGGAAAGAGACCTTGGAGGAAACGCTGCCTTTAATATGAATGTTGCTGTCGAGTTGTGTAAATCAATTAAGTCAATTATACTAGCAGATGTAGCAGCTTTACCCGAGGTCTATAGTTCGCACAGCTCAAGTTTCCAGATGTGGTGCTCCACACGTGGCACACTGACACCCCGCTATCAAATTGTGATCCAAGACAAAGCACAGCGGGTACGGATTTCATCCAATTTTTTTCCTGATATCCCGTCGCCTCTGCCTCAGGTCGCCACTTTTGGCGTCGTTGGCTCCCATTGCTTGCCATGTGCCTTTCGTATACTAATGTGGCGGCTTTGAAGCAGCCCGCCAACGAAGACCAACCTCTGACACAACGCATACAACGTGGGCCAGTGCTGTCCTGTAGGTGTGGAAAAACAGCCCTGGGAATTCACCGTTGAGCTAAGACGGCTATAAATGTAATGCACTCATGTAGTCACACGACCAGATGGCGGAAGACACGAGGGATGGCAGAAGAAAGCTGATGAGCAAGTTGTGAATTATTCTGCTGGCTTGCTTTTGGAACGAGAAACAGTAGGGCACAGCGGCATGAATCCAACAATAATTAGCGTTGTTTCGTTAGTGCAAAAAACAAAACAAAAAAAAAAGAACAAATTGACAATCCTTGACGTGAATTCAGAGATGAGCTATGGACCCACAACGGGATTGGTTTTCCCAAAGGCATTACATTAGAGTGCAATACAGGTGCAGGCTGCAAATAACATTAGAGGAGCAGACCCCATTTTTTACAAAATGAATGAAGAATGAGCTATATTTTCATGCATCGCAGGCTAAAGCGAGAACACTGCATCTTGTTTAAAGGCAAAGGTTGTTTTTTTTTTTGGCTCACGGCTCTCTCCCGCAGTTGTGAAGTGTAATTTACTTTTAAGCCATCGAGGTAAATAGAAACAATAGCAGTAAAAGAGCAGTGGTTAACCAGCAAAGACAATGAAGGTTGATGTGAAACACAACAAACTGTAAGCATCAACAAAATGTCTTAACACTGAGATGGTGGACAACACACCGAGAACATAATTTGAACATAAAATATGTTCTAAAAACACTGTAGATGAAAAAAAAAACATTTAAAAAAATTAATTATACTGTATTTTTAAACAAAATACTGAAATGCAAAAAAATGCTTTCTTCGTGGGCCATTTTCAGGTGATATGCTGCCTTTCACATTACTGCAGTTACATATTGAGATCTTTGGTTTTCTCAACAACAACCACTAGGCTGGAGTTCCTTCATTTTGTGACATTTGGCTTTTGCATTTGACTGTGAAAAAGCTGAGAGGCTCCACTTTCCCTGCCTTTACGTGAGTATTTCTCTCAACTAATTTCTCCAAGGAATCAAGATTTAATCTTTGGCAAACCACACTTTCTTGAGTGATATCGACCACTTACCTCTGGACTCTGCTAGAGAGTCTAAAACAATTAAAAGATAACGCATCAGTAACTCTTTGGAATAGGAAGGACATTTATGCAAATGTCCTTTGTGCAGGGCCCTTTTCAGAAACGTCGAAACTTTCAGTGCAACAATGTGAACATATTTTTCTGTGGCTATCCAGTGATATTGTGCAATCAAAAATAAAGCGTGGCTGTGTAGACAAATGTAAAGCTTGGCAACCTGAGTACCTAATGACCAAAGATGACTTCAGCAAAACGTTCAAATGGAGCAACACTGTGTGTCGGCGCAGTTGAAACCGGTCAGAGCGGCCATTAAAATCATAGTGCCTCATCTATAACTGATACAGACTTTGATTGGGTAGAATAAACAACTCCCCCCCAAAAAAGTAACAAAGCCTTCACCTGGTCCGCGTCCACTTTGCCTCTGGTAAATTCCGACCTCCAGAACTGCAGCGCCTGTTCCAGGGAGAGGCCGATGCCCTTGAGGAAGAGACCGTACTGCATGCGGCCGCCGTGGCGGAGATGATGGTTCTCTCTTAAGGACTGATGAAGTTGCCTCATGCACAGAGGGAAGGATTTGCCTGACAACTGGAGATGGACAAGAAGAACTGGTTGGCAGCATCATTTTGACAACATGAGCAAACTAAGATTCCAAGGAACTTACTGAATCGATTTGTTCCAAGGAGATTTTACCAACATTCTTCTGGATGCTGTAGTCCTGTCCCAAATAGGAGTGGCTAATAAAGGAAGCACAATGTTTAGATATGTAATATGTGTAGCGTCTTCATACTGTAACATTTAAGCCTTTCAGAAAAATATGATGTCTGTTTTAGTTACTTTTTTTTTTGGCATGTTATGTGTGGTCCCGGGCCACTGTTCATGTAGACCCCTGTTTTAAGAACAATTTGAATTGCTTGATTTAGCACACAGACTGATAGAAAGGATATCCTGTATGAAGTGGTCTGGAGATAGACTAAGCTCAACATGTTGTGAACTGCATGAGTTGCCACACTGACCTCGCTGGAAACGTCAAAAAAGTACTGCGATTGTAAAAGGCAGTGAATGTTATCGGTAGATTTTGGCTCTCTCAAGTGGCAGCGCTTTTCATGATATTGTGCACCGCCACCACAGATTTGGGGACCGCCCACTAATCGCAACAAGCTGCCCACTAATTCTCATCACTTTGAGCCAACGTGGCTAATGTGCTTCCCCTTTCTCCCAAAAATGACACCCTCGCTATTCTCTGAGCTGCCTACTTTGGGATTAATTTTCCAATGGTGTTCCACCTTTCCAGTGGGTGTTTTTTTATTTTTATTTATCAGTATGTTGAAATGCTCCTTAGTATGTTCAACTTATAAATCAAAGCAATTATCAAATGAACAATTGGACTGCTTGTTAATGAATTTAATCAACTGCAAGGGAGGACTTAATAAAGATTACACAATTGCTTTGAGAAAAATGAAGGGACACAGTCATACTGTCCGTGTTTAGACTGTGCGATTTATGGAACTTTTGTTGTGTTTATCATGCAGATGGTGAACTGGGCTCTCTGTTTGCATGCATGTGTGTGTGTGTGTATAAAACTTTTGGACCACAAATGCCAATTGGTGCCAAAAGTCTATTCCGTAAGCAGGAATAGACTTTGTTAGGCTTTGTTTCTTCCAGGGAGAAACAAAGCAGCTAAAAGTTATGATTCCCGTCGCTTACCTGAGGTGGGTAAGGAGCGGCTGGAGCCGTTCATCAGAATGCACCGCCGGTAGCGAACGCGCCGTCAACTGCGGGAGGGATTGGCATTGTTTGAGTAATGGTAAACAGGGTGGGTCGAAGGATGAGAAGAGCCGAACATGGCAGGGTGAGGGTAAAAATTAAGTACCGTGGAGAGAATTAATCAGAACACAACAGAATGGATTTGTCGTGTGGCTGATTTTTTTCCCCAGTTTAACAAAACGTCCAAAACAATCTCGATTTCACTGTGCTCGGCTTTTAATTAATTGGCATCCTCACCCCCTAAATTTGCTTCGAAATACCTTTCGATTTATGGATTGTTTTCCTTGTAAACAGTTACAATTTAATGAATGTGTCTTCTCATCAACTGCAGTGTAGCTTTGCACAGTCAGTCTTACACAGCGACGTAATGCTTCTTATACCACAAAATCCACTTCATAATTTTGTTGCTGTAAATTGGGAATTTCTCCGTTGTGAGAAATATCAAGGTTTCTTATCTTATCTTAAAAGCCAAGATGTAACCAACAGCAGGCATCACATGGGACAATCATCCTTTTACGCGAGGTACGTTAAAACAGCCACTTTGTGTCCCAAGTGGACGACATGAGCCGTTTACACTTAATAGTGCACTTACATTGGTTTCTCATTTGCTTTCCAATTTGAAAAAGACGGCGGCCAGTCCCTTGACAGACATGCGCGGCCCAGTTTAACAAACAACAGTGACTGGATGCGCCCTGTAATGTTTAGTCTTCACTGGGGACAAACCAGGGTTGATTCGCCATTCAACACTTTGTTATGGCCCTGAATTGTGAAAGTACGGTGTTAAACAGGTTTTTTTGCCCCCCAATCCTCCATTATATGAGAACTTTTTACTATTACAACAAATTACTATTCTGCTGCAGGTCAAGGTTTATTCTCAGGGATTGTCAGACAAAGTGGCATCTCTTTTTCAGGTCGTAGTCACGCAATTTGATCGACGGTTGACGATTGAGCCGGCCGGGCATGATTCAGCGTATTGAGGGGATATACCATTTGAGAGCCAAGGCAAGTCGAGTTTGATTTTTCACTATTTACACAATCTAATGTCATAATATGAAGGAAAAGTATTCATTCTATAAACCAACACTGAGGCTTAAAAGTTGAAAAACATCCTTTCTGCTCATAAAGTCTTTCCAGCAGAATAACTAAACCCCCCGGCTAGGTACCTATATATCTATTCAGAACAATGAAACAGTGTTGCTTTTGTTTGCCCCCTAGTTGCGAACTCTCCTCACTACACAACTGGACCTGAGTTGTCCCGCCACATACAGCATTTTGAAGAAAATGCCTGCGGCTCTCCACAAATATCGTATTGCACTATGTTGCATGAGCCCGAGGGCGTTCAATGCAGTGCATTTCAACATTGGACCTTTCACGCCCCGTGTGTGTGCGTGCGTGTATGTGCCGGGGGGAGTATGCACCATCTACCCTGCAGACATCTTGTGTCATATGTGCACACGTCCTTCCCTCACTTGAACCCTGTGTTTCTTCACCAGCACTCACGGTACTGAGGCAAACAAGCAGAGATGCAGAACAACCCATACAAGCACAGCTATTGTAAACACAAAACAGTCAGTGGGAATAGGGCCAGATGTAGGTGGACAATAAGAGACAATAACGCAAGGGTACACTGTGATGCCCTGCAAGCGGTTGATAATCTGTGGCAGGCTTGTTAACATTGTCAATGATGTCTGGTAACATCAGCCTATACAGTGTGGAAAAAAACTGCTGCTTGTTAAGAAATGTTGTCGCCTGTTCTGTCTCCACTTCATAAAAACCGACATGGCCCCTGATAGTGTGTGTGTGTGTAAAAATAAATAAATAAATAAAACAAAAAATATATATATTATATATATATATATATAGATACAGTCAAACCTCGGTTTTCGAACGTCTCGGTTCTCGTACAGCAGATGTGTTTGGTGAAACGCTTTCTCGTGTAGCAGCCATTGTGAGCAGACGAGTTTGTATTGTTCAATAAAAAAAGCAGACGTGTTTGGTGAGACGCTTCTTTTAAGGAGAGTGACCCCCCCCCCCTCTTTTCAGAATGGTTTGCCCCAGCAGCACGGGGGAGTGCGTGCGTGCGTTCGTTTACGGCCAGCAGTTTTCAATACAGCGGCACATAATCAACACTCTGGTGTCCTGTAGCGTCCTTTATGAGCAGACGAGTTTGTATTGTTCAATAAAAAAAAGCAGACGTGTTTGGTGAGACGCTTCTGTTAGGCCGAGTGAAACCCACCTCTTTTCAGAATGGTTTGCCCCAGCAGCACAGCACGGGCGAAGTCAGTGCGTGCGTTTGTTTACTGCCGGCAGTTTTCAATACAGCAGCACATGATCAACACTCTGGTGTCCGGTGTCTCATTATTATGCAATAATCATACAGAAAAAGCTTCCTCGTGTAGCATCCATTGTGAGCAGACGAGTTTGTATTGTTCAGATAGAGAGAGAGAGAGAGAGAGAGAGAGAGAGAGAGAGAGCGAGAGAAAGAGAGAGAGAGAGAGAGAAAAGTTGTTTTCTTGACTTGGAACGGATTACAAATGTTTACATTGATTCCAATGGGAAACATGGTTTCGGTTTTCGAACAATTCGGTTTTCGAACAGTCTTCTGGAACGGATTAAGTACGAAAACCGAGGTTTGACTGTATATAGACAATCCTCATCAGGGTGGTCACTTTGGAACGTGAATTTCCACGTTGTCGTCCCTAGGGAACTAGCGGCAAGCCAAAAACTGTCACCTGAGTTTAATGGTGTTTTGCGAGATGTGTTGAAAGTTATGAACCACACCAAAGCACTGTGCTTAAATCACAACTGTTTAAGGAGATCTGTGAAGAGATGGATGCTGAACATAAGACACCTTTGCTTGTACACAGAGCTCACCCACAGCTTTCACGAGACGCATCACTAGCTACGTTTTTACGTTTACGAGATTCCCTGCAGGGATTTCTTCAAGAAAAACAGTTGCCACAGGCAGAGATTTTCAGCAACACTAATTGGTTCTTGAAACTTGCTCAATTTCTCACTTCAAAGGAAAATGACAACAGTTTGCAAGTTGAGAGACAAGATTGCCACTTTCAAAGCCAAACTGGAATTATGGAGATGGAGGGTGAACACGTGGATGTTTTACAGGGATTATGAAAGAGATTAAAGTTGCATGTTCATTCTCCCAGCATGCATAACCAATGATCACAGCTTTCAGAAGATTTTGAGTATTACTTCTCAATCACAAAAGAAATGGATCTGGAACCCATGCGTGAACAAGACAGGGAGAATTTACAGTTGTCAATTATGTGTGTTTATATTTGTTAAAACTGCCAGTACGACCTAAGAGTAGTAGAACAGCAATGAGTAAATTGGCCCTCTGTCGTCTCATCTTGTGCCTCTGATTTGATTGATGAAACCACAGCGGGCAAAGGAAAATAACCAATTGGAGACAGAATACGTGACTGGTGTGGTGTCAATCAATTCTCATGCACTCGCAGGCACACTCATCAGCGGCCGTGAGCAAGCAGACCAATGCGGCGTTGCGTTGTCCTGCTAATTTGGGTTTCAACAAGAGCTAAAAAGTAGGAAGTGCACAGATTGAGAGACAAAACAAGAGTGAACCGGGGAGTTGTTGAACACCCCTGCACTTCTATCTCTTGTTTGTGGACAATGTTTTTACATGAAACTGGTCTCTTGTAGAGAAAAGGTTTGGGACCGCTGATCTACAGCATAGGAGAACATCAAAGCTGTTGCCTTTCCCCAACACCGGGGAGTTTAAGACACTTACCGCGAGAGCTTTAGACAACCTTGTGCGAAAATCGTTGAGCACAATGGTGACGACGTCCTGTTGAGGGATGTACACGTAGCCCGCTTTGAGGTAGACTTTCCTTGTTCGTACTAGATCCAAAGCATCTTGGAAAGGAACCTTGACAACAAAAAATAGAGCAACTGTGTTTGAAAACATTATTCTTATTTTAAAGACTCAATTTATCTCAATATGTGAACATAGGTGTCAAAGCAATAATCCCTTTGTAGCATTCACAGCTTAAAATTGTGTTTGTACCCAAGGATTTACTCAGAGTCAGGAAACATTTCATACTCAAATAGACACTACTACTACTGCTTAAAAAATAAAAATACAGGCGAGACTTAATTATTTATATATAAAAACAAACATATTTATTATTTTTCTTTTTTTCTAATGAATGAATGAATAAATAAAAACAAACATACTTATTATTTTTTATTTATAGAAATTTCTTCTTATTCATTTCACTATCATGCACTGCCTCTGACTAAAGGAAGCTGAACAAAAGTCAATTTACTGCCCTGAAGTAACATCAAAAAAGGTGTGATAAGTTAAACAGAACTCTGAAAAAAAACCCCAACAACAACAAGGATCTCTTTAGGTCAGGAGTGCGACAACATCCAAGAGTGAGTGAGTTGAGGAACTCACTTTGTAGAAATCTTGATCCTCCACAGTGCTTCCACTAACGCCGTAGCTGGAATCGATGAGTTTATCTTGCAGCACTCGCTTCTCTTCAATGGAAATCTGAAATAAATGTAGTCGGTGATGACCACTTTAAAGAACAGTATATTAGATGTCCCGTGTCATTTGCATGTTGTTTCCATGCAGTTTTCTGCAGGTTCTCCGGCATTGGTTTCAGACTAAATTGCCCATAGGAGTGGATGTGAGTGCTGATGGTTGTTTTCCGAAATGTGCCCTGCGATTGGCTGATGACCAAACCAGGTTGTAGTGAGCTGCATTTAGCCTGCAGTTCACCTGAGATCCTGAATAGCATAAGCGGTACAAAATTGGATGGAGTTCAAATAGACAAGTTGTGAGGCCCAAAAAGATGAATTCAAAAGCATAAGTATGACTTGCACCAGTAAGCATGTTTGGAATTGCTAAATAATGTTTAAATCATTGGATTTCCAGTCTTCAGCTCCATGTTACTGAAAACCTGACGCATATTGCTCTTATTGTGAGCTTGAAAATGCCCTTCCTAAATATTGAATGTATTTTATAAGCACCCATGAATAAATGTCGATACATTGCCATGTACGAATAGTTCATCATAGCTAATTATGTATAACAAGAGAAATGCAACAACCTCCTTGGAAATCAGTTGTGTGTCCTATGGTAGTCTAACAGCGCCCTCTAGTGAAAACGGGTAGAAGCGCAGTTTTGGGTGATTTGCTGCTGCTTTTGTTTTTCCTATTTTAAAAATTATGAACCTTAAAGGGAAATACAATTTTCACTGCATATTTAAAGGGTAAGTCCATCCATCCATGTTCTAATCCGCTTATCCTCACAAGTGTAGCGGGTGTGCTGGAGCCTATCCCAGGTGTCTTCGGGCAGTTGGCGGGGGACACCCTGACCTGGTTGCCAGCCAATTGCAGGGCACATTGAGATGAACAACCATTCACGCTCACTATCACATCTAGGGACAATCTGGAGTGTTCCATTAATCTGCCATGCATGTTTTTGGAATGTGGGAGGAAACCGGAGTACCCGGAGAAAACCTACGCAGGCACTGGGAGCTCATGCAAACTCCACACATGAAGGTCGAAGCCGGAATCGAACCCCGCACCTCTGCACTGTGAGGTGGATGTGCTAACTAGTCGACCTAATTATGTTCAATGGATGTATATTAGTCTAAACGCGGCATTCTGATTAAGATTTGCTTTGTTGAATAAATTCAGCAGCAAAATCAGCCCAAACTGTATTTATGAATGACAATACGCAACATGATGTGTAATACAAACAATAATTACAATATTATAAATGGTTAGCGAAAACAAATGAATAAATCATACCGCATCATATTCCAGATTATTTTTGTGAAGAAACTCCATCTTCAATTTGGGATGTAGGTCATTAAAGCGATAGCGCAATAGATCCACTTCCTGCTGTATGAACCACCTTCGGAGATCCTCCCTGCAAAACATCCCATGTGAATATGAACTTTGATTGCCGTTTAATTGAGAGACATCGTGCACTTGGAAACATCAATTACGTCTGACAATAGGCGAGTCTCAAAATGAAGTGGGAGATGTGGTCCTTTCTTCGTTTCTCATATTCACTTGGCCCACACTGAGGTTTTCTGTCATCCTGTTGTAAAAACAAAGAATCATATTGGCTCGTAACTATTTTATGATTTGGGTTATTGATGTTGATTAACACAACTATCAAAAGTCGTACTCACAGCGTCTACTCTGTAAGGAAAATTCAAGTTTTTAAACTCAAAATCCAACTTCTTGATGTACGGCTCAGACAATTTCACATAGCTCACGCCCAAATTCTCAACGGTCTTCAACACTACAGGGACATCAAGAGATGAGAGACACACAACATCATGATTTGATGGCAGATGAGAAGTAAAATGCAAATTTCAATGTCTTTTGCCGTGCGTTTACATTTCAATCTCTCCACCGCGAATGTTTCAAATTCTGTGAGGGAGATGTTCTCGAGTGGTGGTTGTCCATAAAACTGCAGAGGAAGTCCATAGAGCTCCATCTGAGGAGTCGTGGCAAACTTCCTCCTTCTGCCGGAAAACTCCATGATGTCTACAAGCAAGTGAGGGAGGGTGCATATTGAGATGTACCACAGGAGAACAGTCAAATATAACTTCATCCCAAAAGTAGTGTCCCCATTAATATTTATTGCAAACACACATACTGGTCTTACTTTAGGAACATAACCAACTATTAAGGGGATGTCAAGCACTATTTGTAAAAGCAGCTAGCAACGAGTCTATCGTTTAGTGTTCATTTCATATACCGGGTTTAGCTCAACGTGGTGTAAGGCAATATTAATATTACCCCATAAAACCTACTGTGGGCTATGTTACAAACGCAACATACGCGTGAATACCGTTGGAATAGCATGCGCCCAACAACAGCTCGACTTAGAGGCGTTGTGCCATACACCAGTGAACTAGTTAACAAAATGGTACTTTTAAATGCAGTTATTTACCGATCAAGTAATGGAAGGGCTTGTGCCTGGACAACGGCTTCTTCCTGGTTCAATCCCGCCAAATAGGGCTGAGTGTTTCAGTAACGCGGGGAACTCGTGACGAAGTGCCCAAACCAGGAAGTGTGATAGTACGCCCCGCCCCGTCTTGATTTATGAGGGCTCGTTTTGTTGTTCTGCTTGTCCCGTTACACATCGCTTCAGATGAAATACAAAACGTTTTTTGTAGCGCTTAAACTTTTTATTTCGTGACTGGTTTACCCGCCACAAATATTAAGTCTTAACACATTGAAAACAAAAAGAATAAAATGATGGAAGAAGATTTTATGGGCAGAGAATTAATCTTAATTTACACATAGTGGAAGCTGTCAACCGTACTTGGTGAGGCAAAATGAATACAAACGTGCTGTACAAATGTCCATTCCTGTAAGTCTTCATAGTCACATTTAATTAGTTATAGTCACTTATAATTAGTTATGTGTACTAGATTTCTGAAAAATATATTAGAATAGATACGTTATAGAGCTCGTTGCAATTAACACGTCGTCTACAATAGAAAATCCGTATATTGTTCCAGCAATTGCAAAATATTGTTTTTAATAATAATAATTATGATGATGACGATGATGATGATGATGAACACATACAGTGATAGGATGATCAGGGCAAACATAATTTTAAAAAAAAACAATCGGTGAAAACAGGAACTCCCATATCCTTCTGCTCATCCTGAATTTCAGTACCAATCTCCCACAGACCCTGGTGTAAAAGCTGGACATTCTTGGGCTGAGTACATCACTGGAGAACTGGGTCGTGGATCACCCTCAGCACTGGTTCCCCCCAGGACGCTGTGGCATATAACCACAGCCATAGGGTCATGTTACGACGGCGTGACGTCACGGCCGTAAAGTGGGCGGTTGCCAAAGTATTGAGATAAAAGGTGGCTACTGAGAATAAAGGACAGTGAGCACAAAGTCCGACTCCACGCGTTTTATTAAACACAACATTTGGCGACAAGGATGGAGCTTCCACTCTCGCCTCTTCCTCCGTTCCTCGCCCTGCCTGGCGAGCCGCCAGTCCCGTGGTCCCGCTGGTTGGAGTCCTTCGAGACCTTTATTGAAGCCTTCGGGCTAGCCGACGCTAGCGACGCGCGAAGGCGGGCAATGCTTGTCCATAGCCTGGGCTGTGAGGGCCAACGCATCTTTCGCACCCTCGGACCGGCCACGAAATTTTCGGACTGTGTGGCATTGCTCTCCGGACACTTCGCTGCTCCACAGAGCGTCATGGCACGGCGGATTATCTTCCGGCAGCGTCGACAGCGGCCCGGTGAGTCGGTCCACCATTACGTCGCCGACCTCCGGGGACTAGCCAGCCTCTGCAGGTTCGGAGATCTGGAGGCGACATGATTAGGGACCAGCTAGCCGAACACACGACGGACCTTAAACTGCGGGAGAAGCTGTTTTTATCGCCGGACGACACGTCGCTGTCTAGGGCGGTGGAAATGGCTTTCCAGCTCGAGTCTGCGGCCCTGTTAGCATCCCGGCTAGCCGCCTCGGACCCAGCTCCAGCCCTTCCCCACCTCGCTCCACATCTGCCTCTTTCATCTCGTACTGTTGCTCTCACGGCCCCACTCCCCGACACCACTGCTCCTCTCGACGAGCCGGAGGTAAACGTCGCGGGACGTCGAGGCGCCACGATGAGGCAACATTGTGGGAACTGCGGCTCCTCATCACACCGCACACGTGCGCCCGCGTGCCCGGCGCTAGGACAAAGATGCCAACGTTGCGGTAGGCTGAACCACTTTGCTAAAGTCTGCCGCTCTGTTTCTAATCCTGTGGACCCCGGGCCCCACCTAACCAACGCATCTGGCTCCACCACCATCCACTCGGTGGGCGCCTGCAACAAGCCGTTCAAGTGGTGCGCAGTCGAGCTGGACGGCGTGTGTCTGTCACTGCTGCTGGACACCGCAGCCTCCAAGTCACTCCTGAATGAGGCCACGGTCCGGCGACTTTTTCCACGAATGACTGTTAAACCTGGCACGGAAGACCTGTTTGGTTATGGACACACCAAGATCGACATGGTTGGCACTGCGACCTTTTCCGTGCGCTATGGCGCTAGAACTCTCCCAGCTTTCACCTTTCAGGTGTCCCGCAAGGGCGCCAACCTCCTCGGTTTCGACCTGTTCTGTGCCCTGGGCTTCTCCATTACAGACAACATGGGTGCCACCATACTAACCGTCACCACGCCCTGGCTGCACCGCTGGCCCTCGCTGTTCGCTGGACTGGGCTGCCTCACCGCCTTCAACCACCAGCCGCTCCTGAACCCGGAGGTGACTCCAGTCATTCAGCCTCTCCGCCGCCTGCCCCTCGCCCTACGTGCTGATGTTTCAGCCGAGCTGCAGAAACTTCTGGACGCTGGCATAATCGAACGAGTGGACGCATCGCCATGGATCTCCAACCTAGTGGTGGCACGGAAGAAGACGGGCGGCCTGCGCCCCTGCATCGACCTCAGACAGGTGAACAAAGCGGTGATACCAGATAAATATCCTCTGCCCACTACAGAAGAGCTCTCTGCCAAGTTTCACGGCTCCACAGTCTTCTCAAAGCTCGACCTCCGCCAGGGTTACCTGCAGGTTCTGCTGCACCCAGAGAGCCGCAACCTCACCGCTTTCGTGTCACACATGGGCGTTTTCAGGTACACCCGCATGCCTTTTGGGCTTAGCTCTGCCCCCAGCTGCTTCCAGAAGATCATGGCCACCATCTTCGCCGGCATCCCTGGCGTGGTTGTGTACCTGGATGACATAGTGGTGCACGGCGCGACAGCAGCCTCACACGACGACCGCCTCACCAGGGTTCTAGAGGTGCTCGCCCAACACAACCTCACGCTGAACGGCGAGAAATGCATTTTCTCCGCGCCGGTCATCGAGTTTGTGGGGTTTCGCCTGAATGCCGACGGCCTCAGCCCGCTCCACTCAAATGTGGAAGCCATCCTACGCCTGCCTGAGCCCTCCTGCCCCGCGCAGCTGTCCTCATTCCTGGGCATGACGGCGTTCTACCTGCGTTTTCTTCCACACTACTCAGAGACCACGGCGCCACTACGCGCACTCCTCAAACAGGATGCCCCCTGGTCCTGGACACCCATGTGCTCCGCGGCAGTCCGCCAGCTGAAGACACAGCTCACCTCCCCTCCAGTGCTCGCCCACTTCGACCTCCATAGCCCTACGCTGGTGACCTGCGACGCGTCCAACACGGCGGTAGGGGCGGTCCTGTCCCAGCTGCACGGGGGACTGAACGTCCCGTGGCGTTTGCCTCACGATCTCTGACTCCCACGGAGCAGAGGTATTCGGTGGGGGAGAGAGAAGCGCTTGCCTGCGTCTGGGCGTGCGAGCGGTGGCACATGTACCTTTACGGGCGGCACTTCACGCTCCGGACCGACCACCAAGCACTCACAGCCCTCCTGGCCACGGCAGGATCGGGACACAAACCGCTGCGCCTGTACCGGTGGTCAGAGAGACTGCAGGCCTACAACTTCACGACAGTGTTCACACCCGGCAGAGAAAACGTTGTGGCTGATCTGCTCTCCAGGGCCACGCCCACCTCAGCGCCAGACACCGCCCCGGACGGCTCAGAGTCAGAGCTGGTCCTCATGCTGCACGAGCCCCTCCGAACAACAGTCTCCCTGCAGGAGCTCCAGGCGGCCTCTGCACAGGACCCCGTGCTTTCACAGCTCCGCACGTTTATCCAGGAGGGCTGGCCTGCGAAGGTGCCAGAGGAGCTGGCGCCCTACCACCGGGTCAGAGACGACCTTTCCTGCTGGAACGGTGACTGCGTCGCTCGGGGGCTCTGCACGGTGATCCC
This sequence comes from Hippocampus abdominalis, assembly GCA_018466805.1. Classification (NCBI taxonomy): domain Eukaryota; kingdom Metazoa; phylum Chordata; class Actinopteri; order Syngnathiformes; family Syngnathidae; genus Hippocampus; species Hippocampus abdominalis. The sequence continues at coordinate 10,648,634 of CM031702.1, read as the reverse complement.
CAGCTCTCTACGAGCACGCATCCTGAACATGGCACACGACGGTCACCTGGGCATTGTGAGAGTGAAGCAGCGCTGCAGGACCCTGGTTTGGTGGCCAGGCATCGACAGGGACATTGAAACGATGGTCAAGGACTGCGCCGCCTGCCTGACCAGCGGTAAGACGGGCCCACCCCCGACACCACCTTTGCAGCCCCTCCAATGGCCAGCGACGCCGTGGTCCCACATCCAGGTGGACATCTGTGGGGAGCTCCATGGCACTCCTCATCACCAGCGGTTCCTGTTGGTGGCCTACGACCTCCACTCCAAGTGGCCGGAGGTCCTCCCCGTGGGGTCAGTAACCACACAGCAAACCACTGACTTTCTTTCTTCCCTGTTTGCCCGCTGGGGTGTGCCAGACACCATTACCACAGACAATGGGCCCCAGTTCCTCTCGGCTGACTTCGCTGCCTTCACAGGGGAGAGAGGGATTAAGCACATCAGGACGGCCCTGTACCACCCGCAGGCCAATGGGGGCGTGGAAAGGTTCAACCAGACCCTCAAGAACGGCCTGAGAGCACATCTGACCGAAGGTCTCCCATTCAGCACGGCCCTGCAGAACACACTACAGCACTACAGAGCGACGCCACATGCCACGACAGGTAGCTCCCCAGCCCTTCTGATGCTCGGACGGGAACTCCAACTTCCCATGGATCGACTACGGCCGCCCAGCAGGGATCCTCCAGGCCCTCCAGCAGCAGGACCCTCTGTCGGCGACATGGTGGCAGAGGCGCAACGCCGGATGAAGCACCGCTACGACAGGGCACATCGGATAATGGCACAATTGGGCCCAGCTACCTTCCTCCTTGCTGACGGCTCCCGTTGGCATGCCAGTCGCCTAAGGCGCGTCAACCCACCATCAGCACAAGAACTCGCCGCGGCGGCTGATCCGCGCCACACTGCCGGGGACTGGGATCTCCCTCCGGTAGCCCCAGGAATCCCACCCGAACTCGAAGTGCCGGCTGACGCCCTCGGACCGAGGCGCCGCCCTGTTCGGGCTCGTCGGCAGCCCCTGTATCTCAGGGACTACATAGTCTGATTATGTGGCAGAATAAACCACATGGCTATGCGGGTAAATGGGTAGTCTACCCTGTTTACCCAGATAGGTTGGCCATGTTCTGGCTTTGAAGTTGTGCACTATTAATATGTTTGAATGTTTTTGCACTTTTATAAAAGGGGGGGGTGAATGTGGCATATAACCACAGCCATAGGGTCATGTTACGACGGCGTGACGTCACGGCCGTAAAGTGGGCGGTTGCCAAAGTATTGAGATAAAAGGTGGCTACTGAGAATAAAGGACAGTGAGCACAAAGTCCGACTCCACGCGTTTTATTAAACACAACAGACGCCTTTTTTGGAAACAACACTACTACATAGTGGTTATCTGCTTGTTTACTAGAAATGTGCGCATTTGTTGTATTGTGTAAAACATTTTGCAGTTTGTATGTGATGATAAGAAGTCAATGTGAGCCGTTGAAATGACCTATTTGTACATCTGTGACTTAAAACTACAACTGCTCCCATGAGCCTCTAAAGCTGACGTAATAGCACTCAGGCTCTGCTGCCTAGCAACAAACATTAGCGAGTTAGCAACGCAACCTAGCCACGCTCGTGCCCTACGTAGCTAGCTCAGCACAGCCAGGGCTTGCGGGTGGGTGGTGATGAAGCATTATCATCCACTCAAATGACACTAATATAAATCTTACATCGACGCTGACCTGGCTGCATTTACTGTTTGGAGGATTCGTTTATTGTGCATTTAGTAGTCATTCGCAACACTATTAGGAGGGGCGTAGTTTTTTTTCTCTTTTTCTCTGCTGAAAAGGACCTAGGCGGCCAAGTCATTTTGGCGTAAAGAGTCACTTTCTCCTCAAGACAGTTCATCTGATGTTGTTCAACACACGAACGTTATTCCAGGTAAGCAGTTCGTGTTATTCTGGTTAGGTTTGCTTGACTTGTCAGCCCGTTGGCCAGCAGGACCACGCAAGCAGCTGCTGGCCACTTTAGAGGAGCTCCTTTTAGAATGGAAGAGGTGAAGCCACAGGCGTGTGAGCGCACAACGACAGACAAGAACCGAGTGTGGACGCAGCTCAGGTCCTTTTAACGATTTAATCCTGTCGGGGTTGGCATTAATGGTACGTGATATAATGATTGTGTTCAGAGGTGTGGTGGTGAAGCTGAACAGATGCCATATTCTACCAATTGCCCATGGTATTTTATATAGCATTGTCAAAATCATCATCTGAGGAAATATTCATGGCAGTCATTTTTTTAAAGAGTTTTTTTTTAGAAACTACTCCTGTTTTCATACTGTATCTCACTCACTGGTCACGGCACTTACGAGATTCGATACAAAAGCTGTTATTTGGAGAGAAAAAAACGTGCCTTCGCAAAGCTCATCATGTATTGCAACGCATCATACTGCAAAACTAAAGGTTTCCAAACCTTTATTGAGTCAATTAAGGCACGTTTTGCGTTATAAAATATCAAGCAATATCCACTAGATATCGTGCATTCATGTCTAAACTACTGCCCGGGGGGTATTTGCGGCCCGCCCATTGGGATGTGGGCAGTCTTTTGCAACTTGCAGATCTCTTCTGCGCATGCGTGAGAATCGAAGTGAAAAAAAGAGAGGCTACCAAACAAGCGATTGTGTATGACAAGTACAGTACATAGGTCCATGTCTCATTGTATGCCTTAAAGCTTGCAGGCATTGTTTAAAAAGCTTTAAGCCTCATACGACAGATCAGCAGGTGCACTTTGTGCCATGTTTTACCGCTCTAATGGAAGTAAGAGGCTTGAATCTTGGTGTAAAAAACACTATTACAAAGCATGGTAAACCGCCGTTCATTCCTCACCATGTATTCACGTTCACATTTATTTTGTCAATAGCTTGAAACCAATAGGTAACACCGAGATGAGTATGGTAAGCAACTACCTGACTGCGAAAAAAATGAGAGACACGACAGACAGAAATACATTTTCTGGTTACTGTCACTTAATAAATCGAGTAACATTTCCACATTTCAGTATAATTGTGACAAGTCACATTGGCAATTGATTTGCTGTATCTTACGCTGCCCCACTCAACTCTCGTCATGTGAGCAAAATAACCAATTTATTCAATTTGTGTTTTGCTGGCTGTGCTGGACTGAGAAAATGACCACAAATGTCCAACCTGTGTCATCCTCATGTCCCGGCGTTACACGCACGTCCCCATCGCTGCACACATTGAGCAAAACCTCGGTAAAAACGTAATTAATTTTTTTTAACTGTAGTTTCCCAGATGAGGACGGTCCGTGTAAGGACTATTAAACGACACTAGATTACTTACATTAAGGAAAACTTTCCAGTGATTGAAACGGTCCAAATTTCAGCAGTTCAGCACCACTGCACATTACACCTTCATTTTTCTTCTTCAAAGTGGAATTCTGACAGGCTGTTGGGATCCCCTGGCCATGCTGTCAGTGTCCACTGGGAACGTCTTTCCCAATATGTTGTTTAGAGTAACACCAAACACCCGCGCGCCTGTCACAGACCAAGTCTGAGGCTGCAGCCCGCAGTGTTGATGGCAGAATAAACACTTCAGACAGCTTCTACAAACAAGCCCACTGTAAAATTTAGAGCTATTGAAATCAGGCTCACATTGGACACCCTCTAAACTCTGTTATATTTTATGCTTTCAGGGGTTTTATGTGTATGTGTCACATTGGTGAATAAGTGCTCCATCGACGTCAAAGTGACACGAGCAGCTGCGGCGGCGCAACCATGCTGGAGGAGGACATGGAAGTGGCCATCAAGGTGGTCGTGGTGGGCAACGGTGCCGTGGGAAAGTCCAGCATGATCCAGCGCTACTGCAAGGGTGTCTTCACCAAGGACTATAAAAAGACCATTGGAGTGGACTTCCTCGAAAGGCAGATCACGTGGGTGACAAGAGACCCTGATATACGCTGCTGTCATGGTGACTCATTTCATTCTCTGTCCCGCTGGTTTTAGTGTTAACGACGAAGATGTTCGCCTTATGTTGTGGGATACCGCTGGGCAGGAGGAGTTTGACGCCATCACTAAGGCGTACTATCGCGGTAAGAAACCACAATTCAGAGCAGGTTATTCAATACATGTTTCAAAGCAAAATTAGAAATGGTGGTACATTCACTGGACACGTTAGGCAAATTTGCTTGAATGAGCTCTGTCATAAACTCTCCCTTGACAAAAATAATGCCCTTGATGGTATTCAGGTCAAACAATGTTAATTCTGATGGTAGTTTGCATTAGGGCTGGGGGATTATGGGAAAAAAATAATAATCAGGATAATTTTGATTGATATTGAAATTACTATGAATTAAAATGCATGGAGTGCACCCTTAGAATGAAATTAGAAGAGTAGAAGAAGAAAGTTGCAATTCAGCGCTATTAAATAATATGATTTATTTTTCATAAATTGGGAAGAACATGTGCCTTTGAGCATTGTTATACTACCTTTATGTGTGTGCGAATATTCGTTAGTTAAAGAAATATCACTCCCGGAGCTTATCTTTTTTTTTCATTTTAATTTTTAGATTGGACAGAGTTCCCTAATGAAGTGACCGTTGGGTGTTAAATTTAGTCCGCAAAGAGAATCTCCTGTGACACTGTTCCGACAATATTCAGGTGTTGGGATTAAATTATGTATGGCGCTTGGCGGTGTGTTTAACTTTACAGGCGCCCAAGCGTGCGTGCTGGTGTTCTCTACCACAGACAGAAATTCTTATCTGGCTATTGACAATTGGAAGGAAAAGATTGAAGCAGAGGTGGGAGATATTCCCACAGTCCTTGTGCAGAATAAAATTGACCTCCTGGAAGAAACTGTTATTAAAAAGTAAGTTGTTTCTCATGTTCGTCAACAGTAACGCACGTGCATTTGATCATTAGATAATGTTCAGTTGAATTCTTAATTCAGTGTATTCCTTATTTATCTTGCAGTGAGGAAGCCGAGGGCTTGGCCAAGAGGCTTAAATTGAGATTTTACCGAGCTTCGGTAAAAGAAGATTTAAATGTCACAGATGGTAAGTTATTGAAAAAATGTGATCTAATATGGTATTAATTGTCCAAAAAGTCTAACCATGTTGACTTTGAAATTAACACGTTGGGCACATTGAAAAGACATAATCATGCACAATCTAGTCAGATACAGTACCAGGGCCGTATCCCAAAACTGTGTGCTGTGCAGAAATAATAGTGCTCAGTTCAGACTGACACTCTCAGGAAAATATGAATTTAACAATCCTTTTTATTGTGCTTGTGGTTGAAATGGTGTCGAACGCTGCTGCATCATAATGAGCAGTTTGTCATATCATTCCGCCTTGCTTTTGAGCTCCTGCTACAGTTGTGAGGGGTAACTTTCAAAGCCCCTGGGTAAATACATATTGTGTTCTGACAAACGCGGTAATGAGAAGGTCGGATCAGAAAGACAAGCCAAATTCCATCTTTTAATGCAGTAGGGCGCTCATAATGGAACACACTCTGTGATACTTTTTACATTAAATATATTGCAATGTAAGGAGTGATTTATTTATTCCAGCCTCAAATTGTCACCATCTTAAACGTTCTATTAATTGTAAGTGCAATGTTGCAAGTACGTTGTGTTGGATTAACATTCGTAACTGTTTTGCAAGTACAATGTAAAAACATGTCAAATAATAATATTAATATTAACATGTTGTGCCCGGGAAGAGACCCCGAGGACGACCCAGGACACGCTGGAGAGACTATGTCACCCAGCTGGCCTGGGAACGCCTCGGGATCCCCCGGGGAGAGCTGGAAGAAGTAGCTAGGGAGAGGGAAGTCTGGGCTTCCCTGCTAAAGCTGCTGCCCCCGCGACCCGGCCCCGGATAAGCGGTAGAAGATGGATGGATGGATGGATGGATGGATGTTGTGCTTAAATAAGTAGGCTAACTCTGTTTTTTGTTTGCTTTGAAAATTTGGTTTGCAGTGTTTAAATACTTAGCTGAGAAATATCTTCAACAACTCAAACAGCAAACAGCAGAGGAGACAGAGGCGGTACACTCAACAAGCAATAAAATAGGTAAGAAGCTTTACTACGAGGGTGTGTGTGCTTTTTATTCTTTTTTTGTTTTTTTTTTTTTTGCTTCCGTACATGAGGTCATTCACATGCTGTTTTTCCACGCAGGAGTTTTTAATACCACAAGTAGTAATGTGAGCAACCAGAGCCCCAGCAACGGCAGAGAAGTCATCACACTGCGACCAAACAAACAAAGGACCAAGAAGAGTAAAAAACCATTCGGCAGCTGCAGCCTCCTCTAGACGAACAGCGTTTTGTTTTTTTTGTGCTGACCAGTCACAGAAACCAAAGTGCAAAGACTGGGAGTCACTCCATTATACCAACAATCTCATGTTTAATTTCCATATTAAATTTTTCCGCCCAAATTGATGGATGAATTTCATCTGTGAAATCTTGCATAATTGTTTTTTTTGTTTTTTTTGGTGAAGAACAACGATCATCATTCTATTTTCACACAATGCAGATCTCATTGCGGGCCAAAAAGGATATCCACTTGTCCAGACTTTTGAGATTCATGCGAACAATTTGACAGATTGATTTCGTAATTTTCACCAGGAGGTAGATAAGCCATTTACTTGATACGAGATGCCTGGTGTGATACATGATTGTCTGCTGTAATTTCAAGGAACGTTTTCCCAATGACATCATACAATGCCCTCAGTAGAATAATTTCCAAACAATCATATTTTCACTGCTCTTGCTCCTACGGATTTCAGCTGCACATCTTTGTATGAATTACAGAGGACAAGATGAGTGTTGTATCCCTCTCACTAGCTTACGGTTTAGTTTATAAATTCAGCGGCTGGTTAAATGTATTTTTATACCAATCATAATAGTGTTGTGTGATATCTTGAAGTGTTAACGGCTTCCTGGTGCCAATTATTCTTAACGCAGCAGAGGTTTGAATGTAACCTTCAAATAATCTATTGTGCTAATGTATAACCAAAAATGAATATCATGTGTGTGTACTGTACTGTCCACTCATCAATTTGTAAACGAAATGTGATCTTTTTGGTATTTAACAGGAAGCAGACACGCTTGAGTTCCTTAAATCCCACTCAGCTATAGGGTGTGGTTGTTTTTAAATTGCTGGTATTTACGTCATCTTTGGTAGGATTTGAAGTCACTCATTACATTGTGAATCATCACTGTTGTCCATCTTACTAAGCAGACATCAAGGACATCATTTCAAGGTTTTATGGAATACAGTATATTGTTTGGGTGTTGAACATCAAGATGCACAGTTAAAAATTGGAGGGGAAAAAAATGTAATCAGGACTGTAAATTTGCTTTTAATATGCTCGGGTGTGCTCGAATATTCAACAAAAAATCAAATTATTGACTATTAAAAATGTTTCATAATCTGCACTAGGCCATGTGAAACTAGATTTTTTTTTTTTTCCTCGCGCTGCTCTAAAAAGCACAAAGTCACACAAGCTGTTGTAAAAAAGTCTCCCGTTAAATATTGTAATGTGAAATCATCTCTCAACATCTTTCTTAATTGTATTTAGATGAATATATAATGCATTGGCAAATTACACATGCATGTGTATTGTTTTTGTTCTTTTGGAACTGATTCTCGCATGTATGGTGTCCCAACATTCAAATATTTGGACTGGTGTACATTTTGGACACTGTTTTTGAAAGCAAAGAAAAATGGTCAATGTACTTGTGTTGCATGCAAAAGCCTCTTGTGACGGATCAGTGAATGTTCCATTTTGGTTGCAAAGCCACAAATGCCTTAACCATGTTTACATCATATTGTCCATTGACCTCAAGGAAACATTTTTTTCAGTCCCCTCAAAATGGCCTGCCTGCACATCACATTTGTACTTAATCAATGCTTAAGTTTTCCTTTTTGTTTATTAATCGAATGGACGTCATGCACTTTATTATTAAAATGACAAAATTTTAGTAACTACGAACCGGGAATTAAAATTAATCACTTATGTGCTGTCACTCAGGTGTTGTATGAATTTCTGTTTGCTTTCTTTTTTTTTTTTTTTACATTTATTAGATTATCACATAAAAAAACAAACATGTTTGGTGTATGTCTTTGACAGAAATTGATCATTGTTGCATTTTTAATTTGAACAAATGTAACCTGAAATGTGCCAGATTGCTGTGATCCAGCTATCATGGTGTAGTAGGGAGAAGTGACATAAATTAATCTTTACTTTGTTCACAGGCTCGCTTTTTTTTAATGTCGGTCATCAAAACTTAATTATGCATGATAAGGCATCTCTCATACTAACTGCTCTTCATCCTGATGTTACAAATTTAGTCTCGTATTACTAGTGTACAATGGCTTTTTTCCACACCTTTGTACTCTTCAGACACTTTTTTTATGTGTATATTTTTGCTAACATCAATAGAGATCTCAAATTGATTTGCAAAAGCTTATATCTGTAAATGGTGGAAATTGTTACGAATAGTCAGAGGTTACTTTGACAGTTTTGTTGGATTTTTTTTTAAAATACTGGTGAAATCTTGCCACTGCATATAAATGTTTTACTTCCTGAGAGTGAAGATCATGTGGAAATTATGACCGAATAGACATGAACTTTGATTTTTCCTCTCTAATAAACACATTGCCCTTTATAACATCAAGGACTCTCTGTAGCTCATTCAGTTGCTCAGGAAGTACCGGTAGTCTCTCAAATTCAAATCAAACTGGTTGTGAATCTATATTTTTAAATTTCCCATTATGTAATTAAAAATGTTATTTTTTTCTGCTCAATATAACAACAGTTGTTCATGTGACAGGCTGCCTTCAATTTGTTCGATTTTATTCACTTGTGCACACAAAAAGGGCTTCATGCAAACAAATCCTCATCTTCATGCGACTTGTATCTCCTTCATGCATTGAGGTAGTGGAGTTAAAACTCAAGATTCTAATTAAGTATGTCAAACATTTCATGCTGGTGTGGTGGTGGTTTTGGCCCGCGGGTACACAACATATGCATGTATCCCTTAACAGAGTTTGGTTAAGACAGTGAAGGAGATTTCAGGTTTTGGTGACAATGCCTTATTGACTGCCATTAGCTTTTGGCTCCTCTAATTTCTGATGATCCATGATCTTTATATTCTTCTCAGCGTTTCCAACGTTCCTCAGCAGCATCTCCAGCCTTCTCTTAATTTTCTTCTGGTCCTCCAGAGCGCAGCTGATCACGAGAGCTTGAAACTTCTGGTCGATGGGCACAGCCGGCACCTCCGTCACGCAGGCCGAGTGCAGGGCGAGGAGCTGCTGCCTAGATTCGGCCATGTCGACCAGCAGCTCCTTCACAATTTCGTCAATGATGGACGTGGCCTTGCGCAGGGCCTCCTCTTGCTCGCTGTTCCTTATGGTGCCCACGTTGATCTCCACCGACAAGGTGCGGCCCATTAGTCGCTCTGCTGTCAAAGTCAACTCTTCTTTCTCTCCTGAAAAATAATAATGTTGTAGATTTGACAGGAAAAGGTTTTGAGAAATTCATTAGCAAATTCTGTTCTTGGCGCCTGCAAGTTCCATGTGGGTGGACCTCGAGGGCACAAACTACTATTTTCTGATTGTTTTTTCCCCCTGAGCAACACTCACACTGATGTCCAGAATAACCTAATTTATACACAATGTGAAAATGAACAAACACAAACTCACATCTGAAGGATAGAAATCAAACACAAGTGTCCAAAAGGCGAAAGTCAGAGTGAGCTCACCGGCGCTGATGTTATGCATTTCTTGACTGTTCTGTAAGGATTGAATCATCTCCAGGATGCATTCCCTTTCCTGTTCTATGGCCGAGGCCGTTTCGCGAAGTGCCTCCACCCTGTGACGCGCACAAACACAATTGCAAAAAAGATGAATCAGCACCACAGAAAGTGCATACTTTTACAAGCGAACAAGAAATAACATTCAGCAAAATGGCCATTTGTGCTTCAAAACGTGCCCACGAGTGTCCGAAGCACCGTCCGTAGCACACTTGTTACCTTATCTCCAGCTGATCCAAATTCGACAAAAGTTGTCCCGCCCGGTCCGCCATGGACATAGTCCTCTTAAACTTGGCGCCTGTTACATCGTTGAGTTTAGCTTGTATTTTGGCCTGGGACATGGCGGTGGGTGACCGAATGTGTAAAATAATCGAAATCTTTTTTTTTTTTCCAAATTGGTCTGTTCTGCAAGGAGCACTCAGAGTACGGTGGGATCTGTCCGACCAGCAAGTTGTTGTGTCCAGCTGACTGCCCGGGGGAACATTGCCAAACATGGGCAGGGACTTCCTCCGCTCTACCTCGCCGAAGTTTCTCGAAGAGTTCCGAAGAGAAGACGATTACTAAACTCACTGAAAACAGTCTTATTGTAGTAGTTTATTTACTACTACTAATAATATCAATAAAAGATTACGAACGCCACCGCTATTAATAATAGAATAATGAAATAGATACAACTAATTGCCCTCACAATCAATCAGGGATGGGCCATCAAGCACAAGCACAGGCGAACATTTCCAACTTAAATTCGCTCCATTAAATTGTATTTATTTTATCTAGTCTTTGCTTATCAGAGCATATTTCTCTTCACTGCGCTGTTGCTAATACTGTACTGTACGTGAAAGTGAATGTTGGGCGGGCACTAGGACCATGCTTCTCACCCAGTAGGCATACAGTAGGGGGCGTGTTTATGTAAATGTATTTGGCACAAATTTGTAATTGTTCAGATCCACTTGTTGGCCGTCGTGGAATAAAGACGTGTTTACAATCGATCGTGTGTGCTCCTTTCGACTGCCACAATGTTAGAATTTTTATCCCAGAAGATGTTACACTATTGTGTGCCGCCACATCAAACCCCCAACCTCCGTTTAGTTCATTTAACTTACTGTACCTGTTTTACATTCATTGTACTCAGAAATGCCCGTGCACATTGTGGGCTTTTTTTTCTACAAAAATGTAGCTATGTAAGAATACACGTACTGTGCTGTCATTTACACAGATATTTCAAGTTTTATTAACAAACGCCAGTTCACATCTTACAGTAACAGGACTTGGTATATATTGGCTTTTTAATGGTACACAAACATGTAGCATTTATAAAATAAATCATGAAACCTAAATTTTTAAAAAACCTGTCAGAAGGATAAAACTTTTCATGCATTACTTTGATCAAGGTGCACATTCTTGCCTGTCTTTATTGTTCATTTGATGATCTCAAGTATTGAGGTGGGAAAACTGCAAATAAAAAAAGGAATGCAAATGCTATTTCACAGGGCTGTGTACGGTACATTAGAAACAGTGGCAGATAGTGGATCAGTGTGTTATGCATTAAAGAGAGAGGACAGGCACAGTTGAGGCCACGAACATCTGGGATACTGACATCTGCTTAACTTGCTGAAGCTTCAAGAAATAATCCTAATAGACCGTTGATGTGAGGCAGCTGTAATTACACAACACTTTAAACTTGAATGTTGGTGTATCACACGCAATTACGAACAGATATCCAATGGATCTCATTAGTTTCTTTTATTTCCATCCAATGAAGGTTCCATTCACAGTGAGACAATAGTTCATTCTTACTACTGCTTCTGGACGATGGCTGTAAAGAGGAACCACTCCTTGGGATGCAGGTTTTCTTGAGGGTGCGTGAAATGCATTGGATTTTGAATGCTGCAATGCAAACAGCTGTGAAACAGAGTGTGGCTATGTACGTTGTCTTTGGTTGTTGTGTTAACGCCTTCAAAAGGCACAAACAAAAAAGGCCTTTTTCCAATCAGAAGTGACTGTGATGTACTGTATTGGTTCTAGGGTAATGTAGGAACCCATAAGAGCACGGAATATCATTGATTTGACATATCAGCAAAATAACTCATGTGCAAAAAGCTTCTCCTCAGAAGTCCATAAGGCTTCTTTGAAGAGCCTCTTTGAGATCTGTAAAACAATTTAAAAGCAGGCAGCATACTGTATTAACATTTCACAACAAACATGTCTAACATCCTGTGGGATCCCATCCCAGATTTCAAAAACGTACCTGCCGATTCTCGGTCTTCCGCGCTTGAGGCCAGTGCTTCTTTCACATTTTCATCAGATTTATCTGTGACGCAAAAAATACATTAAACATCATCTTATCGCCATCCATTTTCTGTACTGTTTTTCCTCACATGGGTCTGCTTCTCTTTAATCTGTATTCACAAGTAGGAAAGACGCAAGAATAATTTAAATGGCTTACATGTATAATTGACAAGCAGAATTTTTTTTTAGCATTTTCCTTTTGTTAACATCAAAAGATTCTTATTGGTCTTTAAGATTATCCTGAGCAATGAACCAGTGGTATGGGTGAAGGGGGGGTGGGGGTGGGGGGGTAGAGTGATCCTTCCCGACCTGCTCGGAAAACAGTTGGGAGAGACAATTGTACTGAAGATGTTGAACCAGTTCAATATTTATGCTTGCATATTCTGTGTGTGTGATCAACACAGATTTTGGCCACTAAGAACACGTATTCATCACAATTTAAGCATTGTGAAGATGTTAAAAACGGCGATGTGTGGAGCCCAGTCAAGGGAAAATCATATTGGAATGCAGTATACGTGTACAGTATTACCTAATGAGCCAGAGCCATGCAGGGTTTGATGTGCACTTTGATCAACATCCATCTCAATCTCCTCCGTTTTAAACACGACACTTCCTAGTGTGTCTGCAGGGGGGAAAAAAGAAATATATTTTTTACTTTTAAATTAACCATGTGCAAGGGATAGGTCAAACTGACTGTTAAGAATAAATATCTTTGTTAATCGAGCTACGAAGCAAAAGGAGGGCACTACTTGGCTGCTACCAGCAGAAGTGCTGTTGATTCAGTCTCAACTACTTTACGGTCTAAAGAACATCGTGTAATCCTTGTGAAGTTGTACGACAGCCGTACCGCGGCACGACTCAACATTATTCGGCCACATACAACAGTAGCTGAGAAAAAAAGGAGCTCAGAACATAGAGCGCTTTTCCCATCCCATTAAAAATAATATCTAGCTCAAATGAAATGATCCCATCCATTTGCAAATTGCAGCATTTCTGAATTCACCATGGAGAATTTCTTTTGGAACCAATGCTTTATCGGTGCCTCAAAAGTTTTACTTTACGGTGTTTTTGTGCATGCCAAAGTCATGAAAGTTTAGTCATTAAAGTAAATACAAATTTTAAAGAAGTGAGGTGATATACCATTTCGCTGTTCTTTGACCTCAACATCATTCAGCGTTTGGGGTCGTTTCGTGATGTCTTTCCCGCAGGTCCTGGAGCTCACGCATGGCTGCAACGCACAGTGCTGGGAATGATGGTGATTATGGAACTTTGGAATATCCCCGAAGCGTTGCCAGCAAGTTTGGCATTCTACTTCAAAGGTCTTGTCTAAGTTCAATGCAGCGTGCGTGGTGTTGACGTGCGTCTTGATCTGAGCATAGGACGGCACGCAAAGAGCGCAGGGAGCACACACGTATTGACATAGACCTTCGGAGGATAGCGTCTTCATGCACCGAGTGTAGGCAACTTTCATTTCATCTCTGTTCTTCTCGGAGTTCATGCAAGGACACGACTCCGCAGATGTAATCCGCACAGCAGGCTGAACAAGATTGGTGTTGCCTATAGAGTAGTAGTCGTTACTGTGCAGGCTTTTGTAGTGGTGCAGGAACTCTCCTTCAGATTCAAACTGCATGCTGTCGCAGAGACCGCAGAAGTAGGCGCTCTTGATTCGCCCGTCGTGCTCGTTGGCGCAATGCCGCCGCACGGTGGACTCCTTGAAGAACTTCTGCGGACAGTGGCCGCACATGAACCTCTGAAAGCTGTGGCTGCTCAGGTCGCCGCAGTGTTTGCGGACGGCAGCCTCCGAGTCGAAGATGTCCTCGCACATTCTGCACATCCAAGTCGACGCCGCTCTCGAAGAGGACGCATATGCTGCCTCTGGGATGGGCCCAATCGTGGACTTGGATGTGGTGCACGGGTCTTTTTTCCTGTTACTGCTGGTCGACGGTTGGGCATCATCAGGCACATCCTGCTCAGTGAAGAAGGTGTGCCCGGCGTGTGTGTCCAACACGTGTGACATGATATCCTCCAGGCGAGGCATTTCCACTTTGCACTTGCGGCAGTAGAAAAAGAAGTTGGATAGATGTGCGCCCCCGTGAAATCGGCTCATGTGCAAGCGGGTGATGGCAGATTCTCCCATGTGTTTGCCGCACACACCGCATTGGTAAAAATTTGGTTCACAGCTAAGAGGTGATTACTGGCCACGGTTTCCTCTGTGAACTTCATTCCACACTCGCAGAACCATGCGGTGGTGCAGCTTTTTTTTTTCCGTTTGGCAGGTATCTTTTCATACTCGCGCTTAGTCTTGCTACTTTGATGAATTAGTGCTCGAAAGTTGACACTTTCCTCCTCATGATTAGCCATGTTCTTGTCTTGTTTTTCATGAAACCAGTCGTACTGAAGAAGAGCTTGCTCCATGGTTCTGTTGACCGCCACCTCATGTTGGGTGTTTTCTTTGTGACGTTCCACTTCGGTTTGGCTCAGGAAGATTAAACAGCAGCGAGAGCACTGGCCTCGCACTTGCAGTTGTTTCATTACCTGCACCACTGTGGCATCAGCCTTCGCCACTGCACTGCCATGTCTGCAGTTCACACTAGGGAAAGAACAGCATAGAAAAAAATTAAGATAGCCCAATACTCGCAGGGGATTGTTGAATGCCGTGGTCTATTCTGATGTTACATGTTGGCACAGTTGTTACTGGACAACAAACATCGTGCACTCAAGTACCAAATTATTTGTTAATGAATTATTTTAGACTTTAACAGCTTCACTACCTACATACAAAGATATTCAGATGGAAAAACAGGCACAAATGACCGATTACACACAGAAAATTACCTCTGAATGGTGAAGAGACGGAAACTGTTGTTACATTCAAGAATCACAGTGCACATCACAAATGATCAGTCACTGTTCAGGTAATTAAATATGCCTTTCAAATCCTGCTGACTCACGCTCAAGAATACGCCCCGCCCCCCCAAAAAAATAGTGCGTACAACTTGAGTGAAAAGATTTATCCATTTATTTTACTGTACGGCCACTACTAATTAACCTGGACACCACAATTTTATGCGTAAACTCCTCGGTTGTTGTTGAATACATTATTGTGAAATAAGAGTTATATTTTGCATTCAAACACTAGATTTTAAAGTCCAACTATTGAACTTCAGACTTTAGTTTCCACAGTACAGTGAAACTCCTCTACAACGAAATCATGTTTGCAGCAAGAATTTTTTCACAACAGGGGGTTTTTCACTGTAGCAAATTTGAAACAGGAAAGTGGGAATGGTGTTAATGCATGAAGATTTTTTCACACTAGGGGGTATTTTCACCCATGTAGATTTCATTGTAGAGGAGTTTCACTGTAGTTCAGGCTGAAGCCTAAGTTGTAAATTCTCACATGTACCAAGTGGCCTCAAAATGTAACAACCAAAAATGATTTTTTTTTTCCTGACGGATTGTCACAGGCTAGGCCAGGGGTGGGCAATCCCAGTCCTGGAGGGCCGCTCTCCTGCATATTTTCCAACTCTCCCTGTTACCACACACCTGATTCCAATGAACAGGTTCAATATCAGGCCTCGTCAGAGCTTACTGATAATCTGATCATTCAAATCAGGTGTGTAGCAACAGGGAGATTTGGAAAATATGCCCTCCAGGACTGGGATTGCCCACCCCTGGGCTAGACAGTGTGGAGTTCGATGCACTGGCGTTGTGTTGAAATTGGTTTCCGCCGCTTAAATTAGCAGCAACAGTTTTTGATACTGATGCATTTTAAGAGTATGTGGAGATTTTTAAACAAATAAATAAAAAAAAAAAATACTTACTTAAAGTGAGCTTGAGCTGCCTGATGAGAAGTCAGTACTTTTTGACACAAAGAGCATCGGACAGTGAATGGGGTGTCCCTGCACAAGGCAATGAGGCGATTCTTTGCGAGCCTTGGAACCGGAACTGGCACCACTTCTCTTTTGGTATCTTTAAAAAAATAGAAGTTTAATTAAAAAAAAAAAAAATCTCACTGGCAAGACACCTCGTCAGCAACCTGCTGCTTTATCATGTACGTGCAGAGGTTCCGGTAAAGACATATGAAGTAATCTCACCACTCATAGTGAGGGACTCAGTGAAGTGATTTTTTGCTGCCATATGCTGAAGACATTCGTCCCGCTGGTTGAAAAGGAGGTAGCAGGCGGGACAGGCAAAGCCCACGATGCATTGGTAGCTCTGTGACATGCAGTGACCGTTGGGATGAGATGACAACACCTAAGAAATGAAAACATTGGCTTCAGTCATGGAGTTCAATGTCAAAGGGGGATTTCACGAGTTACTATGGAGGAGGAACCTTAGATTGAAGATGTGTCTGCCACTCTTCTTTGGTCTGAAAAATACGACAACAGGCCACACAGGCGAATAGCATCATGGAACTTCCCTTGAGACTGATGGTTGGATCGCAAGGTGAGTGGTCAAACCTACAAATAAAATAAATCAATAAAATGTTGACCAAACTATCCACATTTGCACATAAATGTAGATCAAAAATGTACAGTATCAAAATAACCTTTTCAGATGTCCTTCAAGGAGAGACACATGATCAAAAACACGACAACAGTTAATTACAGGACATGTATGTTTAGTCGAAGTGTTCATTAGGTAAGCAGCTCTACGTCGTCTTTCAGAACCAGAACTGACCACTCCAGGCCGCAGACCTGAAAAAAGAGGCAGATTCTTTACAATTTGTCACAAGGAAAATCAATTAAGAAAAAAAAAATCTGTAAATTGTACATGTTTAATAAGGAGGTTTGTGGTTACTTCATAGTGTGCGGTGAAGAGATATTCTATTTTTCTTTTCAGATGCATAACATACCTGGCATTTTTAGCCACATCTCCACGCAGCGCTTTGCCTCTAGATTTATTCCATTTGTTGGGGTAATCGCAAGTTCCTGCTGCCCATGAATTCTTTGTTGTATTTGTTTCTCCTGAGTAGAAGCGAAACAACAGAACATTGTGACATACCACATGAGTATGTAGGAAGCTATATGCGGAAACAAAAATATTGATTTTATTTGTTCAAACAGTTTGAGGTCTAACGATGTTGAGTTTCCCAAAGTATATAAAATGAGCTGTAGATTATTTGTGTAGAATCAGAGAACGATAACACATTCAGTTTACTTAAATAATTGTTTTGGACAGCATAAACTAAAATAAATGTATACTATGCAGTTCGGACTGGAATACAGACTTGGTACAGTATCTTTCAGGGATTCCCATCATTATCCTGAATTCTTTTTGAATGCTACCAACTATACTACTGAATCTACTGAGGTGCTAAATAAGTCATGGATACAGGAACTCAGAAAATTCTAATATGACCAACTCATCAAATTTAATTGATTTTTTTTACCCTTACCTTGAATGCTCTACATTTAGCCGCTCTTTCCTGCTTCTCCAGAGCCACCTGCTGTGCCAGTCTATCCAGAGTAGATGCAACATGTGCCTTTTCACGGTTGATTTTATCTTCGATCTCAGGATCATAAAAGCCGTGGAAAGGAATCAATCAAAATTGATATGTTTCCCCACATAATTGTGATACATATTTGGTTTGGCCACTCACCATTCTTGATGAGGATGAACAGCCCTCTTCGTCACTATCACTCAGCAAATCAACGCATTCCAGCACTGGCCTGAGATGGCCTTCCTGTGGAAAGAACAAGAACGGTATCTCAATAGATCACCACGTTCTAAGATTGAATTGAATTGAATTGAATACACTTTACTGTCATATGTGCTGTACGTATGTGTAACATACAGCACAGATGAAATTTCTTCCCCCTCAACATAAAACAAGAGGAGCCGCTGCGGGTGTCCGCGCCGCCATCAAAAGAAAAGTTGACCAAAAAAATGACAAAATAATACAAGACAACGCATGAAACACAGACAATTGTGCAATCTCAACCACTTTCCTGCATACACTTTGTTGTTTGAAGCCGTAATAGATGAAAGAGGAGCGAATCAAAGTGTCCTTTTCACCAGTGGATCAAAGACGTCATGCGGCAATGTGCACACGTCTGCTACAAGCTAAGCTGTAGCAACAAGAAGCTGTAGCATCCATTAACGAAAAAGAGAGATTGGCTCTCTTCTCCTGTCCCATCTAAATCCGCTTCAATTCCAAGCCGCGACTCCCAGTTCCACATATGCATCGGCGCTCTGCGCTGACGCTCCTTTCTTCTCATCGTCGGCTCCTCAATCCATGCATCCATCCAATCCATGCAGACTGTCCATCGGCACAGACCTTTTCGCTGAACAAAGCAGGGCTGTGAGAATGCTGCCTACTTCAGGCGCAAGACACAAGCGCCCCGGGGATGTCCAGCAACGACAGTCAAATGGCGCCGACATTCCTCCCAATCAAAAAAATCAGTGCTGGTACGCGTGTGCTGCCGAGAAGGCGCAACCACCAAGCACAGATTCTTCTTGATGCTAAATGAATGCAAATATCCCTGACATACATTTTGAAACAACCTGTCTGAATCACACACATTCATGAGCCTTACAGCGCTGTAAAATATTCATTGTATAATTGTACTTAGATGTGGTTTTACACACTTGAGATGAAATGGAACTTACAGATACAAACTCCACGTCTTCAAACCCATCGTCTTCTTCTTTATTTGGAGACGACATGTATCTGGAGAAAAGCGACACCATATACACAAGAGGGACAGGGAACTAGCAGTTCTAGCACAAAGATCATCAGACTTCAAATGTAGCACGTTTGTTGACTAAATCAGCCTTGTCTTGGTCAATCTCGAACTGTCAGTTGTACATTTTCATCCAACTGAACTGAATAGGCATTACTGTATTATTTGGTTACAATTGGCCACATTATACAGCTGTCGTTTTAATTTGTAGTTAAATTCCTTTAGTATAGATCCACTTTAAAGATACGACACAAGAACTTCAAAAATGGACACACATGAACATGCATGAAGGGCTCCAGAGAATGCAGCTGACAAGTTGCGTAAAATCGACAATAGAAGGAGTTTGATAACCTTCTGCAACTTCTGGATCCTGTCCCCCCGCTAGGTACTTTTATTTCTGGAGTTTTGTTTTTGCAGCGATACTAAAGGCCACCAAAGGCAGCACCGAGCGAATGTGTGAATTCAGAGTACTTATTTGATAGCAGAAGAAGACCAAAAAAAACCCTAAAGTGCAAATATAATGAATTTTTTTTCTGTCGTGCAAGCACCGCATTGACGCAAATCGTTTTTCTTAGCTTAACTCTTTCTTGACGCCATTGTGAAGCTTTGTAAATAACAGAGGGGACTGTCTTCTTATTGACGCAAACAAAATGCTGGAATCGATCGAAATGTGGAGCCGGGAGCTCACTTTTACGATTGGAAACCCATAGTTTACGTCTGTGGGATGTGACATAAACCATCAAACTACAACGTTACCTTTTCGCTTGTACTCCGGTTTTTATGACTTCTCTCTCGCCGTTCCGTTTTGTTGGTTTGCCGTAAAGCATGCCTATTCGCGCTATATACGTCATAGTGACTTTAGGCAGTAGCACTCATTCTTTATTCCGGGCGTCCCACGCGGGCGGTATTGGTGTCTGTTTAGAGAGGTTCGAAAAATTGCGCCCTTATTTTTTACCTTAATGTGAGACCTGTCGTGGATATATTCCATTCGAAAATATGTCATTTTGATGATAATGTGTACACACGATCGATTGACGAATGGATATCATGAAGACCTTACCGCAGCTGTGCCACCCGCAGACCGCCCTCCAGTGGGGATATGAATCAATGCAAGTATATATATACAGTATGCACTTTTTTCCCGCGTTTTGTATGGAAGGCAGTTTGGCCGAAAAAAAACTAGGACGTTTCAATTAAAAAAAGAAAAAAAACATAGGCAAAGTACAAAAATATGAGATGCTATCGTGCTATGATTTACGAGTCGCGTACCTCTGTTGATTGATACTTAAGATTTATTATGTACAGCAATTTGTGACAGCTCAGGGTGTTTAAGTGCTCTAGAGAAAGCTGAGTCACATCATTGTTTAAGAGTTTTGTTAATTGTATACAATACTCAGTTTAGTACATTTGTTTTTTTTGGTCTTATTTTACATTCACGTAATTTCATTCGTTGAAATATTTGACTTTGACTGCAGGAACCATGGGCAGCACAGTGACTTGGGCCTTCATGTGTGGCATTCGCATGTTCCCTCGATGCAATCCCTAATGCTTCCCTCTCATGTTCCAAAAACATGTGTATTAGGTTAATGTACGGTATATGTGAATGTAAGTTGTTTAAATGCTAGCCAACAAGTGCCCTGCTGTTGCAGGAAGTACCTTGCCTCTCGCCCCAAAGTAAGATTGAATTGGCTCCAGCTCACTTTAGAGCCAAATGAGGACAAGCACTCGAGAAAATGGAACAGAACCGGCTCGAGGCACAAGCAAACTACGCAGCTACTTGGGGACTCCTAGGTGGACCAAAGTGTAAGTATTATTTTAAAAACACATTACAAAAACATGCTGGCAGGAACCCCCAAGTCATATGTGAGTACAGGTCCCATAAAGCTTTTTCTGGCCCTTGATGGATGGATGTAGGATGCAAGCAGGCATGGGTCACTGAGCCTGTGGGTCACACAGTCAGTTCTATATGAGCGTTCACCATGGTGGCATGCAATTCTCACGACATGATACCTCTGATGAACTGTTTTAGAAAAAAAATGTTCATAATAAACATGGGTTCCACCACCCCTAGCTCCTAAATTACATAATCCTTGTTACATCAGTCTGGCATGAGAGTGTTTGCCTCTAAAAGGTTGTGCAATAATACCTCCATCCTGATCAAAACCCGTGGGTTTAAAAACCTATCAGGATGTGCTTGCATTTTACAATAGACCTGGTGGAAAACATGTCAACATGATTATGTAAAGCTCTCACTGCCATAGAGAGATCCAAAAGCGTGATCCTTTTTGGGCATCTCTGCAGCAGATTACTGCAAGAGCTTGGATCAATGTGCTGACTCTCTTCCTGCACCTTGTCAGAAATGAATAAATAAGTGAGACTTGCTGCTGACTCACTCCCAACGTAACAGTACGGTAGCCTGGCTGCGGATATCGTTTGCGCTCCGCGAGTGGCCCAGTAAACGGGATGATGATTGGCGAGCCCCCGTGCGTCTGCTGTGTTTTGGGCTTGGGGGAGGTAAAGGAGGCGGTGGCAGCAGAGGAGGAGGAGGAGGTATGAGTCAAGCGGCTCTCGGCTACCTCATCTCAGCTTGATGATGATCGCTGCCGTGTTTCTGGTCCTCCTCAGGCCGCTCTCCGTTCAGTGCGCGCTTTTGTTGCTGTTACTGTTACTCGGGACCGTTGCCACTATCGTGTTTTTTTGTAGCTGGCAACGCTACGTCGCTCGCGGGAAGCAGCCCATCAGATCAGCGCTCTCAGGGCGCTCCAAGTGTCGCGGTGAGTGTTGGAATATTGTTCATGTCCTCATGTCTCATGTTGTCATAGCTGCTCCATATAACAAGAATTGATTTGAAAGCGCCGAGCACCCGCTGAGGCGTTCATGTGCGCAAAGATGCTGTCAAAAATGGCCCTTTCACATGTGACCTGTTTATCTGCCTTTGTACGCTGCCTCTTGAATTTACTGCAAGGCTAACTTGTGTGTCTTGTGTTCCGTAGTGGGCCTCCGAACGCATCATTTTCGATCAGAGGTAGGATGAACTTTTGTCATTATAAGTTTAGTACGTCATTCTCGTCATAGTCACCAACAGCATCATCGGTCATTATAATTTTTAGAAATTGTTACTTTACGCAGACTGTTGGTATTTTTTTAAAATTGTTTTTATTATTACTACTTCAGATATGGCACCCGTTGTGGCTAAAACATTTGGTTTTACTTTAATGAAAGACCGCATTGCTATTTATGGACCACCAAGTGCGCAGTGCGCATGTGTCATCAATAATGTGGGTGATTTGGCAGATGAATTTCAAGCAGGTTTAACACTCACTTGTTTTTGCAACAATATACAGAGTTATATTTGATATTTTGTGATAAATAATAAGTACAACATTTGTTTACAATTACAGTACTGTACAATATTCTTTGGTCGTTATAATCAAATTTATGCTCGTTTTTTGTTTCCGGTTATGGGACTTTGTTTTCAAAATAAAACGTACCTCGAACTCGGTGAAACGTTTGGAATACAATACAGTACTGTAATACACAAACCTAAAAATAACATTTAGAAAGAAAAACTCCATTAGAACTGAAGTGAGATGAATTTAGCTATAGCACAGGTGTAAACAATATATTTTAGGGATTCTGGTCCTGAACAATTATATAATTATAAAACTATTACTGACCCTTGTTTCTTTTATTTTGTAAACAATAGAGTGAATATAGCTACTGATGAGTGTGTAGGAAAAGTGTGAATATACTTCAATCTAATGGGATTGTCTTTGTTTGGACTTATTCATTTCTGCTTCTTCAACTATATGTCAACCAAATGCAACATTGCTAAAGTAACCCAATTGTGATTGTAATTGTCTGCTCTTGTTTCCCAGGGCTTCAGACACAGTCCACGCCACTCCAGGAGAAGCTCACATGCTCGAGTGACAGAGGAAAAGTCCAATTTGGTGGAGGTCCCGAGCAATGAGTTGGATTCTTCATCAATTCTCAGGAAACGCAAAGTGAAGAAGCGAGTCCTGCCGGAGTTTTATCAGTCTGTGCAAGTCACTCCGACACGCAAAACTGTAGGTACTCAAGGTGAATGGTCAAAGCTAATAGTGGAAATCAAAAATCTCCAAACCCCTTTTAAAAGGCTTCTGTGACATAAAAAAAAATGAGACCAATATAAACTATTTTAAAACATTTTCTACTTTAATGTGATCTATATACTGTACAAAAAGTTTTTTTTTTCAATTGGAGAAGTAAAAATACACTATGATTATGTGGTTGGATAAGTGCGCACACTTTTTTATGAGTAAGGATTTGCCTGTGTTATGACATGCTATTCCGAACTCTTCATAGTTCCCTCCACTGTGCCTCGAATATGGCCCCAATTCCAACTTGAAAAAAAACCCCACCCCAAAGCATGATTCTGCCACTGTATTTATGATGGTCTTTAGGATTTAGGCAGGCTAACATACAATTTCGAAGTACTGTATGGCCAAAAAGGTCCACTTTAATTTCAGAGGACCATAACACTTTCAAAGATACAAGAAAAGCCTTCCGCCATATTCCACACATACTGTACTTGTATGAAGAAGATGGGAGATTGTTGCTAAGATTTAATGAACAGCCAGTTCTTGCCAGAAAAAGCTGCAGATCCTTTAATGCTTCTGTTGGCGTCTTGGCAGCCTCCCAGACCAGTTTTCTTCTTGTTGTTTTTTCTTTTTTTCATAATTTTGTATGGATGCTCAAGAAGCACCCTGGCCATGCCATTGTTTGCCACATTTTGTCCACTTGATGATGTCTGTCTTTATTTTCTTTCATGTCCTACACATTTTTAGTGGAATGGTGAAAATGTTTTGAAATGATTGATCTTGGTCTCATTTTTATATCACTGATACCTGGCATTTGAGCAGATGTGTGTCAACTTTTTTCTCCCCGCTGTTTGTATGAAATGGTCACACAATGGTCACACTAAATATACAGTTGCACAGGGTTTTTTTTTTGTTGGTTGTGTGACTGAAAATAGGGTGTGTCATTTTGGTAACTGATGATAAGGCAATGTTGTCGGCTACATTAGCAAAATTGCCTTAGTCGTTTTTCAATATTTTTGGAAGACAGGAAAAAGCACAATGTTTAGAACACCTTGGTATTTTTCATTGAGTCTTTTCCCTAGTGCTTACTTATTCACCCATCTGGTTGAAGATTTTGTTACAATATTGCTAAAAATATATTTACATGTAATATATAATAATGTGGCGGACGACTTGAAAAGTGCACTTCCATATCTGGTAGATTGTATCCAATTTCGCACACCATTTGTCAGCCATAATATAAAACTGCAAAGCTGGAAATCCATAAAAAATGTGTAATATCAACAGTTGAGAGAATTTGAGAGAATTTGCGTTAAAACCGAGAGAGTGGCCAACTGTTTGGAGCAGTTACAATTCTCCTGGTGAACACCTACTTCTAACTTCATACGTGTAGTTTTGTTCTTGAGAAATATATCACACACACACAAATAATATGAAGTGTTCCATCTAAGATATAAAGTATCATATGCAGGCATTCTCTTTCTCCAAGTGATGTCTCCAGCCAGTGTGATTGGCTCAGATGTTTACACCAAGAGAGATGTGAGAAATGATCTCATCGATCTCCGCGGCTGTGCAGCAACTTCCTGCCTCCATTAGTCGTGCAACAGTATGCGGATAGCGTATGAAACCCATTAAGATGACCTGAGACATTTGTTTTCTATTACAGTGAAATCCAAATCCACACTACTATCGGCAAAAGTATTGGGTCACCTGGCTTGGCGTTACTTAAAGAATACATAATTCAGTTAGCAGTTATAACAACATCCAGTCTTGTATATTCATTGATCCAGAAGAACAATTGCCTGGTCAGGGTCGCGTCTCAATTTGCCTGATGGGTTTTGGTTATATTCTTTCTCACCTTCAATCCAATTGAATTTAGAAGGAATTAGGGTGCCTCACCCAAACCTTATTAATTAATGAATAGATTAACAAGTGTTTCAATATTTTCCTTTATACAATATGGCTCAAATTCATGGTTCAAATTATATTGTTTGTTTTTTGTGTCAGTAAGTAGGCAGGTTTTTACTGGTGCCTAAATAAATAAATAATAATAAAATAAATAAAAATACAACCACTACTGCCATACTATGGTGCAGTGAGTAGCTTTCAAGTGTAGCGGAGGAGCACAGATAAATGTTCTTGAGGGTCCTTATAACAACTTCAAAGGTTCTATTTATAGGTGATCAAATTTTGTCTGCATTCAGCACACACGCATGGATACTCAGAAATGCGCTGTCAAAACATGCGTACAGATCTATGAATGCAGCACTTTTTAAAAATGCAAATGCTTCCGTGCTTTGTATTTGCCCTTTCTTGGCAAGTTTTATGTTCTAAAACCTAACAGAGTTGTGCTGAGTGTTGCAGCATCTTATTAGAGAGTTTGAGGTATTATTATTGAGCTAAGAATGGTGTACCTCTTGTAAGACGGGGGATAAGCCTTGAATTAAAAAAAAAAACATGGGATGGGCTCTAATCTGTCAGCTATTCTTATCCCTGTCCAGATTGCTTCTTATATAAAGGAGAGAATCATTAAGGATAGGGATACACCCAGGATACACACTTTTCCCCATGTATCATAATCTTATCCTAATGTGAAAGGAATTATTAACACACTGAATAGGATGATAAAAATGCCGAATGTTAATCATGATGAAACATGAACAAAAGATGGTTTCTATTATTAGCAGTTTGACTGAGCTCAGAACAGTCACTTGAAGTTGATTTCTTAAATTAGAATTCCTTCTTGAATCCCTGTAAATGTGAGATGTTCCCCCCCCCCCCCCACATTCAACTCAAGTCTTAAAATGACCCGGCTAGTCTTGTTTACTGTGCTTTATTCGAAACATCACAGTCATCTTTATTTAAGATTTTTTTGTGTTCCTGGCATACTAACACAAAGAGTGCACCACATTTCTCTGCTCACACTCATTTGGCTGAAAGAAACGGCAAGAGAACAACTTTCTTCTATTTTTTGTCCTTGGTAAGCTGTGCCTTTGTAAAAGAATATAATACTGCACTTTAGTGCTCTTTGACAATAACGTTCTTGCTGGCATCTGTTTCATAATTTGCTACACTTTACAGCGTTTTAACATTGAGTGAGTTGCATATTTGTGAAATAAACCAAGATGGGCATTTTAAATCCCATGTCCACTATAATCTAAGACATGTTTAATAGTTGTGTAAATTGAAATATTTTGAAAAATAATCAATTGTGATTTGTTTCCCCTCAATATTGCAATTGTAATTTAATATGAAATGGTTCTTTTTCAATCGTCCTCTCCCCATGTATTTTTTAACAAACCCAAGCAACAAATTAATCTATATTACAATAAACAATATTAGACTAATTATACATACAGTACATGCTTCGGTCTATTAGGTTAGTCTTACAGTAATGTAAAAGCAAATGAACCATGAATCAATTGAAAGGTAGTTCATTCATCGACTTCAATTACTGTATAGCTAATTTACTCAACACTTTGACGTGCAGACACCTTCACAGAATTATTCAGTTAAATGAGATAAAAAATAACGCAAACAAATATATATATATACAGTATATATATATATACAGTATATATATATATATACACACACACACACAGCATATATTCTTTGTGAGTGTCAGGTGTTTTTTGGGTCTATGTGGGATGTTTTTCCTTGAGTATGTAATTTTTGGCACATTCATCAAAGCTTTCTAACTGCGTCCAAATCCCCCTCAATGGTGTCACCTTATGTTGTATACAATATAGCCTGTCAGCGGGAGCCCCCTGGTGCTCTTGTCCTCCCAGCTTGTTCTGCGTTTGTATCCTGCTTACACCTTTGCGGGTCGCTGTTGGCTCGCAGCCTCTTCTCTGGCTGGCTGGCTGGCGCGCATGACGGTGTGGAACACATGCACTGCCTGCCCTCCTGCCACAGTCTGCCTGCCAGCCTCGACAGCACGCGACTCGCCATCACCACAATCTCCTCGGCTCCTTTTGGAGCTCTGACATCACTTCGCATCATTTGCTCAATGAGCTCAAATCGTGACCCATCCGGAGCATCCCCACAAGGGCGTGGCACTGCGTGGACGCACGGAATGTGGGATTGAACGCCGGAAGAAGACAACAATACACGAATAGGATTTTTTTTGGGGGGGGGGGGTGCTTTTTATGATGTATAGCGTGGTAAGTCTTGATGTTGACCTGGCGGGGGAGCTATACAGCATTGACTGCATGTTACCGTTAATTAGCGCTATCATTTGTTGTGAAAATGCTCTTATTTTACACACTTTGACTCCAATGAGACACATCTGACCACCCACACCACACACGCATTTGCCCTTTCATTTCACAGTGACTCTGATTCAAAATAACGATTTGTTTCATTGTTATCTCTTTCGTCTCAGAGCTCCTGTTCGGGGAACCCTTCCCTCCACTGCTCCATGTCTTCCTCTGCGGATTTATCCGAGGAGGAAGAATACAGTGTCAAATCTGGATCGGCATCGCCGGCGCCTGGTGACACTTTGCCATGGAACCTGCCCAGACACGAGAGGTCCAAGAGGAAGATCCAGGGAGGCTCCGTTCTGGATCCGGCCGAGAGAGCGGTGCTCAGAATCGCAGGTGAGGAGCCACTTATGTTTTGCGGTGTGACTGAGGGGGAGGGTGCAAGTACACTGGGCGCACGCATGGCGTTATTGTGACGTCCTGATAAACCTTTTTTTTATTGCCTGACACACCCTGGTCTCTCTGCTAGGGGCTGTGGCATGTGTGATGGTATTTTGGATCAGGATGATGGCCAGTTTTTGATCGATGCAGAAGATGGCTAGATGGATTGATGGCTAGCTGGATGAGTGGATAGAAATGTGATACTTGATGGTTCATAATCTCACTTGTACTTCATCTTTAAAATGTTCGATTTGGTTTGAGGTCTGGGCTCTCAAATTCACACCAAACTATGAATATCCCAAATGTATGTGTAAAAATAACAATTAACATTGACAATCGGTACACACATTCCAATAATCTGGATGAATTTCAGGGGTTTAATCAAAGTGAATGCCAGATTATTCTGGAAATTAACATTACACACGCCAGTCATTTATTGGTGTGGGGCGTGTTAGGTCGGATTTTTCCTCGACTATTTTCTTGGAAAAAGACCAAGAGAGATAATATTAAACCTATTCACACATGTAGCGGCCATAACAACAAGGAACATTTTCTATTTCAAATGTGGAGGGTGTATCCCATGCCTGCATATCATCTATCGATACATTTATCTATCTATGTATCTATCTACCTTTCTATCAATCTATCCGTTCCTCCTTACTTCCATCCATCCATAATCTGTTAATTGACAAATCTAAAATAAACCCATCAGAAATCCGAAAAATAAAGTCCCGCATGCTTGATACATTTGAAACCGGCTCAGCAATAGAGCGCCTCGACTGGATGCTGCAAAAAATGAATGCGTCATTCCAATCAAATTTGTCTGTGTCTGTTGTAGTACAGTACAGATATGTCGCATTTACTCCAAATACAACGTTTGCATCATATTGTAACAATAAAACAAGATTCCAAATTCGGCTATTTGAAACGTGAGCAGGGACACTTTTTACAGCGCATGCAGGTCCGCCTGGTCGTTCCGTATCAGTCCAGTCAAGTCCGGGCAGGAAGTTGGTCCTATTGGACCGGCTGCAAAGCAAGGGAGGGATGTTGGGCGTTTCCTTCGGTGCAACAACAGCCCCGATCACTCTTGAGAAGCTGCTGCATACACACAGGCAGTGACACACACACAGAGAAATGATACACGCACACACATGTGTCCCTGTCGCCCGCTGGTGAGCGTTCACTGTGTCCAGGCCGTGTCATGGCTCAGCACGCCATGCAGAGCTATCCTCTCTCGGACGAACAGGAATACCTCCAGGCTTATGAAGACGTTTTGGAAAAATACAAAGGTAATGTGACTGTGACCGGTTGTGGTGAGGATTTCGAATGTTGTCGGATTGCGGTTTGACAGCGCAATAGTCAGCATGACCCACCCACCCAAGCAGCCAGCCACCCCCTCTCCCCTTTCTCTGTCTGCCTCTGCTCGGATAATGTCCTTATTCGTGCTGTGCAAAGGTGGAAATAACTCAAGTGTGACATCATAGGCTGGGTTATATGATGAGATCAATTTGACAATCTGGTCATATGATATGAGTTTTGTTTAGATGCTTTGTGGAAGTAAATCGGTGTTGAATAAGAATCTATTTGTGCTTTGTTGTTACTGAAATGCAGCTTTTATATTTACAAGGATTTTCCCTCTTTTTCTTTACTAAATGATCTGTCAGATGATGTTGAGCCAAGTGTAGGTATCATATTGTATTGTGATGTCACATACAGCACTGATACACAAACATCTGGTATCAATACTGCCATGGTCGGTGGAGTTGTGTCTGCATAAAAAGAAATATACAGTATGTACTTGAATGCCTTGATTGTCGTAGCACTTGGTGCACAACTAAAATTCTTACACACCCACTTAAACACTATTGAAGGCTAACTTTTACCTGCTTTAGTTACATCAATATTTTGTATTCGTAGATTGCAGTAATTATTATAGTTTATCGCAGATTTGCTGTATAATGTTACGATGAATGGCAACATCCTGTGATATTGTGTCTAGAGTTATTCTGGAAATGTTCACCCCTAATGTCTGATGTCTGATGCGAGTGCTATAGCATTAGTATATTTGTTTATATTACCGTGTGTATTTGATAGTTTTTGGTCTGTACACTAGATGTCTTTAGCTGAATTAGTTTGGGAAATTTTGGTCGAAGTAAGATAAAATATGTGACTTTAATGTGGCTATTCAAGGGAATTGGTTCTGAAGATACATAATGGATAAAAAAACCTGCACGCATACAATACGTACAAAGCCGTGACCATTGATCATTTTTACATATGCTTTAGCCGACATTCCTTTCAGGGTGGTCCACCTATGCGATGATCTTCTGGTGAGACAGATGAGACAATGACAGAGCAGCATTAGGCGTTTCCGCCTTCGAAATGCCACACTCAAATGGACGTGGTGCTGTGGATGTGGGGCACGTGAGCAGACTACATTAGTGAGACAAAATCATGCACATGAGTTGTCAGGCCAAGCCAAAGGGTGGAGATCCTGTGGAGCTAAACTGAACCTGACAGCCCGACTTTTAACTCTTGCGTCTCCTCTGGGCACATACAAGCAAAGCGAAGCAAAAAAAAAAAAAGAAGAAAGACTAGATAGGATACAAAGATGCACTTCGGAGTTAATTCCCTCAGCTGTTCTAAGCCAGCAGGGTCAGTTAGGTGTGGTATTAAACACCCTCCTTAGACTCTTTTGAGATCATATGCTATAGCATAATTCGCCAGAAGAACTATGACCGACAATGAGCTGACTTCTTTGGCTTGTGGCTAACACATAAATGAGCACTCATATCTGAGCATCAGTATACAGTCGACTCCCTGCTGATTTTGACTTTGAAGATGAATTTTCTCAAGAAGCGTAAGACATGCTTTCCTCATGTTTTTTGGTGATAATTCCATGGTTTTATATTGAGTTTAATCATATTTTGATCGAAAAAAATAGTAGCTTTTACAATCTTTTTTTTCTTGCTTGGTCTTTCATGTTAAATGTGAAGTGTACGGGAGATTAGATTTTGTCTTGGTAGGCTTCAGCTGGTTGACATCTTAATTGTTGCAAAGTACATGATTCTTGCGAGAATTTATCACCATTTATCTTACTAAGCTGAGAGGAGGTAGGCTTTAAACACATTATATAGATGCCAAAGTGGCTGATCAGTAAAGTTGCCGCAGTCTTCATGTTTAATCTTAAGAAATTGCTTCATTCTTGTTCGAAAAGACACCTGTTTTTGTTCATTTACAAAACCGTTAACTGCTTTCCAATTACTATGTTTGGATAGCATATCCGTTTTATGGTAGGGTTGGAAATTTGAAGCCATGCTCCTTTTGTATGTGGAGTTTGCTTGTTCTCCATGTGCTTGAATGGGTTTTCTCCAGGGACTACTGCCTTTAACATTTAAGAACATGTATCTTAGATTCTAAAGACTAAAACCTTTTTAAAAGTAACTGTGAGTGTAAATTCTTTTTTTTGTTAACTGTACATGTGGCCACCCGGCTCTTGCCCAGAGTCAGCTGAGATAGGCTCCAGCACAACCGCAACCCTTGTGAGGTAGAAAATAGATAATAGGTGGATATTTCGCTATCAA
Source organism: Hippocampus abdominalis (assembly GCA_018466805.1). Classification (NCBI taxonomy): domain Eukaryota; kingdom Metazoa; phylum Chordata; class Actinopteri; order Syngnathiformes; family Syngnathidae; genus Hippocampus; species Hippocampus abdominalis. Next base: position 10,617,506 of record CM031702.1, on the reverse strand, counting down.
TAAGACTAAACATTGACTCAATGTAGCTATTATGTGCATCATATTTAATAAGATATGTATCTAGATATACACAGATTGACCATACCTGCACATAATGACATACAATTCAAGACCCCTATCTAACAATTCAGCCTTCACAAAGATACGGTAACAATACTTTTTTTTTGTTTCGTAGCTTCACATTTTTGTTGTTACCTTGTCGCCAAATAATGCAACTAAAATATTACAAACATATCACAGGGTGATTGTCCAATCGCACTCCATCTTATCAATATACAACGATAATAATAAACATAATGTTACTCTGGTTGTGCCAATCAAAACCCAGTAAGGCAGACTGATTGTCAGGGAAGAGATTTTGGTTTGGTTTTAACTCATGCTGTTATGATGAGCACAAGCTTCAAGATTCTCCCCATGTGACGATGAGAAGACTAAAAATAAGAACACATTTCCATAGCAAGATCACAGCACAGGCACAAAGACGAGCCAAAAGCCAGGGGGCTAATCTTTGCACGAGGCGGAATTTCTATGTGCCTCCCCATCTAGTCATACGATGATTATAGACGACAGTATCTGCAAATGTATTTACATTGACTTCACTAGTTGTTCATTTTAACGACCTTATTACATACAAAAGGAGGTACTGTCACATTGTGGAAACTCAGAATTATAATTACACTGAAAAATATGTACATTTTCGGCATGTAACCTGCACTGTATTACCACCCAAAATTGGAATTATGGAAGAAATGAGTGTTCACACTCGGATGGGGTCATGTACGTATTTGTTAGCGCTCGCTTACAAGAATGCCTCACTAATTAGGTATTAGAGGTAATCACACACTAAACGACTTCGGGTCACATTGCAATTTAGTCATTGCTTTACAATAGACTATACACTTGTGGAATGAGATAAAGACAGCGTTTCTTAGGTACATGTAAGTATGTAGACTAGAGCGATGGGTTATGTTGGCTCACACTGTTCCAGCAAAGCCTGTTTGGTTGGCCACTCAACCTCTCAAATTGCCAACTGTCTTGAAATCGCCAGTTTCAATGCAATAAAAACGTTCGGCGGTCCGCTCCAATTCAGAACATTTAAATGGGTTGGAATGAGAATAGTATTACCAAACAGAATCTATATAAAATGTGTTTGTGCCTTAATACTACAACTGCACAACACATCACATTTTATGAAGTAAGCCCCACAAAACCTCCAGAAGGCTTTCGGTGTAATTCGGTGATCCCAAAGCACCTTCAATGATACTCTTGCACGATACCAGGTTGGCGCTACCTCCTCACCTCCTACTGAATCCAAATCCTAGCTGGATTCTGCTTGCCTGGTGATGTTCCCTGCCGCTTACTGACATACCTTCGCTCCTCCATCCTGCAGCAGCAATCTCCCTTGACCGGAAAAAGTTGATAAAGTGGGGCCCGATGGAAAGTTCTTTCAGCTTTTCCCTTGTCCGTTCTATCCTTTCTGCCAACTGAGCAAGGTGACACCACCCGGAATTTGCCCTCTGCCAGTCTTGACTGGCAAAATAACTTGACATACTCAAGTCTAGCAGGCTTCCCACAGAGCGTACAGCTGGGGCTCTCTCTCAACCCCCATGGTGTAGGTTTGATGTGTTGAGTCAGCAGGGCATCAACAAGAAGTTTAACCAATGCGATGGCGGTTTGAAAGTACTCTATAAATACAGTTGAGTTGAGTTGAGTTGAGCTTCAGATGTGCTGCCAGGTTAGAGCCCTCTCTTGTGCTTCCTCCAACCTTGTCCAGCTGCCATGCTTCTTCAAGGCTATAGCCTTGACATGCTAGTTTCCTCCGCAGTCTTCCGGACCGCTCTCTATTTCATGCTTCCTTGTTTCAATGGGCCAGCATTATTCCAGGTTGTTTTTACAGCTTGTACATTATTGAGTAACATTTCAACAACTGTCATCGAAGTGTAAAAAAACATTCCACTTTCATACACAATGAAAGTTGAGCTCAAAGCGTAGTCTAAATCCGCATGGATGGAGTTTTATTTCTTTTGGTATTTTCCTAAATTCGCACAGGTGGAAGAGGGTTTTGGCGCCGTTGTGGGATGGAACACAGCCGACTCTCAGCCAATCGAAGCGATTTTCCTAATTCCCTTTAAAATCAGGGTGGTTGAAATTTGCACACTGTCCTTGAAATTGAAGAGGCAGAAATGGACTCTCTGAGGTCCGTGCATTACATTAGCATGCGCAAAGTACGTTTATACAGGTACATTTGCAGATGAGGTAGTTGGCCGCACATGTGAGGCGGGCAATTACAGACCGCACCCACGATTGTGTGTCCTCAGGCCCATGAGCATCATAATGTTAAAATGTAAAAACAATGAGCACTGGCGAACAAAGGTGCAATGTAGAGGTGATTTGTGACGTTCATGTAACTTCCTGTGTATATTCCTGTCTTGGTAGCTCTTTATGAGGCTGGTACATTTTCAAAAAAGTGTCCTTAAAAAAAGTCCACAAAAACCAATGAAGAAAATCAAATGTGTATTTGACATCAGCCGCTATAAGGGGACATTTTTGATAAATCATTTAAAACAAACGTGTTTAGTTCAGAAATAGCATGTATCATTCATTCATTCATTCATCTTCCGAACCGCTTGATCCTCACTAGGGGTGCTGGAGCCTATCCCAGCTGTCTCCGGGCAGTAGGCGGGGGACACCCTGAATCGGTTGCCAGCCAATCGCAGGGCACACAGAGACGAACAACCATCCACGCCCACACTCACACCTAGGGACAATTTAGAGTGTTCAATCAGCCTGCCATGCAATGTTTTTGGAATGTGGGAGGAAACCGGAGCACCCGGAGAAAACCCACACAGGCTCGGGGAGAACATGCAAACTCCACACAGGGAGGCCGGAGCTGGAATCGAACCTGGTACCTCTGCACTGTGAAGCCAACGTGCTAACCACTGGACTACCGGGCCGCCTAGCATGTATCAGTGATGCTAAATTCTGTGGTATTGGTGGGGCTGTTGTATCATAGTCTGAATAATTTATTTTTTGGGGCGTGTCATGGATGCGCTGTCATGACTTACTGTAAATCTGCAGTCAAATGGCCATCTGTGATTTTGTCAAACAGAACCACGGGCCAGAGCATGTTGTTTTATTTCATTAATTATTTGCACTCTCACTCCCTTTGTCTGTCCTCCTGGGCGTTGCCCTGCCCATCGTCCCATGTCGACTTCCCCACTCATCACATTCGAACGAGCCACTGAGCGGCCCACCCACTCCTCATCCTCTCTCCACTGACTGTTATCGCACAAAAGACACTTTGTTTTTATGGGAGCAGCATACAAGTTCCACAGACTTCTCCATGTGTTAAGTTGATTGTGGTGGTGGCTGACACTCCTTTTGACTGAGCTGGTGACATTTAAACACCGGGGAGCCACACTTTGAAAATGTTCTCTCCTGCTCAACAGATTAACATCCGAGCACTGGAAAAGCATTCAGTTAGTGGGTCAGCGCTTCCCGCTAAAAAGCAGTGACCCTCTAAATCATCTTGTTCACATGAAACAAGAAGGGGCTTAATACATTTCGTACATTTACTGCATTTTTTTTTCTAGCAGGACATGATGTAATGTTTCACAACGGCCCAGTCTGATAGCATGATTGTACGTTGTCTAATTTTCAGGGTGCCTATCCTAACCACCAAAAGTATACAGAATTTATTTAATACAACCCTCTTCGAAACGATCAATTTGCAGTTATGCTGCTGTGCAGTCACCTCATGATTGAACTGCCTGCCTGAAATTCTTTTATATGGCTCCTTCCTGCTTCAGTTTTATTTTGCCAAAGAAGTCATGCCCTTACATCCGTTCATTCGCTGCACCCTTCTATCTTGAAGACCATTTGATTTAATGTTTCAAGGTGAAACACACTCTTGGTCCATGTTGAAATATGTCTGAGTGCACTTAACACTTCCACAGCGAGCTGGAAAGAATGAGCATCATAACTTGATTTGAAATGCTTACCAGCCCGCATGTATGTCACATTTACTGTATTTTTTTTATTCAATATTAAAATAACATATGCCATAGAAGATAATGGAACTTATAACTGAATCCCCTAAATCGAACTCTTACCATATTTAAAGCTTTATTGTAGCGTGTATGGTTTGTCGCAGTCTATTGCTGAGTCTATGGCTATGATTAGAGTCTTCCTCACTGCTGTCGCTGGTACACTTCTGTGCTGATGTCGCATACATAAAAAAAAAAAAAAAAGGAAATTAGCTTTATTTTGAATGGACTATGTGATTCACACCAGCAAAGCGCTCAAAATAGAATTTACTTCTCCATGTCTTCACTCATTCACTCCCAAAGACGTTTTTAAACGTCTTTTCAGACTTGGTCCAGAATTGGCTTGTACTGAATGTGTTAATTTCTCTGAAGTCATAACGTCTCAATTTGTTGATCATTAATCTTTAAATGCATGCTATTTTGTACCTATAAAAATGCTAAATATATTAGAATTTTAATTGTGAAGTACACTAGCAGTTGCGTCATGCTTGTGTTGTATTTATATGCTGTCATGGTGACGAGGAGGAGAGCAGCCGGACCGGAATTCCATCCAGCGCTCTGTTCAACTTCTCTCACATGACATCATCTATTCCAACTCTGATTCACGAGCTGCACCCAAGGCAGCCTTCCGCTCCGGCATTCACAGCCCTTCTTTGCTGAGTGCACATGCTGGCACTTTATTTTGTAATGGCAACAGGAAATAGATATGTAAGCAATGATTGGTAGGATGGAAAACTGATGCAGCATAATTATTATGATGATGATGATGATGATTATTATTATTATGGTGGCCGGTAGCCGAGTGGTTAGCACGTCGACTTCACAGTGCAGAAGTACTGGGTTCAATTCCAGCTCCGGCCTTCCTGTGTGGAGTTTGCATGTTCTCCCCGGGCCTACGTGGGTTTTCTCCCGGTCCTCCAGTTTCCTCCCACATTCCAAAAACATTGCATGGCATGCTGATTTAACATTCCAAATCATCAATCAAGGTCTGCTTTAAAAGCTCAAAACCTGTTTCAGCCGATCAAGTGTATTTGCGACGTTGCTTTGCCCTGTCGAGAACTTCAACTGGTCTTGTCAGTCTGTAAGAATGACAAAAATTCATCATCTCGTTTGTTTACAGCTTAGAAGGATGTCATGATGACATGTCTCTTAAATTGATGCGGGGGAGGGAGGCATTTTGAGTTGACTAATCATGCTTCAGTAGGGCAGTGTTATATTTAGAAATGTATATTTTATTTCATTCTACTTACATTCTTTCTCCTAAATGTGTGATGAGAATATATCTATCCATTTGGCCATGTTCATGTCATTAGTTCTAAATGAAGGCTGTGTCACATTTCGCAATTCAATATCAGAAAGAAGCGATGGAAATTGTTTGAAAAAGGCATTTGATATGTGATTGTATCAGTGTTTGTCCATCACCATCATTCATTACAAGTGTAAAAGATTAAGAAGACGCGCTTCAATTGCGTTATATTGTGCTTTCTCTAAGTGTCATGATACTGTAATACATGACTGATCTTAATTACTTTGTATCTTCTGGTTCAAGGCTCTTAAGAACAAATAACACATAACATGCTCTGGTGACCCCTCACAGGACGTGGGAAAGTCACAACATTTACACATATATACAGAAAAAAATGTTGACTACAACCTCCCTCCGTGCTTGACGCCGAGAGGAAAACAAATACTGTCTGTGTCGATCATATTTCGAAGGGGGGGGGGGGTCTTCATTCGGTACACTTGCACATTTTAATAAGATATACAAAATGCACCTGAAATCAAATAAAAAAATGCAGCTTATACACTGTCAAAGACGTTTTGGTGGTTATAGTTTGTAGTGGTATGCTGTGCTGTATCATAGTGATGATAGTCTGATAGTTTGCATGAATAAAATAAGATAACCAAAATATTAGACCCACTTCTGAGTATAGTAGCAGTAGTAGACTAGTTCAGCTCTGCACTGCGAGCTACAAGCACCTTGATAATCATGTTTTGAAAGCAATACCTCAGTGGCTGCGTCAATCAAAACACTATAGATATGTTTGACGCACTTCTTGTATTTGATCGCATTAGACTGCACAGGTGTATCTAAACTAAAACTATTATGCCTGATAGTCAGCTGTTTACTTTCATTGAACAAGTTCATCTTATTCATATGCACAAAGAGTGTCATATCTTATTATGATGTATTATTGTGCAAAGGTATTGCCTCCTTTTAGATGTTAAGTGATAGACTGTCACTCAGTCGACTGTCACCAACAGTGGAAAAAAAGCAACAATGACATGCTCTCATTTTTGTGTTCACGTGTCTGTTTGTCAGGTATCTGGCTACTTTCTTAAAGTTCATGGAGGATGACAGGCTCTATCATTATCATGCCAGGAGTTCAATGGCCTTTTGTAAGATCCTTGACTATGTTTCATGAGCGCTCTTTAGTGTAATCCAGTTTACTGTACATTTCCTACTATATCCAAATCACTGCTGTGAAAAAAGTCATTAAAGCAACAAAGCCAGAGGTTGTCTAATGATTTTGCCCAGCACTTTATATTAATTAAGATTATGCATTATTTAATAACAGCCCGTAAAGAGTTTCGGATGAGGAGCTTAGCCGACGTACAAAGACTGAATTAAAATCCACAACACACTCATGTTGGCTGCATGAATGGAAATGAAAGTCTCAGAAAAGATTGTGTGTGTGTGTGTGTGTGTGTGTGTGTGTGTGTGTGTGTGTGTGTGCGCGCCCGCCTTTGTAGGGGCAGCATGGTTTAGGGTTGTAGTTATTTATAGCAATGCACATGTGCTTTGCTGAGGTCTACAAATAAGTGTCTCAGGCCAGGCGCTCTCGCGGCTGCGTGTTATGAGCGCTTTGGTGGACTCATTAACACGAGGGGCCACCGGGTTGTAGACGGGAACAAAGCACACCCACTCATTCATGTGCCATTAACAGTACACAGCAGTGAGAATAAAACACTTTGCGTCATGTGACATAACGGGATATTTGAAACCCTTCATTATTATTTTTCTGGATAATGTTCAATTTGCTTAAAGGGGAGGTCAAGTTTGGTGTTTTCTGAGTTTGGTCATGTGACGTTCTCAGGCTGAGCCGTGATTGATTGTTAGCTGAGCCCTTAAGCAACTATGATGTCATTTTCAGTCGACAACAAGTGGCAAAATGGCCGCCCCCTGAGATGGTTCCAGACGAAGGGATTTTGCTGCTTAATTCATATTGACTTTACCTTTAAGTACACTGTAACTTCACAAGACATTTACTAAACACACTTAGGAAAACATTGTCACAACAGAAAGAAAAGTGTGTTCATTTATCCATCCATTTTTTTAATACTACTTAACTTCACTAGGATCACTGGTTAGTTGGAGCCTATCCCAGCTTATTGTGGGCAAATATTCTTGAAATCATGTTTTCTTCCTCTTCGGATCCTGGAGGGCACCCTCATATTGTACTCCCCTTAATATTTTACCCAAAATATTTTCTGATCTTTCTCTTTTTGCATATTAAAGTCCTGCTTTGTTGTTTTGATTGACACAGTAATGTGATGGATGCAACTGTCTAGTGAATGATGCTGAAACAATTACGTTGGCTTGAACTGAGCTGTTTGATTTGTGAAACCCGCTCATCCATTTCTTACGGTGTTTGAGCGTAGGATGAGGATGACGCTGCCTTTCCTGGAAGACTTTCCGAGCCGATCTATATCATTGATTTAGTCATAAGATGATCACAGTCTTTGTGGGGAAGAGGTGTAACATGGTGTCATCCTGCTGTGGATTCATATTAGCATCAGTACTGTTTGCACAATTACATCAAGCGAAGTGATGCTCACAGTGATTTTGTTTTCTGTTTGAGTGACATGATTGTTTGTTGTGACCTATTTTAAACGTATAAGCCTGGAACCGGTGTTGAGGCCATCGTACTAAGAAATTTGTCATCCCCCTTCCCAATTCTCAGAAAGCCTTTTCCATTTATTTTTAGATTAGCAGAATGTTCGATTAGCATGAAAGTCAGCAAATTGTGGTTTCAGCTAATGCCGCGATACGACATCCGAGTGTAATGATGTTGAATGATAATGAACAGAAGAAGAATCAGTACATTTAAAATATAATTATCCAAAAATGTCATAGTTTAACTTCCACACCCTTGAAGCTTTTTTTTTTGTTGCATCAATTGCAGGGCACATATACAATAGACGAAAGTGTTCACACTCCCATTCAACTATAGACCATTTTAAGTCTTCAGTTAATCACAGAGGAGAAAGACAAACACTTATTCACACTCATTTTAACACCTATGTACAAATTAGAGCCACCAGAGATTCAAACCCGGATCCCTGACTTTAAGGCAGGTGGTTTAAGCATGATACCAATGTGCACATGCAAATAGTTTAAAAGTATTTGAAATAACTTTTGTCATTCTTTGTTTTTGTTCATTGCCGGATATTTGCATGACTACACAGGATAATATGACTTACAAGCTTTATAATTATTGTCTTCCGCACTATAATAAGCTCACAAGGAAACATTCAAGACTTAAAATTGCAACATCAGGGATTTTCCATGATCTGTGTTTATTCTTGCCTTGGATGTGTTCAAAACTTATTCCTCCGTCGAAACGATTTTGGGAGTTTTGGCATTTACACAATGGCGATGATGATGAACACATCTGGATTGGTCAAGGTGTCTTAGATAAGATCTCACTCATCAAGTGAGGCAATCATGCTACATTGTTCCATCAGTGTCTTCTGTGTCTGTTTAACTTATTTGGAACCACCCTGAAATACTCTGGGCTTTTTTTCCCCCCGCTTTCCTTCCAAGAAGAAGCACTCATTTCTTCTGTGGCTTTAAACCCCGCTGCTGGATAAACACTAAACTCAGTTTGGAATCGTGAGTCGCCGTGGAAAACCTGACAGAACTCGTTTGTGATACTGTATAGAGGCTTGTAGGTATGAAGACAGGCGCAGAAAATCGAGGCTGTTTTCTCAGTCGCTCGTCCACATGGTAGCATTGTACGTGAAGAAGTAAAATCCCCTTGACTGGGGCCGCTGGAGCTGGTAGAGAAGATGAAGAACCTGCTTGAAACCGACAGGCAACTCAGGGCTCACCTGGTAACTCTCATGTGTTGTATGGGTCAGTATTTTTCTCCCAACGTGAAGCAACGCCTGTACTTGCTTCTGCTTAATACATAAGCTAATGTAACCACAATTTTAGCTCTTTTTTTGCTTGCTTTTTACAGCTGAATGTGTTGTGATCAGAGTGATGCAATATCGTAGAGGGCTAAATAAGTTGTTGCTGTTTTTGAGGTTGACTCGTCTTCTCTTGAGTAATCGTCATCATTGGGTGTGATCGTTTTGGCAGTCACGGAGGGTAATTTAGAGCGCTTGCGAGTTGAACAAGCTGAATGCATCCGGAAAGTGGTTTATGGCATTAAATTTGTCGCGGTCAGACAACCGATAAGAGCATGTTGATGTAAGACTTCATTTCTTTTAAAAAACAAAACAAAACCCTTTTTCCTCCCTTGCTTTACATGCAATACATATGCCACTGCTGGTGATGTTTTGCTTTGAGGACACAGCACAGAGAGTGATGCAATTTTTTCCCTTTTCTTTTTATTTATTGGAACAAGGGTTACTCATATAGCATGCCGTTTCTTTGCTACAACTGTGCAACAGATGGAGGCGGAATGTGAAGTGAGAGATTTTTTCGGGGGGTTTATAAAGCAAGCACAGTGTGAATCTACAATTTTCCCATCCATCCATATGCTGCTCAGTGAATCCTCTGCTGGTGGGCGTTGAGGTGGAGCGTAATCAGCTGACATTAGCCTCCTAATATGCAGTGATTCTGCAAAATAGATGCAACAGAGCGGTTATAGGACATATGGCAATAACCCGTCTCAGCCTTTCCTTGTCAGTTGTGCCATTTAGACAGAACAGCGACATGGAAACAAGACGAGGGGAAAGTTTTGCTTTAACGGGCAGGAAAGGGCTTGCGGGTTAGACGATCCTGGGCAAGGAAACACAGTTTCTTTATTTGTATGTTTGAGCAGTGACCGGTATATATGTTACTAATTGATGTCTTTTGGTTTGGCATAATTGCTTGAAGCAAATAACTAACCATTGCAAAATCGGTTGATTGTATGGAATTGAAAATGTAATCATGATGTAACGTAATCACGTCTTAAAGCCAGTGTGGCAAAATGGAAAGCGCTAATTGACTGCACATAGCTCGGGAGCTTTTGATTCTGTTTCTATTAATTATTGGCATGAAGTAAAAGACGTTGGCGAAGGCCTACTTCCACCTACCCTTCCCCGGTGCAAACTACGTTTCTATAAAAGGCTCAAACAGGGCTTACTGATGAAAGAGTTGTGCGATGTCTGATCATCTCTGGTGTTGTCTTATGTAAATGTAAACAGAAAAATAAACAAACGATGATCAATGTCTTTTTTTTTTCTTTTGCTTCCTCAGATGAAAGGGACAGAGTGCAAAAGAAGACATTCACAAAATGGATCAACCAGCATTTGATGAAGGTATGGAGCTAATTTGAGATACTAATAATTTGGGATGCTAATTTTTCCATTATGTTTAAATGTCTGTTTTAAATAACTATTTCAAGTTCTAATGGGCTCTGACATGCACAAGGTTAATGCCCAGATGTTATGAAAACTTGGCACAAGAAGTCATCCAGCATGTCTTTTGTTTGGAGTTGCTTCTTGTGATGCTTCATTTGTGTCTGTAATTTAACAAAACACAGTTCATTTCAATCAACATAACTAACCAGCAGACACGGCGAGTCAGCGAAAGGCATCAAAAAGCAAATCATTTTTTGCATATGTGTTTTTGTAACATGCGGTCTGGGCGAACCTCGGTTCAACCGAGGTAAAACACACATATAATGGAAAATGGGTGGCAGTGAAAACTGTGCCAAACATCACGTGAGTGACTTGTTGTGGTGCTTAACCGACAATTATTTTTGCCAAATTATTGTCATGACTTCATATTTGAAATTGTAAAGAAAAAGCATTCCGTTTATTCAATTAAAGATATTCTGTTGAATAAACTCAACTCATCTGGGTTTGCAGTGTGCAATAGTCGATAGTTCACCGGTGATCCGAACTATAAATCAGACAGTGTGTGTATTTTATAATGTTAAAAAAAAAAAATCATTTTGAAAGTGAATATTTTATGACTTTAGCTCCCATTCATGACAAATCAGAAGTGCTGAGTAATAATTGGGAATCTGCTGGGTTGACCCAATAACATTTGCAGGGTGCAGGTCTATTTTGGCCCTACAGCTATGCTCGGTATTTGGGATTACAGTGTTGAAAGCACTGTGTGAAAGCAGGTCAGCAGGAGGCTGATTGTAGAGGCCTGCTATTTAGGCCACGAAGGACAGAGAAATGTCTCCGGGAAGCAGAAGGCCCCGGAAGTTGTCAAGTGGTCTGGCTCAAGTGCATAACTGACTTTTGAGAATGCTTCGATGGTACAATGTGTTTCGAGTAAGATTCCTGGCAGTTAAGAAACTCTTTCAGAAGTTGAAAGGCTCTACTAACTCTGAAATTGAGTGTCACCAAGTGCCTATAAACATTTTTGACATTTTCTGCAAAATGGTTACAAGTGTGGTAAGTGTTGACCAAAAAAAAAAAAAAAAAACCCCCAGTAAACAGTAGTTTATCTTCTCTAGCTTCATTATGAATTCACTTGACAAATCTAGAGTAACCGCTGTGGATTTGTGAATGATTTTTAAAGTAAATTACACTTCCCAAATGTTTTGCAGCATGGGAGCATGAGAACGTCTCGATTGTTCTGCTGTGTAAATAATATCCTATTTGAATTTTGATCATGTTCCCTTAGGTACGGAAGCATATAAATGACCTGTATGAAGACTTGAGAGATGGACATAACTTGATCTCACTGCTTGAGGTCTTGTCTGGGGACAAACTGGTACGTTGCTATTTTGTTTATTTTTATTTCTGATGATCTCTTGATGTGATGTTTTGGTATGATTGAATGTGTTGATGTCGAGGTCTGTTTTCTGTAAGTATTGATATTTAGTCAGTATTTTTGGACACTCAAAATAATGTTGTCACCAACATTGATTAGTCATGATTTGCTGTGCTGCAGAAGAGTGTTATGCTTGATAAACAAGTAATATCAGCGATGCGTCTCATTGATGAGCTAGAAAACAAGCATATCTGTCTCTGCAATGTCCTCCCTACTGTATTTCCAAGTTTTGCATTGTCAGCTGTAGAATTTTTTTCTTTTTGCATGGTTACTCTATGTCCCTAAGATTTTCTATTGCTCCTCAAGTGCCCGAAACTCCATGATTTATGTATTTATTCTCGTAAATTCCGCAGGGAGGGCATACTTGAAATGCCACTTTTAGTGGACTCATCAGAGGAAAACTATCAAGTGGGGATACAGTATCTTAATTCTCAAATGGCTCAAAGGGGTTGACAAATACTTGGCAGCCAAAGAGTAATGTTGTTGTTAAAGTTCCTTAGTAACTTTATTAACTCACTAATTGTGAAGTGTAATGAAATGAAAGCATGAAATAGGAATAACCAGGGTTCGAAAGCAACTTTTTTGCTCACCAGCCAATGTGGTTGGCAACTCTCTGAAGTTACCAACCAATCAGAATTTCCACCAGCCACTTAATTCGATGTCATCACATCGAATTACAGCACAGTATACTGTATACTGGAAATGTAGGAGTCATTGCCTGGGGGACAAATAGCTGAGAACAAAACATAACATAGGGTTGGGCCTCATTTAAATTTGAACGATTCCGGTTCAACGCAATTCTTAGATTTTTGCCTTTTGGGGTATCCAAACTACGGTCATTCATTTTTAGTGGCTTGGCAATGAACATATTTTGTTGTTTAACTCACTCAATTATGACACTCAAGTTTAGCACACTGTAGGCTGAGGCTTGTAGGGGGTCGGGGGAGGCACTAAGGTCATTAGACACGGCAGTCTGTTTACTTATACACGTCATGCAACGTCTTTTGCACAATTTCTTCTCATGACCCGATTATTCATTGAGTTCAACAAAAAAAGCCACACATGTGAAACCCACATTTGGCAAGTTGGTGGGTGTCAATTTCTAACCCTAGGAATAACTAATAGCTTTTTACATTTCACTTGTGAGTATAGCAGACCAACCCCCTCACTGTCGCTGGCTGATACAATTGCCTGGGCTGCTTATGTGCTTCAATCATGAATAGTTATGTCAAATGTATGGAAAACATTTGAACCACGTTGACAGCTTCTTTTAACCACTTGCAATTCTACTTTATTGGATTGAAAAATATTCTCGACCTCTCCACTTTATTCCACCCCCCATGAACCTAACGTGAGTTATGTGTGCAACGTCCGGTATGACCCGGCGTTTTGTTTACATGGTCAATCCATGTGCGAGTCCACTTTCCCTCACAGATACCGACTTAAACAATGAGAGAATATCAGTTGTTGCAACATCAAAGAGAAAACATTTCAATACGGCCTCCTACTCATGTAGCGATGAACGAGACAACATCAACAGTGGTCATTTCTGAAATAATAAATACAAATTTGTCAAGTGAAGCGAGTACATACAGTATAATTATAGTTTACTGTGGTGCTGCTGCGGCCTGTTACTAAGTGTTTCATTCTTCACTTAACATGTCAGTAGACTATTCATACGGTACTGTACTCCTTTATTTATTTATTTATTTATTTTTACAGAAAGCATTTTGACATGTAATGTCATGACATGTAACAATAAATAGAATACATTCAGGTGACTTGAATGACTCCTCATTGTCATTCATTTTTTTGAATTGTACACTCTGAATGAGTCACATTTGAACCTTTGTTTTTTTATTGTATGATTGTGTTCTCATGTTTGAGTAGCCTTCATTGATCATTTCAATGCAATATGAAATGTATATAGCCAATGACAAATGGCCAAGAGACAGACCAAAGAAACACTATAGGCGAATTAAATAGTGAAATAGAGAACTGATAAATTATTATATCATGTGTACAGTGATAACATCTTAACTAAACCGACAAATGGTCGCTGTCCCTATCAACGTAAACATTTCAAAACGACAACAAAAATGGACATACGTGTTTTTCACCGGACCACGACAAAAATCTAATGGTGACCTAAAACCTTTACGCAGTACTGTAATCATAATGTCATCATATGCTTTACTGCAAACGGCATGTATTTCCATGTCCCAACGTTGCCCTATGAGTTACTTCCACCGTGACTAACTTTCATTCTCCAGCAGTCTAGTTTGCTGTTTTCCCTCTTTATCCCCTCGTCTCCTCTGCTCTTTGGTTGTTTTTCTGTCCATTGTCTGACTTCCTTTAATTTGGCCGCTGTGTCTGTCTTCCTCCCCCTCCGTCCTCCTTCTCACGTGTTGCCTTTTGGCCCGATAAGCCGAGGGAGCGCGATGTCCTGAAGACATTGCGGTTGGTGAGTGGGACAGAAGCATGGGCAGTTGAGCGGCATGGAGACGTGCTGGATGATGACAAGGGGGTACGTGTGGATTGACCACTCCCACGCCCTCATAACCAACTAACATGACAGTGTACTGTGGCCGCCTTGTATGGCCACAAGTGTAGAAATAATCTCACTTTATGATTGGTCTTCCTCTAGATGTACAAACCTCAACTTCATTGAAGTTGGGACATTTTGTAAAATGGAAATAAAAACTGAATATTATCAACGATGTTTCCCTGCATATCATTCCAAATCTGAAAAAAAATCATTAGGTCTACTCACATTGTAGTGTAGGGCAGTATAAAACAAACTGCAAGTGCAACTGAGCCATATCTGCCATCTAGTGGTGAATGGTGATATTACAAATTAAAAGTACACTTGGCCCCTGCATACTCGCAGTTCGGCATCAGTGAATTTGCATGTTCACCATTTTTTTCAGTAATTAAAAAAATATTTGCGGTTTATATTTTTGTCCCCATTTCCTCCCCGTATGTCAATATATGGAAAACATATATTGCCTGTTTATTAGATTTGTCTGAACAATTTTCCGGGTTTGTAAGTCTTTTTTTGGGGGTGGAGGGGGGGGGGCAAGTGGCCACTCAGAGTGTGGTTGCAGACTACATGTGGCTGGCGGGCTGTCAGTCGCCCATTCCTGCCGTATATTATCATCACATATACACAACAATTTCATGTATAACAAGTTTTGAAATCAGAAGCCCCCAAATTGCTTGGTCGAGTATTTTTCAATTCTTTTTAAATGGGAATTGGTAACTTAAAAAAAAATGAAAAAAAATACTGATCTCAGCGTTGTTGAAGGTGAAGAACATTTGCAAGAAATATCAAGTTGACATGATTTGCCTTTGCGGGCCACCTAAAATGCTGCTTCAGGCCAGGTCTAAAAGTTTGACCTGTATTAGATGATGGCTGATGATACACTTTCATGCTAGAATTGTATTTATGTATGAAGAGGACATTTGGCTAAAAGAAGACATCTTTGTCTAACTTCATAAGACATTTTCATCTTCTGCTTTTGGTATTCAGCTACTTTTACATCTCACGTCATACTGTATGACAGCTTCACAAGTGAATAATTACAAATGCTACTGTTTCGAGAGTTTGAATGCAGCGCAATGTTTTTTTGCCACTGCTGCATCCTGGCTTGATTGCATTTTCCATTTCATTCCCTCTTGCTGTATGGTTGACACCTGAACATCAACGAGCATTTGTGCAAGAAATTTGACAGTGGCTTGGAGAAAAGCATTCCTGTTCAAAGCTTCCACCAAGATCATTTGCACATTCAGAGCATGTTGTTGAGAGTTGGAATTGGTGGAAAATGTTATTATCCTTAACTGTGATCAAATCCGGATTAATGAGTAAGATAGCAGAAGCACGTACTGTATCTTACATGCTACTAAACTTTTTTTTAATTCCTCTTTGGTCCACTGATACTGAACACAACCTGATCACGTGCATATTTCCTTCTGTCCACAGCCCCGAGAGAGAGGACGGATGCGTTTCCACAGGCTCCAGAATGTACAAATAGCACTTGATTATTTAAAGAGACGGCAGGTGAGACTCAAGCCACCTCAATGTACGAACATGCTTTCAACAGTTGTTGAGTGGTAATTGTGTCCCACCAGAAGAGCAATCGTGGATGTTCCCAAATAGCATGCGATCTCCAACTTGCAGCCAAACTCGTAATCATCTACGATGATTAAAAAAGATATAACCGTTTGCTGATTGCATGTCCCTGATATACTGCATACAAATATAATCAATGCTATGCTAAGTTCCCTAGCAGATGCTAATAGCGCATTATTATTATTTTTTTGTTAGGTTTAGGGTTACAGTATTACAGTTTTATTACAGTATTATTATTAATTAATAGCGCAGGCGCTCTTGGGTGAACGTCGACATAAGCAGTGACGTTTGGACACTTTACGATGACATAATGACGTAGTTCCTACTTGGCTCTTTGCGGGTGGAAAACCCAACACGTTCTTCGTTAAGAACTTGTTCAGCACCTACTAAGCACAGCACTTTGTTTTTGGTGGAAAAAGAGTAAAAGGGGTCTTCCTTTTTCATTTGAACTGGGGATGGGCATTTGCATCCTTGCTAATCTAAGGCGAAAAGTGGGGAACGCTCTTGACTGATTGCTAATCAAATGCATGTACAGTTTAGACAGATAACTAACTATTCACGCTCACATTCACACCTCTGGGCAATTTATTCTTCAATGAACGTAACATGAATGTTTTGGAATGTGGGAGGATGCCACTCAGAGAAAGTCATCATAACATGCACAAACACCTGCACAGGAGCGCCAGTGCTGAGATTCAAAATTAGAAACTACTTTTAGGTCTTATCAGCTGCCATTGTGATTGAACTATTAAATAAGTTAATTGTCCTATTCATTTTGTCATAAAAGAGACAGTATATTAATAGACTAATACAGTTAGGTCCAAAGGTATTTGGAGATATGATTGAGCTTCTATTTATGATTATCATACACCACCACAATGGATTTGAAATTGTAAAAAAAAATGGTTCTTATGTATGTGTTTAGTTTTAATTTATCACTTTGAAATGTTTTCCTCCAAAAAAATAAAAATAAAAAAAATTGATGGCAATAATGGCTGGTAATTGGGAGCCCTCAAGGAGCACTGCCTTCAAATCCCATCAGTGGGTTTTCGGAGGGGTTTGATTGGCTTCCCCTCCCCCACTAAAGTCAGAGTGTGATAATGTGAGCGCAGGCAGCCTCAGCTGTTGCCACATGTGACGCCCAAACAAAGGAGTCATAGATGTGCTCAGTGGAGACGTTCTATTGTTTCGTCCACGGTCCACATTCATTCCAAATTTTGTCAACATGTAAACTTCTTTATTGATTGGAATTGATGAATGAATATTTCTGGATTGCGGCGTTATTCTACCATAGTTGTGCTTTCTGTCTGATGCTTAAATCATCAGCCCTTTTATTATGCTGTAGCGTGTTTTCTTGCATCCATGACAATTCTGCCACCTTGTGGACAAACGGAAGAATGTGCTCAAATTGTTACCTCGAGATCCACATTAAAAAATTAAACATTACACACAAAAAAGGTAATCGTTTGCATTATATAAATCTGCCTTATATGGATATTTACATAATGTTTCTTTTCATTTCTAGGTCAAACTTGTAAATATCAGAAATGATGACATCACAGACGGCAATCCCAAACTGACTTTGGGATTGATCTGGACCATAATACTGCACTTTCAGGTCAGTGTGATCATCGGATGGCTTGTTCATTGGTATTTTGTATTTATTTTTTGTGATCAGATTGTTCCTTACCAACGTTGTCATGATCCTACTCAATTTCTATGCATAATAACTCAAGACGTGAGTTGCAATGCGTAACACCATGTATGAGGTCATGATGAGGTGATGTCAAAGCAATGCTATTTTCATGAGAGTTCAACATTTGTACCAAGCATTTGTATTTTGGTACCACTCCAAATTGGATTGGAGTCCTCTGAAATGAGCTCATGTTCCTGCATGACTTTTCTGAGCAGAGAGTTAATGTGTGGCTGCACTTACCAGGAATCCAGGTGTTAATATAATAATAAATAACTCATTACTCAGTCCTCCTGGAACCGTGACCAAAAAAAAAAAAATCAACCATTTTTAAAAGGAGTGTTTTCATAACAGGAACATGTCCAACATATGGTTGTTTTGCTTTTGTGGCCATAATCACCTTGCCAAGTGCACGAGAGATATACATTCATGTAAGATCAAAAACGTTCTCACCGTGTCTTTACAAACATTGTGAAGCCATTTAATTTTCACGCCTAGTGGCTCCTGGATTGTTTTTCCTTTTCTAATATTTTTCTGTGCGATATTCGACAACATTATGATGAGGATACTTAGATTTAAAACGAGAGTGCCTGGGAAGAACCACAGAGACAATTTGACTTAGAAACCTCAGCATATTGACAGGTAGCGTCTGTGATGCCAACACTGAGTCTCACGCAAGCCCTACAGCACTCCATCCTGCAGCAATAGGCCTGTTCCTTCTTGATTCCCAGGCGTGTCAGGAGAAAGCAATGAATCATTTTTGACTAAAATCCACCCTTGGCTTTCTTATAAAATCACTACTTACATAAGATTGACAATATTATAATACTGTTATTTTGACTGGCTTTGGCTGACACATCCCTATTTAATTTTGGAGGCATACTCATGCTTTTCTCATTGCTTGTGGAGACTTTTCTCTGAACGTTAATGAACTGTGTGTACTGCCAGGCGAGCGAAGGTCTATACTCATTTGGGCTACTGAATCTTTGCAAAGGTAATATATACAGTGTCATCTTTTGTGTGACTAAGTGCCCGCAGATGAGATTCGATTACACAAAGTGGTCGTGCGGTGTGCTCATCATGTCACATTGAACAACCTGGACTGTGGTTTTGCAATGGATGAATACCCGACAATGTGCTTTTCTACTATTGCTCTCCAGTGTGTTTGCTCTGGTGTGTGTTTTCCAAAGTTTTACTTTTTTTTTTTTGATTGATTATTAGAGTTGCCTAACATGAGCCACGGATCAATTTTTATTTGGTATACATTAAAATAGCGTCAGCTCCATCGTTTGTTGAATTGATAATTGAACGGGAATACTGTATCCACAATTTCTTGGAAAATAGGTTTTTGATTGTCATTTTTCATACCCTATACTTTATAATGTATAAAGTATACACGATTGTATTTTAGTTTGTTGTTAGTATAGAATATAGAAAACCTGAAAATGTTTGGGAAACCCGACATTAGAGTTTGTTGGTCTCCTTAACCCAGTTAATCCCACCCGTCACATTTGTGAAGGACAACAATGATTTAATTTACACGGCTCTAAAAATTTCTCTTATTGATTACTTAAAAGGGCTACCAATGACACCTGATTTTGACTTTTAAATGTCTGGGAAAAAACTTGGGATTAAATGGGTTAATAATGGCAACTATTTTCACCCCCCCCCCCCCCCCCCCCCCCCCCACACACACACACACACACACACACATGAAAAGAACATAAAAGACATTTGTGCCTGGGATTGAAAGTCTGGATTCTTAGAAAAAACTTAAAAATTCACCTGAGGGAATGATTGAATTTTTATGAAGTGGTCACTTACTACAGTTTGAAGCGTGCTGGCTGTTGAGTTTGACCTGTTGACATTTGTGTTCAGATATCTGCAATCAGTTCTTTATATTCCTTATTTGTGTTCTTCTAATACCAGTGGTGTACTTATGTTGTAATGGCCTGATATGGCAAATCACTTCCTGGTCTGGGTCACGCT
The DNA here is from genome assembly GCA_018466805.1 of Hippocampus abdominalis. Taxonomy (NCBI): domain Eukaryota; kingdom Metazoa; phylum Chordata; class Actinopteri; order Syngnathiformes; family Syngnathidae; genus Hippocampus; species Hippocampus abdominalis. The sequence goes on along the minus strand of CM031702.1, from coordinate 10,597,635 downwards.
GTTGCTTTGTTCACATAAGAGTTTGTTTTAACCACTGGGTGTGAAAGCCGCCTCCGACTGTGCCATTGTATGTGTCTTGATTAAAAGACAAAAGGCAAAGCTCTCTTGGATTTGCCAGCGATTCTCATGTCCGACCCGCAATGTCTGACATCCGACTGCAACCCTGTCTGGGTCGCAGCGAGCCAACTTGCTGAGCCAAAATTTTCCCCTAGGCTAACATGACCTCATTGCACACACAAATATCGGGAAACACAGCAGCCACCTGCAATTTGCATTTCGCTCACTGCGTCAATAAGAGTCGATCGACCAACCCCAAACTGGTCTGTGCACAAGTTTTCGTACTTGCTCAGCTGAGAGCAGCAAACACGTGGGTCACAGCTGCGTGTGCGTTTATGATGTTTGCGCTGGTTTAGTATAGCCAGGGAAGTGTTTCAAAGGTCGCAATGGATTCCGCTGTCACACGAGTGAGCAAGACAGACGGAGCGAGAGAGAGAAAGAGCGCCTGACCAGTTCTCCGAGTCAATGAAAGGAAACTCAATGCCTTCCTGTCAGTGGAATAGCCGCGATCGAGCCGGATTCTTTGCTTGATAACAAACCCACTGGGATTGTAATTCTGGAAACGACTGCAGTATTATGGGGAATACCTGTGGCTGTGTGCGGGGTCCAAAGGAGGAATGTTACCTTGACCCCAACAAAGCTCCACTCAGCCATGGATCCAAGGAGATCAAAGGTGGTCGCTACTTTAGCAGGAACAAGCACAGATCTACTGATCCCGTGAAATTGGACAAAGATCTTTCTGTGAGTGACATACAAGGAAATGACACCCTGGAAAAACCTTCAGCGGTGGAACAACATCTAAGCAGTGAAAATCGCATCCTCAGTCCCCGTGTCCAGTGGCAACGAGAAGCTTGTGCATCTGGTTCCGTTCATGCCTCCAAAGAAATCCTTGGTAAGACTTTAACGAGCGCGCTTGGAAGCACCTGTCCAAGTGGTGCGGGAGTCAGGTCTGCCGAAGATCAGAATCTTCATCGTATCTCCTCTGGAGGTATCCCATCTAAGAGTGGTCTGCTTGTGAAGAAGCTACTCAGGCGCCAACTCCGGAGGGCTGTTAGTTTTGGAGCAGTGGAGCATGTGTTGCAGACTTTGAGGGGCAAGGATGGCTCTGGGAGTGAGGAAATATTCACAAGGATTATTTGGGACTCTCAGCCACACAGTAGGACCAGGCGTCGGACCTGCTCTGGTCACATTGAAGGTGCTAAATGTATGACGAGCCAGCGAGAGGTAAACAGATCAAGCTGTTATTAATTGCTATTTTAAGTACAGGGCCTGTGGACATGAGAACAGTAAGCCTTCAAAAAAACCATTTGCTGATGTTCTATCATCATATTCATATCATGCAGTAATCTGTTAAAAGCCCAATGTCCCAACAAACAAATACACCAAAATATTTACATTAGTTGTCATCAAAACATTGTTGAGTACAAATACTCTTTATTATAACAAAAGCTTCTCTATTCAAACTAAGGGTGTACAATTTCCCAGAGAACGTAATGCTTTCATTTTCGTTTTATTCTCTTTGTCGTTAGTACTGCATTAATTTGGAGGTCCTTTAGAAGGGACACCTTAGTTCATATTATTGGAAAGAATTGGAAGTTAAAAAAAAAAAAAAGGTGATTATTTATTTATTTGCTGTATTTATTTATTTATTTTTCAAAATCATTTGCTTTGCCTGCAAAAAAAAAATATATGGAGCAAGTGTTTCCAAAGTGTTGGTCTTGTGTTTTGTGTGTGTCAGACAACATTAATAAATTGTCTTGTACCATTTACCTGCCTACTGTGCTGTAGATGTGTGAGGTGAGGTGATGTCGAACTGTCAGAGATTATCACAGGCTTCAGTGCTTTATTGGGTAATTTATGACATAATCCTATCTGTTGCAGATGTTGCTCTTACAGTTAATGTTGACTTTTCAATATCGCAGTGGGGAAAACTTCTTTGATGCTTAGTTGTAACTGATTAACATGACGATGCATGCATGCATGTTTTGAATCAATTGTGTCCTTTTTCTTCTGCTCCAGATCTCAGAGATTCACGTCACAGGCGAGTCACAGGATATGACGGCCAAAGAGAGGCTGCTGCTCTGGTCCAAGCAGATAACAGACGGCTACGTCGGCGTTAGATGTGACAATTTTACGACGTCCTGGAGGGATGGGAGGCTCTTTAACGCCATCATACATAAATACAGGTAGAGGCAGACTCTTATTTGCATACATGTGAGGTTTTGCAACAATGTCGTCGGAACTTGTGAAAAATTATGCACTTCCTAATGTTCATAGGACGCTCCAAGTGATATGTGCAAAGTCGCTAACCAAAGTTATCAGTCACCCTCACAAAGCACATTTCACAAATATGGCACAGAAGCTATGAGATGATGTTGTGTTTTTATTTTTTATTTTTGTCACAGAAATCTTCTGTTTTTTGCATACCATATGGTGTAAGTGATTCCATAAAGACTACAAGTAGCTTGTTTGTGGTGTGGGGCCCCTCTCAAAAGCGCCCCAATCCCCAAATCGTTATACAATTGCTGCATATGTATCAACCTATTTTACACCTTAAATGTTATTGTCAAAGTTTTCCATTTAATAATCAAATAATTATTCTGTACAACAGTCATTTGGGATACGTCATGTGACCTTGTTCTTTCAATATCTATCTGCAGTAAGGCGGACGTTTTAATTTTTTTAATTGTCTTTTGTACGCTCTTTTGTATTGCTTTTGTGTGCATGAGTGCCAGTTTCTTCATTTGTAGACCTCTCACAAAGTTAAAGTTAGAATTTGAACCCTGGGTTTCTTGTACACATTTGTTTCCATAAAACTAACAACAATGTTTATTCAAGTATAACCCACAAAATCCTACTTAGTACCGAGAACAGGGTGTCATGTAAGGCTAATGCATTTTATATTACACAAAAAAGGACAATGAAGCATCTTCAATTAACCCGACAGTTATGTTTTTGAAATGTAGGATAAAGACGAAGTGTATGGAGAAAAAGTATCAAAGAAATGGGAAAACATGCAAACTCCACACAGAAAGGCCATGGCCGAGATTGGAACCGAAACGTGTGCCCCATTCCTTCACTATGCTGCCACATGTACTAAAATGAGTCATTTGTAAAATCAATTTATTCCATGGATGAAAGAGGAGAGCATTAATGATCATGTGTGCCTAATTACATATACAAAAACCTACTGTAGTTCATTTCTCTTCCAGACTCTTTCATGGATGTCTATCTTGTGCCTTTTTTCAGACCCGATTTAGTTGACATGAGCCGGGTGTCCACGCAGACCAACCGATCCAATTTAGAGGCTGCGTTCGGTGTGGCTGAACAACTCGGGGTGGCCAGATTACTCGACCCAGAAGGTGTGATCCGCACACGCTGCGTTTGGTGCACTGATTTAATCATCCATTCAATTTCTACTCAAATTGTCGTAATCTGTAGCTCGACCGACAATGCCTCCACTTCTTGTGACTCAATTTGTTTTTACCTCTCGTACTAGATGTCGACGTTCAGTCTCCTGATGAAAAGTCAGTCATCACATACGTCTCGACATTGTACGATGCCTTCCCTCGAGTACCTGAGGATGGAGAAGGAATTAGCCCCAATGTAAGTTGATGGCACTACCCAGCGGCGCACACCCTTGTTTGTGCACAGGCTGATGCAGATCTTTATGCTCTTAACAGGACATTGAGATCAAATGGGTGGAATACCAGAACATGATCAAATACCTCAGTCAGTGGATCAAACACAATGTGGCCGTAATGTCCGATAGATCATTCCCCAACAATCCTGCTGAACTTAAGGTATGAAACTACAGTCATGTGTGACTCGCGGCATCTTTATTTTGTATGAAAGCGCTTAGGTTTGATTGACAATTTCTCCACAGGCACTTTACACACAATACCTGCAATTCAAAGAACATGAGATCCCACTGAAGGAAAATGAGAAGACAAAAATCAAAGATTTTTACAAAATGCTTGAGGTATGCACATGTCAAATGATCAGTTTTGGGCACGTTGTTTCAAAAACACTATTATTACAATAGTTCACAATGATGTGATTTGCCAGGTGTGGATCGAATTTGGACGGATACATTTGCCGCCCGGTCATCACCCAAATGATGTGGAGAAAGAGTGGGGCAAATTGATTGTTGCCATGCTGGAACGAGAAAAGAGCCTGAGGCCTGAGGTCGAAAGGTATGCGACTCTACGAACATGTCAGTCAAATTAATTCTTTTTTTTATTTTTATGGCACGTTCATTCTGTGATTATGGCTTGACTACACACATCACCTCTTTTTTTTTTTACACGAACAGTTGTGCATCAATGTTATTTCATGTGACATACAAATTATTTGCTTTTCTTAACATACTGTAATTACCAGTAATAACAGGGATTACTGCATTTAAGACTTGGTCTAATTGCTCTTTTATCATCATCATCATCATCATCATCATCATCATCATCTTAAAATTGTGAATTGTTCTCAATTGTCTTGAATTTAGGTACACATGCACCAACTAATTCAATGAAAAAATAATAAATACAGTCAAACCTCTGTTTTCGAACGTCTCGGTTCTCGACCAATTCGGTTTTGGACCAAAAATTTCGAGTTTTTATGCCTCGGATGACGAACAAATTTCGGTTCTTGAACAAACTGAGCGCATTTGAATGCATCATTTGACTCCTCTCACCTTCCTTACACGAGGAAGTGATGCTTCCTCGTGTTGCTTTCCATTGTGAGCAGACATGTTAAATAAACATTTTTATTTTAAAAAGAGCGTGGTTTCGGTTTTCGAACAATTTCGGTTTTCGAACAGCCTTCTGGAACGGATTATGGACGAAAACCGAGGTTTGACTGTAAATACTATATGAACATTTACATTTATTATTGTGGCTGTGGTTTATACGCAGTTTGTTTAGTGAATAAAAGTTCTTAGTTACATGAAGAACCTTTTTTTTTTTAATGCAGTGCTTGTTAAATTACCTTTCAGAACATACCAAGGAAAACATGATTAGCACAATCCCACAATATTATGGATACACCGTTTCACAGTACAGAGAGAGAGTGAAGGATACATGAGAGTGAGAGAGAGAGAGAGAGAGAGAGAGAGAGAAAAACACGTTTATGGAAGAAGTAACTACAGTATACAGTATATATCTCTCTTGTAATATATGATACCTTTTTGTAGCATATTACAGATTGGCAGGATGGGGAGCCTGCCGTTTCAGTGTTTGTTTGCAAACTAGACGCTACTCCTACTGCAACTTATTTTTGAAATTCAACTGACAATAGTTTGTACAAATCGACATATCCACCCCTGCCTTCGTAGTTGTTTTTTAAACACTCCACATTAGCAGCCATTAAAGGAAGGGTGTGTTTGGAAAACTGTCAGAGACAGCTATTACATCCCTTCGGCAGCTTTCATAAAGGAGCACTGTCTCAACCTGCTATGTGATTTTGGTTCCCCTCAGGACAAAATATTATTTCAGGGTGGGTTGGCCTCACACATCACACCCACCCTACCCAACCTTGATGCTATAAATGTGAGCAAGTTGACATCCCTTCCATCTGTTTGGGGAATTTTTTGGAGGCTAAGATCCAAACAATGGACCACGAGAGAATAGTTAAATAAAGTGGACAAGGAAGTGGCGGTGGATAGAAAAGATGGCGTTCCTAAGCAGGGTCTCATCTGCTAGCAACAGTAGTTTCAACAGCTACGGGTCCAGTGACAATAGCTTCACTAGAACTAGATCGGAACCTTTCCTAATGAATAGTTCTTGTGTTCTTAACAACAACATCGTCTATGGATCCAGGTGGGTTGGTTACCTGCTCGGTCTCGAATGCATGCTTGAACTTTGTTTTCCTGTACAGAGTAATACATAAAAATCATTGCTTTGTTTTTTTTTTTTGTTTTTTTTTTAGGCTTGAGACACTGCAGCAGGTTGCCAACAGGGTTCAGCGAGACTGTGTTCACGGCGAGGACAAGTTGGCGCTGGCAAGACATTCCCTGCAATCTGTAAGTTTTGTAGTGTAGTGTAGTCATTTCTACTTTTTTTCATGATTCATGTGATTATAGAAAACGAAATACATTTCCTCGCATGTATCTATTTTTTAAATGCCGGAAGCATAATAAGTAAATAATATTGGCCTAAAAGTGGGGCAATTGCAAGAAATGAAAGCAAAAACAATCCTGATTGATAAACTGATCGATATCATAAGGGGGGGAAAAAAAATCTTAATCGCAAGTGACACATTTTTTCTAGTTTGAGCAAGTAAAAGAATATCATGAATTCAGTGTGCGAGTAAGGGAGGTGGATGTGATACAACTTTGATATTAACCACCGTTGGTGGGAATCAGTCGAAAGCAAATGAGAAACCGCCATTCAGCTGTTCGACTTGTTGCTTTTCCTCAATGGCAACTGCAAATGCAGTATTTCACCTTTGTTTTATTTCCTCAGGATGTTAAACGCCTTCAATCCGGCATCCAATTCCTAAATGAAGCCGAGATCGCCAGCTACCTTTTGGAGTGCGAGAGCCTCCTGAGACAACAAGTCGTGGATATCCAAGTTCTTCTAGATGGGAAATTTCCATTCACCGATCAACTCGTTCGAAGGTAAAAATCAAATTTATGACTTCCATCTTAAGCGTACAACAATGCTGGACAAATAATTGACATCACCCCATGTTGCAACCCAGGGTATCAAACCTACGAGATGATCTTCTATCCCTGAGAGCGCAGTATGCCTCTTTGTACAGCAAAGGCCGCACTTTAACCACAGAGCAGACCAAAAGGATGATCTCAGGCATTACACAGAGCCTGAATTCGGGCTTTTCCCAGAACATCAGCCTAATGCCAGTCGAGGGAGGGTTCGATACCTCCACGTTCACCTCGAGCCTGACGTCGTCCTTGACCCCTGGGCTGCAATCTGCTTCAGAGCAAACCTACATGAGCAGTGCTGGCAATATGGAGTCGGGCGACCTCGGGCAAAGGACACACGTGCACATCCCCAAGCCCTTAATGAAATCCTCACTGGCCGACCCCAGCTTGACGGAAGAAGAGGTGAACATGAAATACATCGACGATCTGTTGAACTGGGTGGAGGACATGCAGGTGAGACATCGAGGCTTTGCGCTCGTCTCTTGTGCATTTCATCAAGGTATAAATTAAGAAACTGAATGTGTTTGTGCGTATATTTATTTTCAGTTGCAGTTGGATCGCTCGGAGTGGGGATCGGACATGCCAAGCGTGGCCACGCATATCGATAACCACAAAGCCGTGCACAGAGCTATCGAAGAATTTCAAATGAGTCTGAAAGAGGCCAAACTGAGTGAGGTAGAGCAATCCTGCGTGACGAACGAGCAACGGGTTTCATCTGTCGGAAAAGTAATTCATTTTATTCCCCGCAGAGTCAGATGAATCTACCCTTGAAACTCTCCTACTCTGAAAAATTAAGCAGTCTCGAGAAGCAATATGACAAACTAATGGTAAGCCACATCTTGAGAGCAGTCTGAATCTTTTCAAGCTTCACTTCCTCCCCAATTTGAATTTCTGATGCGTGTGTGCTTGTCAGAGGTGTTCAAAGGAGCGACAAAGCCACCTGGAGAGCCTGCACGACTTTGTGTCGCAGGCAACACGTGAGCTCATCTGGCTCAACGAGAAGGAGGAAGAGGAGGTCGCGTTTGACTGGAGCGATCGCAACAGCAACGTATCCAAGAAAAGAGACTACCATGCTGTGAGTTTTGAATCATTTCGACACCCATGCATCAATGCATCCCGGTGAATTCATGTTAGTGTGTGCGGGGAATGCAATGACAGGTCCTTTGTTATTGCTCTAAGTCATAAATCCTTTAATGTGTCCAAACAGGATCTGATGAAGGAGCTTGATGAAAAGGACGAAGTGATCAAGTCTGTGCAAGACTTCGCAGAGCGTCTTCTTTTTAAGAGTCACCCAGCTAGGTTATCTATTGAAGTAAGCCAAGCTTTTATGACCGCATGATTGTCTCCACCCTGCGTACTATTTATAAAATTCAATGGAGACTTTTCATACTTGGATATTTGTGTCTGATTTCTTTAATACGGCTGCTTGCAGGCATACAAAGCTGCCATGCAAACACAATGGAGTTGGATCCTGCAGTTGTGCTCGTGTGTGGAACAGCATCTAAAGGAGAACGCTATTTATTTTGAGGTGCGTTCAAGTCACGACATCCGCTTCACGTGGCTGCCGCTCACCGCTTTTTTGTAATGCCCTTTGTGCAGTTTTTCAGCGATGCCAAAGAATCCATGGAGTTCCTGAGGAATTTGCAAGACGCCATTCAGAGAAAGTACAGCTGCGACCGGAACAGCAGCTTGCACAGACTGGAGGATCTCATTCAGGAATCCATGGTAAACGTGCATGAGCATGCAAGGCATGCATGACCTACAGAGACACTTTTAAAAGCCAAAAGCGACAACATTGCCTGGCGGTTGTATCTTTTTAGGAAGAGAAAGAGCAGCTTCTTCAATACCGCAACACTGTAGCCGGGCTGATGGGTCGGGCCAAGAACATTGTGCAACTCAAGCCCAGGAACCCTGACAGCACTCTTCGATCTTCCATCCCCGTCAAAGCCATCTGTGATTATCGACAGATTGAGGTACAAAATCTTCTTTCACACTAATCCAGGGGTCGGCAACCCAAAATGTTGAAAGAGCCATATAGGACAAAAATAAATAAATAACAAATATGTCTGGAGCCGCAAAAAAATAAAAGCCTTGTATAAAACTTACAATGAAGGAAACACATGCTGTATGTATGTAGGAGACTGTACTGTCTCAGAATTGTTTGTTATTCATTCCTTTGTTGTGTGTTCACAAACGCCCCCATAGAATTTATTTTGTAATTTCCTCGCTTGATTTTTTTTGTTTTGGTGCATTATTTTCGCTTTTCTTAGTGTCAGTGAAGCGATCATTAATTTCCGTTTTTCTGAGGCTGTCTTTGAACGCCTCTCGAGTCGAACGAGAAGAGAGAAGGCACGGAGTCGAACGCAGACGTGTTTGTCGAGACTGTTAAAAGCACAAATAAAGTGTATGTTTAAAAAAAAAACAACACCACAGATCTCTGGAGCCGCGTGTTGCCGACCCCCGCACTGATCTCATCAGTCAATGGTCTAAAACGCGTTACCATAAATTAAGAACTCCCCGATTGTTTAATTAGCCATTTTATCAATGCTGTTGCCCACCAGGTCTTGACAGTAAAAATGTCATTTTCGTCAATTCCTTTCAGATAACCATTTATAAAGATGATGAGTGCGTGCTGGCCAACAACGCTCATCGGGCCAAGTGGAAAGTCATCAACCCTGCAGGCAATGAGGCCATGGTGCCTTCTGTCTGTTTCACCGTGCCCCCGCCCAACAAAGAGGCTGTGGATATGGCTTTAAAGTAAGTTGCTTCCCGACATTGTAGCGTATGACGTGTTGATATGAGCGTAACCTGTTATTTTCTTTCAGAACGGAAGAGTTATACCAGAATGTCCTTTCACTTTGGCATCGCTCCCACATCAACATGAAGAGCGTGGTGTCTTGGCATTGTCTCATGACCGATATACGCACCATCCGTCACTGGAATGTAGCCACAGTATGTTCTTTAGGAGTTTATCATCATCTCATTCACATGTCAGATGAAATTGTTCACGTGTTTTGTTTTGTTTTTTTCCCTGTTGCAGTTTAAAACAATGCTACCAGGTGAGCATCAGCAAGTTTTGAGCAACCTTCAGTCTCATTTTGAAGAGTTCCTGGAAGACTGTGAAGAATCGGAGGTGTTCACCGTGGCGGACTGTGCCCAGCTGGAGAGAGACGTTGCAGGCTGCAAAGAATACTACCAAGAACTCCTCAAATCCGCAGAGAGAGGCAAGGCTTGCGCAGCAGGAAATTTCAAAGCTCAACTCTTGAACATTGTGTTACAAATGAGTTCTGTCGGTTTGTTTTTGTTGAACAGAGGAACATGAAGAGTCTTTGTACAATCATTACATCTCGGAAATACGCAACTTGAGGATGCAGCTGGAGGCCCGCGAAGAGCAACTGATCCGGCAAATCCGCACACCTGTGGACAGAGACGACGTGTATCCTAGTCTGCAGCGCATCACTGATCAGGAAGTCCGTGTCTGATTTGTTGTGGATCATTTCATTAAGTTATTTGTTTTGTAATCATGATTTTTCTCTTTGCAGAAGAAGATGGAAGAGCTGAATAAATGTAAGGAAGACCTGGATAACTTGAAGGAGAAGTGTGAGGTGTTCCTCCGACAAGCTGTCGGCTTTCCATCGGCGCCGACTCTCTCCTCCGAACTCAGCATTGTGGTTCAGAGCATGAGCGATGTGCACTCCATGTCTTCTATTTACATGGACAAGTGAGTGTGAATTCATCATCACGCAACACACAGTTAAGTTTTAGGGCATTCAGACATAAATGTTCATGTCGTATTTCACATTTGTGGCAGATTGAAGACTGTGAGTTTGGTGGTGAAGAATAGCCAGAGTGCAGAGGCGTTGGTGAAGGCCTACGAATCCAAACTCTATGAGGAAGATGCGATCAACTCTGACCTTCACTCGATTGAAACAGGCATTTCCATACTCAAGGTGGTGCATATTTTTGATTTCGAAAACATTAGGATGTTGTTGCCCATTTTGAGTAAATATTCTTCCCTCTAATTGTAGCAATGGCGGACAGAGATTGATGAAAAGCAGGACGTGTTCCACAATATGGAGGATGAACTGCACAAAGCCCGACTCATCAGTGATCGCATGTTTAAGGCCCATAACGAACGCGACTTTGACCTGGACTGGCACAAGGAGAAAGCCGATCAACTGAATGAGAGATGGCGCAACATTCATTCCCAAATAGATAACAGGTAAAAGTGTAGTTTGGAAACGACAGTTTAGAGCTAAATGGCATCTAAATCAATGAATTGATCAAATGATGCTCCTGAGTTGTTAATGTAGTCTCAAATAGTTTGGAGACTGAAGAAGATAAACATGGCACGGCTTCTTCTATGACACAACTCCATTTCAATACAATGCTAGCCTGGAAACCGGAGTTCATACATTGCAATGGAAAAAAATGGACATCCCCATATTCTCTTTTCATGGATTGCACATTAAGATTTTCAATGTTTTTTTCAGGCTGAGGGATCTGGATGGTAACAGCAAGTGCCTGAAGCTTTACAAAGACTCCTACAGTAGTCTTGATGAATGGGTTCAAGACGTTGAGGAAGAACAGATCAAGGCCCAAGAAAATAAACCAGAAGATAGCAAGGCTCTCGCTGAACTGTTGAACAAACAGAAGGTAGGACAATGGCTAACTTAACTGCCTACATTTTCTGTGTGTGTGTGTATACTGTATATATATATATAAATAATATGTGTGTATGTATATGTTTTATTTCTCAGGTTCTTGTTGCTGAAATTGAACAAAAGCAGAACCAGATTGATGATTGTCAGAAGTACTCCGAACAATGCTCATCTGCCATAAAGGTAATTCATAATATCTAAACTCATCGCTTCACCATTTTCCCCTCACAGCACAATGTTTTTTTCTGACATGTCAAGAAAGGATAGAATGTTGTGGCCTCACCCGGAACCTCTTTTTAGGATTATGAGCTCCAGCTGATGACCTTCAGAGCAATGGTTGATTCCCAACACAAATCTCCCCTCAAGAAACGCAAGATGCAGAGCTCTTCAGATGCCATCCAGCAAGAGGTAACCTCTTTTTTTTTTTTTACTAATTCAAACACATACAGTATCTTTCTGTCTCATCAATATTTTGTGTATATATTTTTTTTACCAGTTTATGGATCTTCGCACCCGCTACACGGCTCTTGTGACCCTCATGACACAGTATGTGAAGTTTGCAAGTGAAACCCTGAAGAGAGCAGAAGACGAGGAGGTGAGACTGTCACTTTGTTTTTGTTTTTTTTACATTACAGCAGGGGAGACGTTTAGGCTGATGTGAATGCTATGAAGCCCTTCTCATTTTTGCATGCGCTTATGGTGTCTCATTATCCTGTTCAAACTGCTCTCGTTAAAAATGGTTTCTCCCATAGCTCTTTCTTCAATGGTTTACCTGGTTGTTGGCTTTCATGTTACTATGTGTTAGTAACATGGTGATGCATTGTGGTCATGCTGGTAACTGCATTTTTTGGAAGGAGCTGGAGTTTTAAGGATCTTTACTTTTGACCATATGGGAGAATAAAAGCGCTTCAGAGAGTTGTTAGATGAGTAAATCGTGGTGATATTTGTGGTGAATTATTAGAAATTATTGGTTGGGTGATGATGGAATTCCAGATTATTGCATGAGCTTGCTTCCGCACTCTGGTCAAATGGGAGAAGGTAATCAGCATCATATGTATCATGATGATAACTGATTGTTTTGCATTTTAGAACAAAATGGCTTTTGAAAGAGCAGAGAATACAAAAAGGACAGAGAACATGGAACTCCAAAAAGCTGCAGGGGATATAAAATTTAGCCAACTTGATCTTCTGGTGCGTGAACAAGAGACCTTGCTCGTTGAAAGACAAGCACAGTTGCAAAGGATGGAAGGAGAAGTAAAAACACAACAGCGGATGAATGACGATCTGTCGTTTCAGAAATCACAACTTGAGCATGATGTTCGTGAATGTCAAGCCAGATTGGAGAGAGTAATGGCTGACAAAGCTGCTAGTGAGCAAGAACTAAGTCATTCTAAACTGTTAGTGGAGCAGGCAGAGGCCAAGTGGTCCAATGCTCAGAGGAAACTGGAGGACCTTGTCAATGAAAACCAAGTTCTCATGAGCCAAAGCCCCACATTTCAGAGAAAAATAATAGTGGAGGAAATTAAAAAGGAAAATGTTCAAAGTGAAGTCCAAACTCATCTGTTTTTACCATTAGACAGTTATTCCAGCGAGTCCCAATCAAATATAGTTGTAGAATATCAAAGATTAAAAGAAGATTTACAGCAGAAATATGATGAGTTAGTCTTGGTCCAGAAACGGGCAGAAATGTCTGAAGAAAAAGCGCAGAGTTATAAGAAGCTATTGGATGACAGAGATAACCGACTCAAGAATCTTCAGCTGGACATGGAAGCAGAGAGGTGCAGCCTCAGACAGAAATTAGAAGATCTTCACCAGGAGACACTAACCTTGCAGGGAACCATCTCTGAACTGCAAGAGGAAGTCAGGTCTCTTCACAGGGCAAAATCCTCACTGGAGCAAAATGCTCTCTTCCAAAATACCGAAGTTGAAGGTCTCAAAGAGCAGCTGAAGATTACTCAAGGAGAAATTCACAGAAGGAGCACCTTGGATCAGGATAATATTCAAAAGATTAGCAGTTTAGAGGAAGACATTGCTTCTAAGCAGGTGGTAATAAATCAGTTGAAGTTTAAATGTACTGAGCTTAGAAGAGAAAACATGTCATCCGAAAGTGATCTGAGAGCTCTTCAGCTCCATACTGAGTCTTTGGAAAAAGACCGATCTCATTTAGAGCAAAAGATGAAGTCTCTGAAAAGTGAAATTCAGAGCTGGAAAGAGCAGCTTCAAGAGGCCAAAGAGGAAGTTGCAGTAATGAAGAGATCTGAGCAGGAGTGTCTGTTCAAATGTAAAAGTCTCGAGGCAGGAATTCAGAATTGTGAATTTGTGGCTTCACAGTTGCAGAAGAAAGCAGATGAGTCAAAGCAGGTAAATGCTGACTTGGAAAATACTTTGAAGAATACAAGGAAGAAACACGACCAAGCGCTGATCGAAGTAGACAGAAAAGATCAACAAATTGAAATTCTTAAGTCTCAGGTTGAAGCCGCTCAATCACAGGTCCGAATTATTGAGGCTGAGCTCAATGCGAAATCCCAGAACTCCCATGAGCTTCAAGTAAAACTGCAGGACCATAATGAGCATGTGAAGACCTTAAATGAGCAAAACTGCACGTTCAGCTGCAATGTCGTAAACTACCATAGAGAAATAACAGCGCTGAAATCTGATCTTAAGTCTGCGTTAGCTGCGAAGGAGCTAGCGGAGCAAAAGGTCCACATGCAAAGTGCTGAGATGGACGATTTGCACACAATGTTGAAAAACAAAAATGCAGAAATTCAGAAGGGATCTTCTGTGATAAACAAACATATCAGCAAAGTGAAAGCATTGGAAGATGAGCTTTGTAAATATGAGCATATTGTCAAGGGACCACCAAGGAGCTCAGACAAAATGACAGGGAATTTAAAGCAGGAGATACTTGCTATTCAGATGGAGAAAAAAGCTGCAGAGAAAAATGTCGAAAACTTGAATGCTAAAGTTTCAGAGTTGAGCTCATCTCTGCAGAAAGTAAAAGAGGAATTAACTAAAGAGAGCAGAGAAAGAAAAAACAAAGAATCTACAATAATGCAGCTTGAACGTGAGCTTCAGAGAAATAAAACATCGGCAGATGTAAAGTCTAACTCAGATGACTCCCAATCAAATCTCCAACATGAAAATGTGGTCCTTAGGAGAGAGAAAAATGAGACCCTAGAGAAAGGTATCTCATTGGAATCGGAAATCATACTGTTGAAGGAAAAGCTACAGCGTAACAACGCAGAAGCTGATAGAATGCAAAAAGAAAATTCTCTGCTCAGGGTGAGGACACAGCTGATGGAGGAACAAGTTGGGAAGTGCAAGAGAATGCTCGAGGAATTGAAAACTAAGTTGGAACTTCAGAGGCAAGGCTATGAAAGGCACCTGATGTTAGTGCAGAAGGAAATGGAAAAGAAAGTGATGTTAGCGCAGTCGGAAATAACAACTGAGAGAGATGTGTCACCAAAGCGTTCGCATGGTGCAGAATTAGAAGAGATGCTCACAGAGTATCTCAAAGAAGAGGTTCAAGTATTGAAATCGACCCCACGAAATACATCGGAATCAAAGCAGCCAGTGGAGAGCAGAATGGACATATTGGAGCAAGAAAAAAATATGCGAGACCAAGATTTACTAAAGGCAAGATTGCAAACTGCTCAACTTGAAGAGGACAAACTCAAACTATACTCAAGGGTGAATGCTTCACAAAGCAACGAGCATTCATTACAGTTCCGAAGAGATGTCACTTGTAAAGTGACGCCAAAGGAAGCAAGCTCTCATCCTGTACAAATCGAGTCAAACACCAAAGAGATTCCAACTCGTCAGGGGGTTACAGCGGAGAAGGAAAACCAGAGGTTTTGGAAACAGGACGTCATCGGAGGCGGCCATCAATATATGAAAAGCTCAGAGACTGTCAACCTGAAGACAGCTATTCAGAAAGAGGAGCTACAAAGCAGCAAGGAGGAGCTTCTACAAATGAAAAGCTCATCAGAGGTATGGGATGAAGCCTTTGTGTCACACAGACACGAGTCAATTTAGCACTAAAATATTTTATTCTTTCGTAGTCATTTCTAACCAGAGGGTGATCTCATTTACAATCCACAGATGGCAACATTGCAGAAAGAAGACCTTCTTATAGATTTCAAATCAGATGAAATGAAAGTCATTCCGAGTGAGACGACTTTGACGAGTTCAATTTCTCAAAATCTCACATTCCCAGAACAGGACTATACGACTGAAATGTATCACCTTTACTCAGGTCAAAGTTTGGTCCCAAAAACGCAGGGATACAAGACCCCATGTGCACCCACAGAGTCCCAGAGAGAAAAACACAGCATCCTTACGACAAGAACTTATTATCTGAAAGAATCTCCTGAAGCAAGAGATACACCAGTGAAAAGTACTCCAGAAAGTAGGGACAGTCTTAACTTGTGGGATCCAACCGCACTCAGTGTCACTGACCTCCAAAAAAGCAAGACTATTCAAATCTTAATCAAATATAAGGTCTTGGATGAAGAGATTTTCCATAAATTAGAAATGGGGCTGACCACAATTGACAAAGTGCAAGCATCACTTGCGCCCTATGTCGGCAAACCAACTGCCATTGCTGGAGTTTATGTAGAGTCGAGTAAGAAGAAGGCTTCTTTCTTAGAGGCAGCTGAGAAGGGTTTCTTGGCAAAGATGCACGCTGTGGAGTTTCTACAAACTCAGGCAGCGACAGGAAGCCTCACTGATCTGACCACTGGCCAGATATACTCCCTGAGTGAGGCTCTTGAGAGAGGAATTTTTGATTCAAGCTTAAAAGATAAACTGACGGAGGCTGAGAAAGCTTTCTATGGCTATATGCATGCTGGCAAAAGGCTGTCTGTGTTTCAGGCGATGGAGGAGAGTATTCTTGAGCGATACAAAGGCAAGAAGATCCTTGAAGTACAGATAGCTACCGGTGGAGTGATTAACCCAGAGGGTGGTTTCAGAATGCCACCTAGTGTTGCTATTGACCACGGCTTTCTAAACAAGGAGACTCTTCAAATTCTGTATGATCCTGTTCGCAATCCCAAAGGTTTTCACAACCCTTACACTGGACAGAAAGCATACTACTGTGAAATACTCAAAGCGTGTCTATATGACATTGACGGTGGTGTGCTTCTCCTTCCAATTGGGGACAGACATCTTACCAATAGCTCTCCCACAAGTTCTCACCGGGTGTCTGTTGTCAGCAGCAGTCGTGGCACTGAGATGTCTGCCCATGAAGCCTTCAAGAAGAAACACATTGACAAGGAGACATATCTCTTTCTGTCAAAGCAGGAGAGCGAATGGCATGAGACGTCTGTAGAGGATGGCAGTGGAGGTTTGCGTCACATCCTCAACGATGTCAAAAATGGCAGAAAGCTTTGTCTAGAGTCTGCTGTGAGTCAGAGGTTTCTTGAAGCCTCAGAGCTAGAACGGTACAGGAATGGCCTTCTTACTATCTACGAGATTGCTGACATCATATTTTCAAGAATGGTTGTTGTGGAGGATGTCAACAGCCCCATTGCTGGTCTATGGGACCTTGCACAGAAGAAGAGGTTGTCTGTCTCCCAGGGATTTCAACAGGGCTTTACTGACGGGACGACTGCCTTAAGATTGCTGGAGGCCCAGGCCTGCACCGGAGGCATTTGTGACCCCTTCTCCGGGGAGAGACTTACAGTCAATGATGCACTCAGTAAAGGTCTTTTAAATGAGAAGTTCGTTCAGAAACTACAGCAATTTGAGCAGGTGTTCAATGGCATCACTCACCCTAAGACTGCAAAGTCTGTCTCGATCACTCAGGCAATCCAGGAAAATCTTTTGCCCAAAGATGTCGGCACTCGCTGTATAGAGTTTCAGCTCCTGACCGGTGGTTTGATAAACCCTGACACTCATGACCGAGTCTCGCTGGAGGAAGTCCTTCAGAGGGGCCTTGTTGACAAAGCCACAGCCTCAGCCGTCAAAGACGAGAAGTACCACATCAAAAATATCACTTGTCCAAAGACCAAGAGACGTCTGACATTCAAAGAAGCGCTCAACAGAAGTGTTTATGACTGTCACACAGGTTTAAGATTACTGGAGGCTGATAAAGATCAATGTTTTGGAGTGTTATCAACTTTGCATCACAGAAAGTTTAAATAAAAACTTGCGGGCATTCTTGTTAAAACGTGAATACTGGAAATATGATTTATTTTGGTTCAGTGTGTGTAGCTATATTATTTTTGTATGTTTGAATAACATTTACTTCAACATGCTGTGCTTGCCTTCACTTTATGTTGTGATTTCTTTATTGACAAAAGATGGAACCTTTTTTTTCCAATAGAGGCCTGGGTTGGGTCTGGTCTTCAATTCTCAGTTAGTGATTGAGGAAACTGATATTTAACAGTTTTGCTTTTTTTTAGATATTCTCATACCCCCACCTGTTCTGATTCCAGAGATCGGTGGATGAAGAGAAGCGAGAGCATGGTGATAAAGTTAGCAAACTATTAGCTTGGATGTCTAATGTGAAACAGAAATCGAGCAATGAGGGAAACACTTTGAAAGATAGTAATGCCAACACAGATGCTTCAAATAAGTCCCAGGTAAAAATATGTATTTGCTTTGTTGTTGTTGTCGTGACTTGATGAAAACAATATTTTGCTTTGAGGATTTTTTTTCATATCCCATAAGACGTTTTTTGTCTCGTGTGATTTTTAATAAAAGCTTCTTTCTGATGTACTTATTCAATGTATTTTACACTATAAAAGGATATGTTGTTAATCAAATCAAGTACTCAGTCGGATACAACTTCCCCTTACTGTTGCACAAGCACCCACGTTTCACACCAGACCCTTGAAATGAACTAATTCACTGACTTTACAGACACTATTTAATCCCCTTTGTAAAATCAAGTAATTACCTTCAAAATTTCATTCTGTAATACCAAAACCAATTTGAATGACTTTAAGACTAATGCCAGTGTCTTCATACTTTACATATTACAAGGCATAATTTTATTCATACTGTTAGTGATGATGATAGAAAACAAAAATTCGTCACAAAACATTGGCCGCGTTTGCATTCCGTCGAAAAATGACTCATCGTATTTTTCAGTCAAGTGAACAAATGAGCAGATATTTTGCTCTATTTATATTCAAAACATCACACAATTGCAGATATAATTGTTAGTTATTCTTTAAATTTTAAGTTGTACTGTACATCATATTCTCTAAAATGAATTACACTTTTCATGTTTCAAAGGCTTTACTATTACTACATTGCACCATCATTGTGTTGTATTCATTATTTTGCCCAAATGTTCATATTATACTTTTCACCACAATAAATGATGGCTATGCATGACTGGCCAAAATATTAGGCACACAATATATTGGGATCTTAAAAAACATTTATGTTAAAAATGCTGCCTGGTACAATAATAAGTAACAACAATAACTTTTGATTGACAGACAGTGAGGTATTAGATTAACAATATGGTAATACAGTATGTATGTGTGTATGTATATAAAATTGTTATGCTAGTAACAACATTTATTCCATGTGTTAGATATCATTAGCTTGTGCAAGTGTACCTAATGTTATGGCCTGTTAGTGAATTGCTTACATGATTTGTACTGTATTGATAAAGCTATTGACAAATGATTGTTTGATGCTGTAGGTCTCCATAGAGGAAATGGTTACTAAGAAAGAGCAGATTTCAGAAGCGATGAGGGCGACAGAAATGATGCTGAACAAACACAGTGAAAAGTAAGTCTGGCAGTCACATAATTGAGACATCTACAACACAGTATATGTGCATTATCTGCATCATTTTTTGAATTACAGAATGTCAGAAGAGGAGAGAGAAAAAGTCCAGGAGCAGTTGAAGGACCTCAGCCAGGCTTACAGTGACATTTCCCAGCATTGTTCTGATCAGCCCACACATGGAGATGAGGTTGGAAGTTTTGCTTTTATTGAATGGAATGCCTTTGTATTTTGCAGTGGCCTCAAAAGGAA